>CM056050.1:136491351-136738851 GCA_029574335.1 Rana kukunoris | reverse complement strand
AGAGGGGGGGTCAAAGAGAGCTCAGGGGGAGAGGGGGGGTCAGAGTGAGAGGGGGGGTCAAAGAGAGCTCAGGGGGAGAGGGGGGGTCAGAGTGAGAGGGGGGGTCAGAGTGAGAGGGGGGGTCAGGGGGGGTCAAAGAGAGCTCAGGGGGAGAGGGGGGGTCAGAGTGAGAGGGGGGGGGGGCTCAAAGAGAGCTCAGGGGGAGAGGGGGGGTCAGAGTGAGAGGGGGGGGGGTCAGAGTGGGGGAGAGGGGGGGTCAGAGTGAGAGGGGGGGTCAGGGGGGGGGGGTCAAAGAGAGCTCAGGGGGAGAGGGGGGGTCAGAGTGAGAGAGGGGGGGAGAGAGAGGGAGCAGGGTCTGGTCGTGTGAACATGTTCACTCACTTGGAATGTTTCCCGGGGCTGGCTCACTGGTTCATTCAGCAGCAGACGAGCACACTCTTGGACAGCCTCCACTCGTGCAGCTCTCTGCTCTTAAGCGGCCGGTGATTGGCCAGACAGGGTGCATGTCATACCAGAGGCGGAGCCTCGGCCTCTGGTATGACATGCACCCGGCCTGGCCAATCACTGGCCGTTTAATGCGGACGCTACAGGCCGCCGCGCCGGGGGCTAAATTTTTAAGGGAGCCGGAAGGCGGCCGCGGGACCGGCCCGAACCGGACCAGCCCACCGGGATTTGTCCCGGTTCTCCCGATTAGCCACTCCGGGCCTGATTGGTAGGTAACTATTTTTAAGGATAAAGCACACGCAGGGCAAAATTTGAATCTGCTGATAAGCACCTTGAGAATTCATTGATAATTGCTACTACATCCATCAGACAGATACTGGTGCATTTGTTTATCAAAAACACTGTTAAATATCACACTAGTTTTATATTGCCCTCTTTTACTTTTTTATTAAAAAACAATCCAAAAAAAATAGTTTTTCTGCTCACCAGCTATCCTTATTATTAGTGCATTTTATGTGTGGCCCAAGAAAATTTGTCTTATTGAAATGTGGCCCAGAAAGATCAAAAGTTTGGATACCCCTGATGTAAACTATATACAGTATCTCACAAAAGTGAGTACACCCCATAACATTTTTGTAAATATTTTATTATATCTTTTCATGTGACAACACTGAAGAAATTACACTTTGCTACAATGTAAAGTAGTGAGTGTACAGCTTGTATAACAGTGTAAATTTGCTGCCCCTCAAAATACCTCAACACACAGCCATTAATGTCTAAACTAGGGTTGTCCCGATACCGATACTAGTATCGGTATCGGGACCGATACCGAGTATTTGCGGGAGTACTTGTACTCCCGCAAATACCCCCGATACCTAAATAGAATACTTCCCCCTCCCCGCCGCTGCCGCAATACAGCGTGCATTACAAGCTTTTGTTTGTATACTTGTAATGCCCGCCTCGCCATGTATAGACACTCCCCTTCTCGGGATTGGACGGATCTGTCCAATTCCGAGCAAGGGGGAGTGTCTATGCACGGATCCGTCCAATCCCGAGAAGGGGAGTGTCTATACATGGCGAGGCGGGCATTACAAGTATACAAATGAAAGCTTGTAATGCGCGCTGTATTGCACGGGGATTAACCCGGCAGCAGCGGCGGCGGCATCTACTACAGGTATGGGGGACATGGCTGCAAAATGGGGGACAGGACATGGCTGCAATATGTGGGGGACAGGACATGGCTGCATATGTGGGGGACAGGACATGGCTGCAATATGTGGGGGACAGGACATGGCTGCAATATGTGTGGGACATACATGGCTGCATCTGTGGGGGACATGGCTGCAATATGTGGGGGACATGCATGGCTGCAATATGTGGGGGACATGGCTGCATATGTGGGGGACATGCATGGCTGCATCTGTGGGGGGGACATGGCTGCAATATGTGGGGGGACATGGCTGCAATATATGTGGGGGGACATGGCTGCAATATGTGGGGGACATGGCTGCAATATGTGGGGGACGTGGCTGCATTTGGGGACACATTTAAAAAAAGTATCGGTATCGGAGAGTACTTGAAAAAAAGTATCGGTACTTGTACTCGGTCCTAAAAAAGTGGTATCGGGACAACCCTAGTCTAAACCACTGTTGTCACTTGAAAATATATAATACAATATTTTCAAAAATGTGAGGGGTGTACTCACTTTTGTGAGATACTGTATGTTGCAAGAATTAGACCTTACCTCTTTGCAAAAATGTGCCTATTTCTGTGTCATAGAAGGCAATTCTAGCGTACTTAAAGGGAAATTCCACTTTTGTGAAAACATGTTTGGTTTTAGGTACCCTCTGCAATATAAATTTTAGTTTTGGTAAGATATTCTACAAGGGTAAAATACTTTTAAGGGGACATAGAAACTGCGGCTTTTCTCATCAGAACAGGAACAGTGCACAAGCTAATTATAATGAACTAGTCACTCAGATTCAGAATCAGTACCCAAAGGTAATAGTGGAACAAACAACTTTTTCATTAGAGCAGAAAATGGTAGAAATCAGCAAAAAAAATGTGTTCAAATCCCTAAAATTATATTGATCACACAGGGGGATTGTTTTTTTTTTTGTTTTTGTTTTTTATTAACCACGTAGTAACCGCCCTATAGACGAAATACGTCCATAGGGCGGTTCCCTAACTCTAATGCCGCTTACACACGATCATTTTTTGTGATGAAAAAAAACGAAGTTTTCTGTGAAGTAAAAAACGACGTTTTTGAAACGTCACTTTTCAAAGACGATGTTGCATACACACCATCGTTTTTTTCACAAAAAGCGAGGTTACGTTCACCACTCTTTTCCATTGAAGCTCGCTTCATAACTAGCTTCTGGGCATGCGCGGGTTGAAAAACGTTGTTTTAAACTACGTTTTTGCTACACACGGTGACTTTTTGTGAAACAAAAAACAAAGTTTTGAAAAACGACACAAAAAATTCAAGCATGCTGGAATTTTTTTTTGGTCGTTTTTTTGAAGACAAAAAACAACATTTTGCCCACACACTTAGACACAGAGAGCACCGAAAGCTGAAAATTGGTCTGGTTATTAAGGGGGTTTAAGTGCCCAGTGGTCAAGTGGTTAAAGTGGAGTTACTCATTAATTAAATCTAGGACTGAGTGGAAGGGTCTGACTGTACTATAATCATATGATTAGAGCACATTTTACAAGGAAATACATTTTACATCCCTGGCATCCCTTTGAGCATCAATCATCAAAGAGTTAATGTCTAGTGCAGGGTAAGTAAATACGTTGCATGGTAATTTTGTATTGAGTTCTATACAGACCTCTAGAAAAAACATGACCCAATTACAGGGCAAACTGAACAAATTGCCATGGTTGCAACTGCAAGGAATAACAATGTGTTTTGATTTTTGGCAGTAATAGAAATTACTTGATGGGTATAAATAAATTTTACTTGATTGAATTTTCATAGCATTCACTACGCTTACTACATCTTTTCTATAGAGACATTTAAAGGGTTACTAAAGGAAAAAACAATTTTTGGCTGAAATGACTGTTTACAGGGTATAGAGACATAAAAGTTAACTGATTCCCTTTTAAAATGATTAAAAATAGATAAAAATCAATCATATAATGTGCCTGCAGGTTAGTTTCACTTTTGAACTGGCTTCATGTTTCTGCAAAGTAGAAATAGACACACAGAACAAAAACAAACAAATCCAGGGCAGTGTTTTGTTTTTAAAATGAATCTGAGTTCTGGGAAGTTTTAGACACACAGTAATGACAGCTTAGACCACCGTGAGAAAGCTCCCAGTATGGTGGTTATAAGGAAACAGACAAGCAGGAAGTGTGGAGAACAGAGCAGGATTACAGCAACTTCAAAGCAAAAATGAACAATAAGGACATGAAACCAGTACTGCAGTACGGTAAAGGAAGCTATTTAGCTAAAAAAAAAAAAACAATCCTTTAGTGACCCTTTAAGGTGTAGTGTAATTGTCTTATGTATGTGGCCTTTGGTGATTGCAGTCATAATCAACAAGCTCAAAATTTAGTGACAGATCTCAATAGAAAGGAAACAGTTGCTGCACTGTGCAAGTTAATGACCAATATTTATGACGTAGTGGTTGTGGTGGAACTGGAACATGTTGGGAAAGATGGTCAATTTAGTTGATTAGCTTATTCAGGAGGTCTGTAGGCTTCAATATAAGCTGATTCTCAAAAATAGAATTACTTCCAAAAGGAGGAATTTATAACTGAGGTGTGGAAACACAAATCAAGAGGACTGAAGTAAATAAACTGCTCAAAAAAAATTAAAGGAACACTTTTGAATCAGAACTCCTGGGATATTGATCTGGTCAGTTAAGTAGCAGAGGGGGAGGGGTGTATAGAGAGGGGGTTGTTAATCAGTTTCAGCTGCTTTGCTGTTAATTGAAATTAACAACAGGTGCACTAGATGGGCAACAATGAGACGACCTCCAAAACAGGAATGTTTTTTTCAGGTGGAGGTGTCTGACATTTTTTCCCTACTCATCTTTTCTGACTGTTTTTCATTAGTTTTGCATTTGGCTAGGGTCAGTGTCACTACTGGTAGCACGAGGCGATACTTGGACCCTATAATGGTTGCACAGGCAGTCCAACTCCTCCAGGATGGGACATCAATAACTGTCATTGCCAGAAGGTTTGCCGTGTCTCCCAGCAGTCTCAGGAGCATAGAGGAGATTCCAGGAGACAGGCAGTTACTCTAGGAGAGCTGGACAGAGCCGTGGAAGGTTCTTAACCCATCAGCAGGACCGGTATCTGCTCCTTTGTGCAAGGAGGAACAGGATGAGCACTGCCAGAGCCCTAAAAAAATGACCTCCAGCAGGCCACTGGTGTGAATGTCTCTGACCAAACAATCAGACTTCATGGGGTGTGGCCTGAGATCCTGACGTCCTCTAGCGTGCTCTGTGCTCACTGCCAGACACTGTGGAGCTCGATTGGCATTTTCAATTAAACACCAGAATTGGCAGGTCTGCCACTGGTGCCCCATGCTTTTCACAGATGAAAGCAGGTTCACCCTGAGCATATGTGACAGATGAGAAAGGGTCTGGAGAAGCCGCAGAGAACTTTATGCTGCCTGTAACATCGTTCAGCATGACCTGTTTGGTGGTGGGTCAGTGAAGGTCTGGGGAGGAATATCCATGGAGGGACGCACAGACCTCTGCAGGCTACACAATGGCACCCTTACTGCCATTAGGTATCGGGATGAAATCCTTGGACCCATTGTCAGACCCTACGCTGGTGCAGTGGGTCTGGGTCCTGGGTTTCTCCTGGTGCACGACAATGCTCTGCCTCATGTGGCGAGAGCATGCAACCAGTTCCTGGAGGATGAAGAAATTTATACCATTGAATGGCCCCCATGCTCATCTGACCTAAATCCAAAAGATCACCTCTGGGACATTATGTTTCAGTCCATCCGGTACTGCCAGGTTGCACCTCAGTCTGTTCAGGAGCTCAGTGATGTTCTGGTCCAGATCCGGGAAGAAATACCCCAGGACACCATCCGTCGTCTCATTAGGAGCATGCCTTGATGTTGTCAGGCATGCATACAAGCACTTGGGGGCCATGCAAACTACTGAGGACCATTTTGAGTTGTTGCAATGACAAAATGAACTAGCAAAATGGACTAGCTTGCTGCATAATTTTTTCACTTTGATTTTCAGGGTGCCTTTGAATTTAGCCCTCTGTAGGTGGATAATTTTCATTTCCATCAAATGATGTGCCATCCTTTCATTTGTAACACATTACCCAGTCCATATCAGTATAGATATCCAGCATGAGATTTTTGCCCGTTGAGACCTGATATGTTTTTAAAGTGTTGCTTTAATTTTTTTGAGCAGTGTATATTTAAATTTTGCCCATTTATTTGCCAATTCTACAAGAAAAAAATTTCAATGCACTTCAAACGTTTTAAAATCACCTCTTTTTGTGGATTTGGATTTTAGACCATATGGCCACAATTTTTTCTGTAAGCTGAACCTCTGCATTTCCTACTGGGAATATTATGGTGAAGCTTTCTATGGTTCTACTGGGCTTCTGGTGGAACAATCTTAATTGTATCACCATTCTGCAAGTCCATTCTCCATAGCAATATATGGAGGACACCTTCTACAACAAGGGAGCGAAGCAGTCCTGATCCCATTTGGGACCTGATTGTCATGTTAATCCAACCATAAACATTAGACAGCAGATGGATGGGCAGAAACAATCTAATCAGTCCTCAAACATATATCTTCTCATGAACACAAACGCCCAAATCAAGCATTATGTTTATGCTATGCAAAAGGAAATTCAAGTGCTCTAATGCTACTACCCTACTTACTGAGAGGAACTGTTTCCCAAAGAGGCAGTTGCCAACAGGTTTTTGACCATTCATAAACATGAGATTATCCCTTAAAGTCACCAGATTGAGTATCGGATTGCCATGTCCAACAATAATAAAATTTGGGTGCAATTTTCTGTAAGCCTTGCACCAGACCCTTTACAAATATTGCCATATTTGATCATTGCCACACTTTTTTTTCACAAAGTTGGAAGCTCAAGAACAATTCCACCAATAGTGGTGGTAGATATTCACAAATCATTTTTAACTAGCTATTTTATCTAGTAAATTCTGATGACCATTAATTGATCAGCAAAATAGCTGCATCCTCCTTGTGGACCATATGCCCTCTAATCCTATTGATATGTGTTCTTTACCTCGATTTAGAGACTGTATCCCCTGTGATTTGATGATTGGGCTGCTTTAACACAGCTGTTAAACTGAAAAGTACAGCTGCCGTTTGATAGATTGTCCCCCTGATTGTAGATTCAATAGCATGGTTTAGAGTTTTTCAATCACAGCCTATTGTTTTAACACTAAAATAATGGATATCCTGTAATCAATGCTAATGTTGAAATAAATAACATCAAGCTGGAACACTGGAAATGTTTGTACACAAATGGCTATTGCGCTTGAAAGCACAACTGTTGTGTTTTAAATACTAGTCTATGTTTGAAGACAGACTTGAAATCAGATTTCAATTAAAGTAGGGACATAAATATGATTTTTTGTGCCTGTAGTGTTTGTATATTGCCAGGAAAATGGCTCCTTCTGTTAATAGGACCACAATTACATGATCATGATTTTAATGTGATGATGCTTTTATGCCATTTATGCCCTTCTTATTTGTCATCTTACCTTCTTCAAATCATGTGATAGTCTTGTTTTTATCATAACTATAGGTACATCTCAGAGGAAACGAAGGGGGATAGAGGAGCCAGTCAACCACTTGGTGTAGCACAGTTTCATTAAGAAAATATAAAATACAATAAAATGCCCACTCACAAAGTTTTCTGGTGATTTCAGTGTAAAACTGGAGAGAGCTTTGTGCAAGGTTCCACTCAGACTTGGGCTGTCATTTCTACCTGCTGCAGCAGCTCCAGGATGGAAGCGGTGTCAGAAGATGCTGAAATGAGCTGTCAAAGCCGTCAAAGCCAGGAATCACCTGTCAACCCTTTATAGGAGCAAACTCTTCTTTGCGCTTGATGGGGCCCTAGTTAGTGCACATCAGGGTTGAGGTCCTTTTATGTAGGAGCCCCCCTGCCCCAAGTCACAACCCCCATGTTGAGGGCATGTGGCCTGGTATGGTTCAGGCTTGCTCACCCTCCCTTTCCTGGCTTTAGGCACAGTATTGAGTTACATTAGAGGTCAAAACATCTGGCATGCTACCACTCACTGCTAGCAAGGGAAGAAAACCAAGCTACAGAGAGAAAATAAAAATGAAAGCATTTTTTCTATAGACATTGAGGATGAATTGCTTTGCAGTGCCTGCAGCTACAGTAAGGTGACCAGATTTTTAAAATGAAATCCGAGGACAATTTTTTTTGCATTATTGGCAAAGGGTAAACTATTTTATAAGCATATTTTCCACAAATGATATATGCAGTGTATGTGCTATGTGTTTTTTTTTTTTTTTTTGAAAAATTCTGTTTATTGAAAAGTTTACGAAAAGGGAGACAAACATGTATACAGACACCTAAGGGTGATACAGAGCACACCCCTGTCACCCCCGACCAACATGGTCTGATTGACAGTAACTAACTAACATAGACTGCTAACTAACAATACACTCTTACCCCTCCCCCCCTCCCCCCAGCACCTCCCAAAGAAAAAACAAAACACTCAGTCCACCACCCTAAGCACCAGCATCAGTAGACAGGAAGAGAAATGAGAGTCAAGCACCCTTCTCCGCTAAATCAATTCGGGATGATCAGTTTAATCCTTCAAGGCTGTAACAGGACCAGTCCCCAGCAGTTCTCCCCTCTTCCAGAGCCTAGAGACCCAACGTCACATGAGCCAACCACTCCCCTTCCCCACATCCAGTATAGGCCCATCGTCCAGATGCGTACATTCAGCAATCCAAATAACAGATCCCACTCACCAGTCCCCCAATCTACCCCGCAGTATCATCAGAGTTGTACCAGGCCCTCCAGACTTTATCAAATTTTTTGACACAACCCCTTGAGAGGTAAGTTGCCTTATAGAATGGCATCACAGAATTTATCAGGCCCTTCCAAAAGGCCAAGCCCGGTGGGGCAGGTGATCCCCATTTGAGCAGAATGGCCTTCCTCCCATAAAATAAAAGTATGTTCAGCAGTGTCCTGAGGGCCCTGGAAGGAACCACCTCCTCCACCAGGCCCAAAAGACACACCCGTATTGACAAGGGGACAGGTACTTGAAGCACATCGCCCACACAAGAAGCCACCCCCTCCCAAAACTCCTTAATCAGCGGGCAATCCCAAAAAATATGTTTTGCTTCCGCCGGTGAAAAAGAGCACCTCCAGCATTCCGAGGTCACCGACGGCTACAAAACCGACAGCCGCGCCGGAGTATAGTAGATTCTATGTAAAAATTTGAAGTGTATTAACCTATCCCTTGCTGAGACAAAGTGCTGGAAGGGACAATCCCACATGTCGTCCCAGTCCTCACTATCTATACCAGGGACCTCTCTCTCCCACCTCTCCCTGCACTTAACCAAAGCCTTCGGTCGGGTCTTGAACATTTCTTTATACGTAACAGATAAAGTCTTGGGAAGGTCATCTATCATGAGCATGTCCTCAAGAGACAACTGTATAGACTCAATCGCCCGCTCACGAAACTGCGCCTGGAAGGCATGTCTGAGCTGGAGGAACCTAAAGAAGTAGGAATTAGGGAGGTTGAATTTATCCTTAAGCTGATCAAAGGTGAGGAATGTCCCAAAGCTAGTAATGTCCTTAAGAAATTTGACCCCCCGTGCCACCCACACCATCGGGTCCTGAAAGGAGTAAAAATGAGGCAACCTGGGGTTCCCCCACAGCGGAGTCTGCGTCGAGAAACCCAGATAGGAGGGGCACGCTAATCCCACCGCCTCATCCCACGCTCTGATTGTCGCCCGCATGGCCGACGTCAGTGGCAGGTCCGATCCCACCCCCCTATGTACTGCCAACCGCAGGGTCTCGTAAGACCCCAGATGAGCCGCCTCTAGCACCGTAGCAGAATCACCCTCATCAGAGGTCAGCCACCTGTGGGCAAAAACTAGTTGACTCGCAAGGTAATATTTCCTCCAGTCGGGCAAGGCCAGCCCCCCTTGACCCCAAGGTTCTTGCAGCACCTTGAGTCCAATACGAGGCACCCTGGGGGCCCAGAGAAAAGTACTGGTAATACTATCCAGCTGTCTAAAAAAGGATTTGGGGACTCTCACCGGGGCATGTCTCAAAAAGTACAAAATTACCGGAAGGATTTTCATTTTCAGTAAACTTATCCTTCCCATAAGTGAGAGTGGAAGCTTCTGCCATGCCTGAGTCTTCTGTTTAAAAAAAGATAGCAAGGGCACCAGATTGAGCGCCAAGTAGTCAGCACTCCGTGCCGTGATCTTGACCCCAAAGTAGGTAAAGGAGGAGACCCACTGCAGAGGCAAGCCCGGGTCCGCTCGCCCCCTGGCACCCTCATCCAAGGGCAATATTGATGATTTATCCCAATTCACCTTTAAGCCAGAACACCCAGTAAAATCATCCAAAATTTTCAGAGCTGCTTGGAGTGAGGAACCAGGGTCCTCAAGGAACAATAGCATGTCGTCGGCATATAGTGCCAGACATTCTTTTATACTACCTACTCTGATAGCTCGGACCTCGTCAGAGTCCCTAAGTGCCACCGCCAGGGGTTCTATGGTGAGAGCGAAAAGAAAGGGGGACAATGGGCACCCCTGTCTAGTACCCCGCCCCACCGGGAAGAATGGAGACACCGACTTGCCCAATCTAATCGCCGCCCTAGGAGCACTGTAAAGTAACGCTATCCACCGCCTATAGACCGGTCCAAACCCCATCTTTTCCAGTACTCGATGCATATATCCTATAGAATCGAATGCTTTTTCGATGTCAATGGACACTATAATTCGAGCGCCCCCGTTCGGCCCAGGAAGTTGTAGGTGTGTAAACAACCTCCTTAGATTAGTATCCGTGGACTTCCCGGGCATGAACCCAGTCTGATCAATGTTTATCAGAGATGAGATCACCCCGACCAGCCTACCCGCCAGAATCTTCGTCAAAATTTTGAAATCTGCATTTAAAAGGGCAATAGGCCTGTAAGCCGAGCGTTCCAGAGGGTCCCTGTCAGGTTTAGGCAGCAGCACCATATAGGCGTCCAGCATAGAGGCAGGGAGACCTCCCGCCTCTAGACAGTGAGCAAAAAGATTATTCAGCCTAGGGGCCAACTCATCAGCAAAGCAACTGTAGAAATCCACCGGGAAACCGTCCGGTCCCGGCGCCTTGCTAGGGGGGAATGCAAATATGGCTGCCACTATCTCTTTGTGGGTGATAGGTGCATCCAAGGATGTCTTGTCACTGTCAGACAACTCCGGGAGGGCCAGGCCCCCCAGAAGAGCCTCCAACGCATCCGCACCATAACTCGGAATTGGGGAGTAAAGTTCAGAAAAATACTCCTGAAAGGCTGCTAGAATCTCGGAGGGCTCACTAACTAGGTTCCCATCCTTATTTTTAATGACCGGAATATTTGTTACCTGCCCGTCTACCGCTACCAACCTCGCTAGTAATTTCCCGTTTTTATCCCCCTCTGAGAAGATAGATTCAGCCCTACTCCTCACCTCTGTGTGGGCAAGGTCAGAGAAATGTAGAGAGAGGGAACGCCTAGCCTCCATCAACGATGCATAAGAAGCATCCGAGGGGTCATTGGCATGGCTCTCCGCACAGTCCTGCTCAATCTCTTGCTTCCTACGTATTTCAGCATTAGGCGCTACCCTCTCAGCCTTAATAGCCGAAATACACTCCCCTCTCATCACGGCCTTAAAGGAGTCCCACACCACCGACGGGTCCGTGGTATCCAAGTTCGCAGGCCAGTAGGTGGCGATTGCTCCCTTCAATTGTTCCACTACCTGGTCATTCTGCAACCAGCCAGGGGACAGCCTCCAACCCCCCCCCCTCCCAGCAGATAGTCCGAGAACCAGGGACAAGGGACAGTGGTCAGACACACCCCCAGCCAAATAGTCAACCCCCCGCACCAAAGGTAGTACGGCCAAGTTGCCAAACGCCAAATCTATCCGTGCTGAGGATCTGTGGACCGCAGAAACGTGGGAGTAGACTCTGCGAGTCGAGTTTCTGGCTCGCCATAATTCCGTTAGTCCCGTCACAGACATCCAAGAGAGCAGCTCCACTGAGCCCCGCCTCCCAGGGTTGGACGAGTCCAACGCATCTAAAATGGCGTTGAAATCACCCATCACCACCAGGGGCAGATGAGCAAAAGGGGCCAATCGAGCAAATAAATCATATAAAACTTGAATATCAATAGGTGGGGACAGGTATACATTCACCAACAACATCCTATACTGGAAAATATCTAGCAGAACCGCCACATACCGCCCCCCTGGGTCTGAAAACACCTGGTGTATAGTACATGGCAGGGCCTTACTTATCAGGATAGACACCCCCCTTGCAAAAGTGAAGTACGTAGCGTGGAATGACTTTTGAACCCAGGCCCTTCGCAGGGCCAGGATCCTGCTGCCATCCAAATGCGTTTCCTGGAGGAAGGCGATATGTGGCTTGCATTGTTTAGGCATTTGGAATACAGAAGCCCTTTTAAACTTGTTATTTATCCCCCGAACATTCCATGACAGTAAGTTACAGTAACCGTATCCGCCATTTACCTGCTGGAGAAAATAAAGATAAAGAAGACAATAATACAATAGACATAAGCCACAGAAAGCATAGAAGTCCCAATTACAAGGTGGCCAGAATGCAGGGCCCCAAGCAGCCAAGGTATGCTGCCTAGGATCCCGAATCCCCGTCACACAGAGGTAGCCCCAACGCTCACTAATAGGTGGCGGACTGAGTGAAAACATCCCCCCTCCCCTGCTGCAATACCTGACCCCATCAAAAAAAGCAACAACGAACAACAACCAAAAAAAACATGGTACGCAGTTTAGTCCCATACTCCCAAAAAAAGAGGGAGACAACAAGAAAAAAATTGAGAGTCTTTGACCTTGTGACGAATTGTCCAGCAACATACTTGAGAGTTCCATGTATCTCCAGAAGAACTCCGACCACAGGATTTGGACGGATTGAAAAAGGAAGGAAAAAAACCCATATCACATGTAAGGACAAGTATGTTCAAGAGCAGAGCAGCTCACTACTCAAAGCACTATGCATAGTTCGGATTGGTAATCCAGGGGCGCCACCTAGTGGCTACACACAATTCCGTAACAGGGAAAACTTAAAACTCCAATGCAGAATAGAGAACAGTGCCTGTCAGAAAAAAATTAAAAATGAATGTATGTGTCCAGCGTATCCGAGCAGTATATGGGTATGTAATTCAAAGGCTCAGGAGACCATGCCGCACACAGCAACGCCAGGCAAGCCCACAACAAGACAGGTCACAAACAAAAATGTAAATGATTCATAGTCACCTTATTCAGAGAACAAGGACCGCAGGCCATTCCACATGTCAGGGTCACGGGTCACTGTCCAGCCATGCACAAGCCTCTGCCGGGGCATCAAAGAATTTAACAGACCCCTTATGTTGAACACGGAGCCGGTGAGGGTACAACATGCTGTATTGGATCCCTTTATCCCTCAGCCGCTTGCGGACATCATTGAAGGAACGCCTCTTACGCTGGGTCTCAACCGAAAAATCAGGGAAGAGCATAATTTTGGTGTTTTCAAAGCGTAATTCCTGATGCTTCCTCGATTCCCTCAGTATCATGTCACGGTCCCAGTAGTTTAAGAACCTGACCAGGAAAGGGCGCGGGAAGGCCCCAGGAGGACGCACCCCGGTAGGCACCCTGTGCGCCCGCTCCGCCACATAAGTGGGGGGAAGATCCCCCAATTGCAGGACCTGCTTGAAGAGCTTTTCAGCAAAGGTGGTCGCCGCTGATCCCTCAGCCCCCTCAGGCAGCCCCACCACACGGACATTGTTACGGCGTTGGCGGTCTTCCGCGTCATCAGCTCTACGCTGGAGGGATCTCACCTGGTCCTGTAGCTCCATTAGCTGGGCTCCATGGGAGTGGGTGATGTCCTCAACCTCGGAGATGCGACCCTCAGCCTCTGTCAGCCTGCCGCAGAACTTGTCTAGGTCGTGCCGGATGAGTGTGCACTCAGTAGCCACGTGTGCTATCCGCAGCATCACCGCCGCAGTGCTGGCGTTGATCGCTTCTAGGATCGGTTTTGTAACGGCATCCGGGGGTGTCCCATGTTTCGGTGTAGCTGGCAGGTCGATCCCCGGACCATTGTCGGTGCCCACTGCAGCCTCCTCCATATCTTTGTGCTGCTTACCCCCCTTCCTGCAGGACGAGCTGGGAGCCAAGATGGCGGCGGCAGCTCCGTGCTCACTGCCGCGTGCAGAGCGGGTCCGGCGCTGTGAATTCTGCTGTGCCCGCCCCTGTTTGTGCCCAGACTTTCTCATGTCCAGGATGTCACCAGCTCTGCCCGATCACACAACACAGCTAAAACAAGCAAGTGTCCTAAAACGGGGTAAATATCAGGATTATCCCGGAGCTCCTGGAAAACACCTGCTGCCTCGATCACATCCGGCCACGCCTCATGTGCTATGTGTTTATGGAATGATTATATGATATATAAGTTATTTCCTACATTTCGTCCATTAATAAAGATTTGAAAAAAGACACTTCTTAGAATTTTTGGAGATATGACTAGAGTTCAGGAGTAGACTACATAAAATGCAGGGCTCAGCTGTGCCCATCTATGCAGCCCCACCAGTGCCCATCTATGCGGTCTCACCAGTGCCCATCCAATGCAGCCTCACCAGTGCCCATCCAATGCAACCTCACCTGTGACAACAATGCAGTCTAACCAGTGCCCAGGAATGCAGCCTCACCAGTGCCCAGGAATGCAGCCTCACCAGTGCCCAGGAATGCAGCCTCACCTGTGCCCAGCAATGCAGCGTCACTTGTGTCCAGGAATGCAGCCTCACTAGTGCCCAGCAATGCAGCCTCACCTGTGCCCAGCAATGCAGCATCACCTGTACCCATCAATGCAGCTTCATCTGTGCCCAAGAATGCAGCATTGTCTGTGCCCAGGAATGCAGCCTCATGCGTGCAGGGGATCAGAGAGGAGAGCCAATCATCACACAGATCCTGGATGGGTACTGATGCAAAGGGGGGGCAGTCTGCCCCAGGTGCCTCACACTGGGGGGTGTCAGGCTGGTGTCTCCCGCTGTGTCAGCTTTAAATTGAATTGCTGGGTGCCCACTGTTACACAAGTGCCGCTTTCCGGATCAGCTCTTACTTATG
This sequence comes from Rana kukunoris, assembly GCA_029574335.1. NCBI lineage: Eukaryota > Metazoa > Chordata > Amphibia > Anura > Ranidae > Rana > Rana kukunoris. The sequence continues at coordinate 136,724,083 of CM056050.1, read as the reverse complement.
AGAGAGAGCACTTGAACCATTGGACAAGTGTGCTGTCGAAGAAGAAGAAAACCAGGAGGCAGGACTTGTTTGACGGCAGCTGACACATCGGGGGACATCGGCCTGACACCCCCCCCCCCCCCCAGTGTGCTGCACCCCACCTCCTGCAATCCAGGGACAGATCCGGGGACAGATGGGCTCCGGGCACAGCATCCTCAATCCAGGGACTGTCCCCGGAAACCGGGGATGTCTGGTCACCCTAAGCTACAGAGGTTTGTTAAAGGCTTGTTTTAGGCTTGTGCCAGGAAACTGAAATATACCATAGTTGAAATGTAAAACATATTTTGCCTATCTGAAACCTGTTTTTAAAGTTTTGTACTTTATCCTTTTAACTGTGTTCAAATTGTATATGTTGCCATAAACATCCAAATGCCTCTAAGGTATAGTTAAAATGTAATACAAAACTAATCTTTAGCATTAACAGATTATTCCAATTTATGCTGTAAATCAGTTTCTACTGTACACAAATTATAACTGATGGTTAATGAGCTATTGATTATACACTTTATAATACAGAAAATAGAGACAAACCTTTTAAAATATTGTATCATTATAGTTGGCAACTAACCTGGATTTCACGGTATTGAGCTTTAATGGGAAACACATCTGCCTTTCTAATTAAACTGAGTAATGAGCCATTATCAAAAAATGTGTACAGAGAGGATTGAGGGAAAGAATTGTCAGTGGAGAAAAGCGGGGTAGCCTCTGAGACCAAGAAAGAGTTACAGAGAGATATGTATTATCTGTTCATGTAGAATGCAACACAGCCATGTAATTAAGGTGCAGCGCTTAAATAGTAATCGAAAAAAGACTCAAGTTTAATGGTAGTTCAATCTGTGATAGGCAGGGGATAGTAAGACCCGTCACCAGCACCCAACAATACAGCCGCTTACCCTATGTAGTAGACCCTCATCACAAAGGCCACATCATCATGTATAAGGTAAAATAAGGTAACAATTTCTACACGTATGCTCAATTCTGGGTCCAAATTGGAGTAGGGCATCAGCGGTTTTCTTTTTTATGCAAAGGTATACAGGGAAGGGAATGGCTGTGGTAGTCCTTCCTCTAAGGACAATATTACCTAACTTTTATGAAAAATATAAAAGACAATGGCCCCCTAATCCATGCACCCGGTCCCTAATCTACATGCAGGGCCCCCTGGACGCATGGATTCCAATGTTTTTTTTCTTAAGCACAAGGCTCTAATTGGCTTAAAAAATGATGGGCTCGGGGCGCAGAGCACTGTGCCCTGAGCCCACCCAGTTGTGTGACAATAGCCTATTGTCTTCCTGATTCTCCCCCTGGCCAAACAGCAAGCGGTTCCTGCGACCCAATTGGCCAAAGGAGAAGCGATTGTATTGGCCGCCAAGGTGGAGGAGATGCAGGGGAAGCCACCATGAAGTAGAGGAGCAGGAGATGCATGGTGAAGCTGCCGAGGAGGAATCGCGACCCGTGACCTAGATGGGGCAAGTGTGGGCTGACGATCGAGCGATGGGGGGCAGCCGGTGGCTTGTTTGGAGCGCCAGCCGCTACTGTTCATTAGCCTGTCTTAGTAAAAACGTTTTCCGATTTATCTGTAACAACGTGCAAGGTTAATTATATGGAGAACCGTATTTTGCTACAAGATGGCAGTGCTACACAACTTAGTAATCACACAACCCATACAGGAATTTTGGGGATACTGGGATTTATATGTTGTAAGCAGAATTCTTTCATCCAGATTAGCTGAAACTGAACTTCACAGCCCAAGAGGACTGGTAAAGGGGCAGGAGCATTTTAAAAGGAAAAAGCCTGGAAACAAAGGGTAGATGGGAGACACTGTGTTAGAGGCAAGATTTAAAAGAAAGAGCAGAAAGAAAGATTTAAAGGAAAGAGCAGAGTGTATCCACATGGGCCCAGGTTGGATCAGACTGAGCCAGAAAGTTGCCAAAGTGGAGAGATAATGAGAGCTGATCATCCTGAGGAGGCAGGTTAGCAGAGCCTGCGGGCAGATGGACTGGATCCTCACCATCTTCACAAATGGGCCCCCTCCAACTGCAAGATCAACGCTTTGCCCTGCTGTGCTAAAGGACCAAACAGAGAGGGTCCCCAACCCATGCAACAAAGCCATCGTTTCAAGCGTGTCTGCTGTATCCAGTAGCTTGAGCTCAGGACTAGAGTTGAGCGGACACCTGGATGTTTGGGTTCGGACCCGAACCCGAACTTTAAAAAAAAAGTGTGGGTTCGGGAACCCGAACCCGAACTTCCAAACCCCATTAAAGTGAATGGGACACGGACTTTAGTAAAAAAAAAAAATGCGCGGAGGTCCCCGCAAATTCAATAACCAGACCCTTTAGGTCTGGTATGGATATTAAGGGGAACCCCGCCGTCAATTTAAAAAAAAATGGCGTGGAGTTCCCCCTAAAATCCACACCAGACCCCTTATCCAGGCACGTTGACCTGGCCGGCCGCAGAAAAGAGGGGGGGACAGAGTGTGGCCCCCCCTCTCCTGAACCGCACCAGGCCACATGCCCTCAACATTGGGAGGGTGCTTTGGGGTGCCCCCCAAAGCACCTTGTCCCCATCATCTCATCCCCACAACCCTTGCCCGGTGGTTGTGGGGGTATGCGGGCAGGGGGCTTATCAGAATCTGGAAGACCCCTTTAACAAAGGGGACCCCCAGATCCTGCCCCCCCTGTGTGAAATGGTAATGGGGTACACTGTACCCCTACCATTTCACGAAGGAAGTGTAAGTAATAGTTGTAAAACACACACACACCAGAGAACAAAATATTTTAATAATTAAACCAAATAAAAATCCAGCGGTGAAAATAGACGATCGATGCTGTTCCCTGCTCCAACGTTGTCTTTTATCCAGCGACGGGTGATCTCTCCAGCGACGGTCGGCTGGTCCAGCGATGAGAAGATCCATCCATTCAGAGCACAGCTCCACGAATGACGCGACGGAGCTTGACGTTTCTTACTAAGGAATAGGGCTATCCCAGTGACGTAGCACAGTGTGCGTCAGAGGAGGACGGGGTCACCTGACACGTGGCCTGCCTCCCCTATAAAAGAAACGTCAAGCTCCGACGCGTCATTCGCGGAGCTGTGCTCTGAATGGATGGATCTTCTCATCGCTGGACCAATCACCCGTCACTGGAGAGAACACCCGTCACTGGAGACATCACCCGGCGCTCGATAAAAGACAACGTTGAAGCAGGGAACAGCATCAATCGATCGTCTATTTTCACCACTGGATTTTTATTTGGTTTCATTATTAAAATATTTTGTTCTACAGTGTTTGTGTTTTTTTTTTAAACAACTATTACTTACACATCCTTCGTAAAATGGTAGGGGTACAGTGTACCCCATTACCATTTCAAACAGGGGGGGGGCAGGATCTGGGGGTCCCCTTTGTTATAGGGGTCTTCCAGATTCTTATAAGCCCCCTGCCCGCATACCCCCACAACCACCGGGCAAGGGTTGTGGGGATGAGACCCTTTTCCCCATCAACATGGGGACAAGGTGCTTTGGAGGGCACCCCAAAGCACCCTCCCAATGTTGAGGGCATGTGGCCTGGTGCGGTTCAGGAGAGGGGGGGGCGCACTCTGTCCCCCCCCTCTTTTCTGCGGCCGGCCAGGTCAACGTGCTCGGATAAGGGGTCTGGTGTGGATTTTAGGGGGAACTCCACGCCATTTTTTTTTTATTTGGGGTGGAGTTCCCCTTAAAATCCACACCAGACCTGAAGGGTCTGGTTATGGATATTTGGGGGGAACCCCATGTCATTTTTTTTTAAATTGATGGCGGGGTTCCCCTTAATATCCATACCAGACCTAAAGGGTCTGGTTATTGAATTTGCAGGGACCCCCGCGCATTTTTTTTTCCCGAACTCCGAACCCGGACCCAAACTTTTACCATGTATTCGGGTCCGGGAAAAACCCAAAGTCCGTACCGAACCCGAACTTTACAGTTCGGGTTCGCTCAACCCTACTCAGGACAGTTAACAGTACAGACCTCTATTTTCAAGCACAGACGCTATCCAGTGCTACACCTTAGCACACTTAACTGACTATATTAACACTATCTACAGGAGACTACCCCTTTTTCCCTCGCTATCGGGCAGGAATTCTGCACGCCCTTCCTCACAGGTTCAAGCCATCCAAGGAAGGAGCTAGCTTATGAAGTCCAGTTTTCGTTTAAAGGGACACACTTCTGCCAAATTCCATATCCCCCCCCCCTTAAAAGTCTTTCTTCACACTACCACTGTCAATTAAAGGGGAGCTCTATTGGCTACTTTACCATTCTTTGGCTAACTTTTTTTCTTTTCAAAGAGGCTACATCCCTTTTGTGCACCAACGTATGGGCCCCAACTAGCTCTTCCACATGTTTATGGTAACTTATGAGACATGTACTTGCCTAAATTCCTGAGAGTTAAACCCTGACTCTTCTCTATGAGAGCCTGCAAGTGAGCTAGCCCTGTATTTTGTTTGTCTTTTCATTTGCTTACTTGGAGACATTTTCTTAGCTTGGAAGATAACATTTAAATCTTCAGTCCTGCAGTATGGGTGGGTGTGAATAAGGCCGCGTACACACGATTGGTTAACCAGAGGACAACGGTCTTATGGAACGTTTTCATCGGTCAAAACTAATCGTGTGTAGGCCCCATCGGTTACTTAAACTTCGGTTAAAAAAAAGACAACTTGCTTTAAAATGTACCTGATAGACGCCTAACCGATAGGTAAAACCGATCGTTAGTACGCACGACGATCGGTTAAAAACCAGCGCATGCTCAGAATCAAGTCGACGCATGCTTGTTAGCATTGAACTTCATTTTTTTCAGCACGTTGTTGTGTTTTACGTCACCGCGTTCTGACACGATCGGTTATTTTGTGTAGGCACATCAGACCATCAGTCAGCTTCATCGGTTAACCGATGAGAACGGTCCTTTGGACCGTTCTCATCGGATGGACTGATCGTGTGTACGAGGCTTTAAAGTGTTACTGTATTGTGTTATATTGCCTTTTCTCTGTGGTGTTTTGCCTTTTCATTGACATCAGTATAGTCAAGCATTTACCTCACCAGTGTGTGTGTATTTATCCTTTTTGTGCTAGTCAGAGAGTCACCTGGCCAAGGTATTTCAGTGGTGTCAGCAGGGATAGCACTTTGCTTGGGGCTCAGTATTGAACACGTTACCCAGAATATTCAGCAGGGCCTGGGGGTAGCGCTACACATCCATGTGTTTCCTACAAGTTCTTAATTGATTAATTGATTAATTGACAGACTCTCCCCATCCCATATCCCTAAAAATTACAGAGGATCTTTACCCCCTCTCCCATTTTTTTACCCCTGCTTACCGGGTTGCACAGTTCAGATGCGTATCCACCCAGCGGATCCCTCAGTCTGCTGAGATTCTGTTCTCTTCTGCTACCACTCAGGTCCTGCGCCCCCAAGTTCTTTTGTGATGTTATTGGGAAGCTCCAGGCTCTTCTGGGCTCACCCAGCAGGCCTTCATATGAAGCACCACTAGGCACACCCTTCCTCCTTTTGTGAATGAAAAACTATGCCTCCTAGGATATGTGTGTGAATATCCCAGGAGGCACATGGAGCACAATGCACGTCAATTGCTTAGGCGAGTAAAGTGCATGGTGGCAGGACTGAAAAGTGGAGGTGGAATGAAGTTGAAGGAAGTTTGCTTTGATATGCATTAGTTATGCATTAAGTATATCCCTTGGGTAAGGTATTCTGCCAAGGGGGCTCAGGAACTCTGCTATAATAATTTCTACATACTGTAAGTGGTAAGTAATAGAGCAGTTTAACAAAGGCAGAAAAAAAATGAAATATCTATAAACAGTACTCCACTCTCGGCAGTCTGTAAGTAAGGCAAGCCATAGATGACTTGATTTCCTTTAGGTGAAAGGATAGAAAAATCACACATATCCCCCATCAAAACAGTCAGTATTGATGGGGGAAATGCCTCCCACAGCGCTATTGTATTCTGCTAGAAGGGTGGCTTAAGGAGCTTTCCCGGCTGGCAGAATACAATGATTACTGCTAATGAATATAGCCGTAGACAGTAATCGCATTAAGAACAATTTGACAGGCTGGTTGTACCCATGTCAATTGATAGATCGACTTGGGTACAATCAGCCTGTACATACATGGATTGAAATTCAGCCAGTCCCTGCTGAACCAGACAAATTATGATCTGTTTTTCCACACTTTTTTCTTTTTTTTCCAAGTGGGATTCCTACTCCTGCAAAAAGCAAGGTCCATAAAGACATGAATGAGCGAGTTTGGGGTGAAGGAACTTGGTTGGTCTGCACAGACTGCTAAGCTCAACCCGATAGAACACATTTAGGATGAATTAGAGCGGAGACTGCGAGCCATGCCTTCTTGTCCACATCAGTGCCTGACCTCACGAATGCTCTTCTGGAAGAATGGTCCAACATTCCCAAAGACACACTCTTAAACCTTGTGGACAGCCTTCCCAAAAGAGTTGAAGCTGTTATAGCTGCAAAGGGTGGGCCAACTCAATATTGAACCCTACGGACTAAGACTAGGATGACATTAAAGTTCATGTGTGTGGTCTGTAAAAAAAAAAAGTTCATGTAAGGCATGTGTCCCAATACTTTTGGTAATAAGGTGTGTGTATATATATATATCGATATATATATATATATATATATTTTCTAATAGTGATCAGTGATGAGAAAAAGGCGCACTGTCTCAAAACAGATCAAACAAGCGCTCTTGGAATATCAAGCCACCAAAAATCTAAAATAACTTTGTATTACCACTTCTCAGTAGTCAGCTGCTACCTAAAAATACCCGATTGGTATCATAGAATATTAACACAGGGTAAATGAAAAAAAGTAAAAGCAATGCTTAATACTACTTAGCATCCACCAGGCAGCGCTAGTGTATATGTCTATTGCAACATATATATTACATCAATAATCAATCAATATCCTGGTTTAGTGTATGTTATATACAGATTTCTACAAAAGAGAAAACAAATAGTATAATGAAAGCATCAAACAGTCCAATCAATCCCAAGAAGATGAAAGCAAGATCTTGTTGTTGCCAGAAGATCCACCACCACTCGTGTAAAGAGAAAGGAGGGGGGCGTGTGGATAGTAGCCCCCTCTTAAGAAAGCCTCTTACCAGCAACCAAATAGACAAAAGCCTTAAGAGAGCCGGATCCAAGTTAATCTCACTGTGTGTCTCCTCACTCCAAACAAGTGGATGCTCAATGTTCAGCAAGCAAAAACAAAGAGAACGGACATAGTGTGATACTGTTTAAACCTTTAATTCACCTCTGTATATATAAAAAATCCATATAGATGTACACTCACAAACATTCGAATATAAACCAGCATGTAGTCACATTTATTGCGGCCGCTCTTTCTAGATCAATGGTCGGCGTCTCCTACCGCTCTGTGCTTAGCAGGGAGGTGGATGCGCTCCTCTCCCACAGTTCTAGGCGTCCTTCACTCACGTTACTGGGTTCCGCCCTGAATAGTTTCGTCATTCGACATCATCAAAGGGATGATGTCGAATGACGAAACTAGTCAGGCCTTGTCCGGGCCTGACTGGCCACCTACTGAATGTCTGAAACCGCTTGATGTCATCCTACATGGACAAACTTGTTCCCCTCACTACAAAGAGAATTCGACTTTGACCACTACAACCCTGGAAACCAGACAACATATGAAGTCTCAAAAGACATAGCTGCGCTCTTGAGCAAGTGTGGCATAAAACGTGCTAGACTTTGCCCTGAATAAATCTGTTACAGATCAACAGTAAAGCTCTTGATCTGTTAATTGTATTTCTACATGTGGTTCTTTAACATGCAAATTTCTGCTTTACCTGTTATCCCACAAGGCATGCATCATGACTGGTAATTCACCTGCTCTTCATTCAATCAGCTACATGCCCAGTCCCAGTTATTTAATCTGGGTTCATTCCCTCAGGCATTGCATGAGCAATAGCTAGGATTCCTAGCCCCAGACCCCCTAATGTTTCTATAAGTTTCCTAATGTCATATTCTCTCACACTGACACTAAATACAAAGGCCCGGATTCAAAAAGCACTTACGCCGATGTATCTCGAGATACGCCGCGTAAGTGTAAATATGCGCCGTCGTATCTATGCGCCGTTCCCACAGAACTTAGATACGCCTAAAAACTGACTTCATCCAAAGGACGTAACTTGCCTACGCCGGCGTATAGTGGGCGCATAGATACGCTGGACGCATTTGGCACTCCCATTGATTTTCGATTTGCGTAAGGTTTACGTCCACCGTAAAGTTATTCCCCATATTGGAGGCGCAACTCATGCAAAGGTATGGACCAGGGAACGAACGCTGTCTACTTTTACGTAGTTTACGTTGTACGTGAATAGGGCTGAGCGTAGGTTACATTCACGTCATTGACCCACCACTGATGCCTAGACCTAGGTTATTCAATTTTCTATCTGGCTTTTATGCCTGTGGCAGATGTGCTACATGTAAGCATGTTAAAAATAACACCAAGAAAAGGAAAACTTTTTGCTCAAATGTCACCCATACTGAATATGCTATCAAAGAGCTGGTCACTTGTGACACTGAAGGTGTCATTTACATGCTGGAGTGTGAATGTGGGCTACAATACGTTGGTCGCACTTCACGTGCTTTGCATGTACGTGTAGGTGAGCACATCAGTTGCATCAGACGAGGTATCAAGACACATAGTGTGTCAAAACATTTCAGACAGCACCATGACCGTAACCCCAAAGGTTTGAAATTTTGGGGAATCGAGAAGGTGTCTAGACATTGGAGGGGTGGACATTTTATTAGACAATTAAGTCGTCGTGAATCCTACTGGATTTTTGAACTCAAGGCTGCCTCCCCCAGGGGACTCAACGTTGAGTTTGATTTGAATTGTTTTATTTCCAATCGTTAGTAATTATAGGGGTGTCTTATATATATATGTATATTGTTATATATTATATATATATTTTAATATTTTTTATGAAATTTTAAATATTTTTAAATATTGTTAAGATTATTTTATGGAATTTTTTTGATTATTAATATTTTATTTGTTGCTTGTTATATGCATTGGAAGATGGCGATGATCGTGGATGACGTCTGCTTTATTTCTAATTGTAAATGTAAATTTATAGTTATTTGAATGTGCGGGCGATATTGGGCTGAATTGGACCTTAATATTATGAATTTTTTGTGTTTTTTTCCTTTTTTTACCTTTAAATTCTATGGGGTCCAATTTGCCTGTTTATTATTATTGCCATATAGCCATTCACTTCCGTGTGGCTGTGACGTGTATGGCCGTGCTCCGGATGTTGTTGGCTGGTGGCGCCGTTTGATTGGCCGCATCCTTGAGCTTTTCGATTGGCCGTCGAATCACATGCACACTATTTCTTACCATCGGGGACGTCTGGTATGCTCCCTCCGCCTAACGCTGATGAAGTCCCGCCCATAGGACGTAACGTACGTGAGGGGAGGAGCTACGCATGACGTCACCCCGATCATTGCCGTTGTTGTATCGAATCCACTGTAACAGCATACACTCGGCTAACGAGTGGTTTTAAATGTGAGTGTCCATCTTTTGTATTTTTTGTCCTGAAATAAATTGTTATATGCAGAGAGCACTAGATTTCTGTGTTTCCTCTTATATGGCTGACTGCTGATATCGGTCTGATATGGTGAATCTGTCTGGAGGTTGGATCGGATTGACATATTCTGATATGCTTTGTGACTCTCACGGGTCGAAGCAATAAGGTGAGAGTCCATCTTGCTTGCGGTGGTGGATCTTCTTTCCTGGTGTTTTCTCTTCACCGTCACTTCTGCTGGATTTATTTGTGTTATTTATTTGGCACTATATGGATTATTTTTTGTGGACACATGGACATTTAATTTCACTGGCTTGCAATTTTTCTATTGTGTATTTTTATTTTGTATTCATTTTGTAATTGTATAATATTTGCGCTGCACTCTTTTATTTTAATTTGTCTTGAGAAATTTTCTATGAATTTATTCTTAGTGCTGGCTTGCAATTAATATTTTTGGTAATATTTTGTAATTTATTTTGTTTATCCCAGCGCTGAATTTTCACTTTTGTACATTCACGTCGTAGGCAGTGATTCGACGTATCTTAGCCAGGTATTTCGACGTGATTGTGAGCATGCGCACTGGGATGCGTCCAAGGTACAACGCATGCGCAGTTCATTTTAAGTACTTGTATGAAGCTCAGCCCATCATTTGCATGGGGTCACGCTTCATTTAAATGTAACACGCCCACTTCCACCTACTTTGACTTACGCTGACTTACGCCTACGACTATGCGCTACGCCAGTGCAACGTTGGGAGCATTTGCTTTGTGAATTCCACGCTTCCCTCTCTGCATTGCACTGGCGTAGCGTAAAGAAGATACGCTACGAGGCATAAATATGCGCCGATGTATGTGAATCCGGGCCAAACTCTCTTTGTCCAGTATAAATAGGAAAGGGCCATTCAGGTCACATTGAATTTTTTGAACAAGTTATAAATCTATGTTTTATAATTAACACTTCCATCATGGCAAGCCCTTATTATTTCTCCTTAGGGGCAATGTCAATGCCCCAATCCTTGTCCCATTGTTGCACAGACCTGTAGGATCACTGTAAGGTTGAAATTTATATGACACCTAACCTGTGTAGAGAGGATCATCAACTAAAGTGAATATAATTAAGTCACGATTTGTACCAGATATATGGAAAGGTCTTAGTATAGTTCAGAAGAGGTGTTTTGTTCCAGGGAAACATATAGCTGTAGTTATTGTAGACATTTTGCTATCACAAAGTATAACTGGGTATAGAAATATATTGTATTCATGTCACAAATACTGTAAAGCAGTGATTACAGTTTTTTTTTTTTTCTTTTTTAACTTAATTTGCAAGTACTATGTACTATATGTTAATATTTTTTTTTTTTTCAACAGTAGAATAACAGAGTTTCTTTAACCACTTTACAACCGGAGGCTGTCTTTTAACGTCCTCGGCTTTGTGCAGCTTTGTGTGGTGATATCTGAATGATGCCTGCAGCTACAGGCATTATTCAGATATCACCGTCTTCAACCGCCGATTCTGTGCACTATAACAACGATTGATCGTTTTTATAGGCAGTGGGAAGGGACGTCCCCCCTCCCACCGCCATCCAGTGCTTCTCCGGGCTCTCCCGTGCCATCAGGGGCCCGGAGAGCGAATCGGCCGGTGCTGTCTGGGAAGCATAGAAATGACTGGTGACCAGATGGTCACCAGTCATCTCTATGACCGTCGGAGACTCGGGCGTGACGTTATGAAATTCTCTGCAAATGATGAAGGGTTGTAGAAAACAGAAGCCAGGTATTGATCTTCCTATGGCTAAAAAACCCTTAGCCAGGGCCTTGTGTGGTAACGTTGCTAGCTGGATGTCCTATAAGTCCTCTCAGTATCGCATCAGTGGCGATTAACGATAAGAAATAAAAAAGCCCACATAGTGAAGTACATAAAAATAGGCTAAAAAGTTTAATTAAGGTTACACTTACAAAACATCTCCTAAAAACAGGCAAAAAGATAGCAAAGCCGGCCGGCTTAGTTGAACGCCCGTTCCACTTGGATCGTCACGTAGTGCGTCAGCACGTCACCTTCCCGACGTACGTTTCCTCACACATTTGAGGTCGTCTAGGGGCACGGGCGACGCACTGACGCACCGCGTGAAATACTAATTGGGAAAAACCAAGCCTCGATCTGATTCAGTAGATGGTCATCCATGATGGCCCGACAAGACCAGAGAGTCAAGCCTCGATCTGAACGAAAGGGCTAAGGTGTCTACATATGGTGGTCTTGCAGGACCAAAAACATATATTAAAAAACGCGAATATTGGAACGACCAACCAAAGAGGCTCACAACTTAATTAAGAGTCAGAGTCAGTCTAGTGGTACATAAACCAACATTATAAACCAATATATATGTTACTTCCCATCCAAAAAAAATAATAGTATGGGTAGGAGTATGTAAACACTGAACAGAAATTAGCACCAACCAGTGTATATAAGTAAGCCAAACGACTGTAGTCGATAAATTAGTAAATAACTGTATAAAAAAGTATATAAAACAAAAATATAAAAAATACAAATATATGAATATATATTAAAATGGAAAATATAGAAATTGATCTAAATTATCATAAGATCAAACATAACCAACAATGTATTGACAAATGTTTTGTTAGTTTCTTTTAGGCCAACAAGGAGGCCCTCCACCTGAACCAGATCAAGTTCACAGACAATTTTGAACAAACAAACTATACAGGTTGATGACAAAAATTTCTTTACGAATTATCGATCAATGCATTAACATCTATTTCGACATTAAGCCCAAAGGGGGTATAGCTTTTGATTCTATGGATCCATGCCATTTCTAGTTTTGAAATACTCCTCACCAATGAGCTACCACGCCAGTGGGGACTGTACCTATCTATTCCCAAAAACAGCGTTTTGGAGGGGTCCTTATTGTGAACCAGAAGGTAATGCCTCGACACCGAGGCGACACCGGGTGCTTCAAAAAAACAGCTTTAATTCTAGTGATATGTTCATTTAGTTTAACCGAGAGGGGTCTCTTGGTCCGACCCACATATTGAAGCCCACATGGGCATTGGAGCAAGTAGACCACCCCCTCGGTTGAGCACGTGATAAACGGTTTGATTGTGTGCTCCTGCAGGGTAGTTGTAGAATTACATTTATGGGTGCGTCTGTGAGGGCAGCTACTAAAGGAGCAAACACAACATTTTCTACACTGATAAAAACCTGTAAATGAATTAAGAAATGTAGTTTTCACAATAGGGGGTTCTAGAACATTGGGGGCTAGTTGATGTCTCAAAGCCGACCCCCCCCCTGAAAATCACCTGTGGTTTTTCAGGTAAAATGGCGCCCAACACTGGATCATTTTTTTAAATGTGCCAATGTTTTTTTATTAAATTTTTTACACTATAGTGTTGGGTAGAATATGTAGTAATAAATGGAGCTACGGCAAACGTTTTAGTTTGTATATGTTTTTTAGCCAATAAATCCATTCTATTCCTTGATTTCACCTCCTCCAATGAAGACATAAGAGAGTCCAATCTATATCCCTTTTCAAGGAATCTTTCAGTCAAGATGGCAGCCTGATTTAAAAAGTCAGTTTCATTCGAGCAATTACGTTTAATGCGTAGATCAGCCATTCTCAACCAGGGTTCCGTGGAACCCTGGGGTTCCTCCAGAGGTGGCTAGGGGTTCCTTGATTTGTGGCTGATTTACCTCCTGTTTGATGGTGCCTACATAGTTCTGAGCCAATTCCACTTGGAGGATCCAGTGGTATTACACCAATCATCTTCATAGTTCTCGGTAAGGGGGGCATTCTTACCACTACTGTAAAAAAGGGCATTCTTCTCACTGACCACCAAAGTCAGGGGCATTGTTCCCACTGACCCCCAATGAATGGGTTTTATCAGGGGTTCCCCAAGCCCTGAAAATAAATTTTAGGGTTCCCCAGTGGTAAAAAGGTTGAGAAAGGCCGGCGTAGATACTGGCTTTTGGGAACGGATTTCAGCCACAATTCATGGTGGCAGCTATCCATAGGAATATATGAGTTTCTCTCAGTATCTTTAAAGTAAGTACTTGTAGAAAATTCATCTTGAGAGATTGAGATCTTAAGGTCCAGAAAGTTTATGCTGGATTGATTAGCCTCAAAGCTCAGATGGATACCTCTGGGATTGTTATTAAGGAATCCCATAAAGGATTGGAGTTCCTGAAGGGAACCATCCCATAGGAGGAGGATGTCATCAATGTACCTGGACCACAACTGGTGTTGGGGCTGGTGGCAAACATAGACGACATCCTCCTCCCACATAGCCATAAACAAATTCACCAGGCTAGGGGCATATTTAGCCCCCATCGCGACACCCCTATCCTGGCGAAAGAATTGGTTTTGAAACCAAAAATAGTTCCTTTAGGCTTAAGTTCTGACAGTATGTTGATCACATGTCGTGAATCCTTTAAATGGGAGGGCATTTTAGATACCAAAGGTTGAAGGAAGAAATCAATGTACCTGCCCACCCGGGATGTAAACGAGTCAATTCCACTCACTATGGGACATCCCGGGGGGCAGGTAAGATGTTTATGTATCTTAGGAAGATGATAAATCACAGGTGTTTTAGGTGCTTTTGGAATAAGATAACGTTTTTCTTTCTTATTGAGTATTCCTTCTTTGAAGCCTCTAGAAATAAGTTTTTCAAGTTGTTTGAGGTAAGAATTTTTGGGGTCAGACACCAAAGGGGTATAGGTGTCCCTATCACCCCAAATTCTATGCATTTCATCCAAATAGTCCTTCCTGTCAAGGATGACTATTCCACCCCCCTTAATCAATACCCCTACGGACTATTTTTGTATAGTTAGTTCACTTTGTTTGTCTTTTTTATTTTTCATATAGCGCAACTCTAACTTTTTTGCTTTACATTATTGTGTGTGTATAACACTCAGTTGTTGCAGCTTTCTGTTACCATAGGTTTTATAGCGCGGTATTTTTCTCTTTTTTCACAAGTAAACAAAGCCGCAATTGCGGCTGTCGGCATGTGATCGGTGAATTTTTTTCACTGATTTCATGCTTGTGAGCCTGGAGGAGAGATGTGGGGTCTTATTGACCCCACATCTCTCCATAAAGAGGACCTGTCACAGTGATTCCTATTACATTTTTTTTTAAACGCCCCTGTCCCCGGTAGCTCTCGCGCAGAAGCGAACACGCATGCAAGTCTTGCCCACATATGTAAACGCCATTCAAACCCCACATGTGAGGTATCATCATGTGTGTTAGAGCGTGTGCAACAGTTCTAGCACTAGAGCTCCTCTATCACTCGAAAATAGTAACCTGTAAAAAATCGCCTTTGGAGAATTTTAAGTGCTGAAGTTTGGCGCCATTCCATGAGTGTGCGCAATTTTAAAGTGTGACATGTTAGGTATCTATTTACTCGGAGTAACATCATCTTTCACATAAAAAAATTGGGCTAACTTTACTGTTTTGTTATTTTTAAATTCATTTTTTCCCTAAAATAAGGCGTTTGAAAAATGATTGCGCAAATACCGTGCGATAAAAAAAGTTGCAATGACCGCTATTTTATTCCCTAGGGTGTCTGCTAATAAAATATATATAATGTTTGGGGGTTCTGATTAATTTTCTATCAAAAAAATTGTGATAGGCCCGGTTGGCTAGTGGTTAAAGCTTATAGAGATTATGTACCTTGTCAAACAACCCATGTAACTATATATAGAAGTTGTAAATCCAATTATTTGTGTAACTGTGGATCCTAAAAGGTATTTATTTACGTAACTGCGAAAATCGTCACTCCAGTGGAAAAATGGATCCTATGTCCAGAGAGGAAGGTGTATTAAAAGTTGAGATGACACCAAGGGACAAGTCAACAGCCAAAATATGACGCAGAGCATTTTTTTTTGTTTTGAATTCACACACACATTAAAACCCAGCTGTCAATATAATCTATGAGCATCAAGATTATCACCTCTACCCTCCCATTAGCATAGGAAGTGTCCAGTTTACCAAGTTGGAAAGGTCATAGCACATAAAGCAATAACAGACAGGATTTAGAAAAGTTCTTAGTTCCTGAGTAATGGAGTTTACAACTAATAGATCCAGAAGCTGGCTTATAAAGATCTATTTGTTAGCTGAAGCTGGCATTAGACTGGTAACAGCTGGTAAAGTCACAAGGGCTTGTGCTTATTTTGGACTGAGCTTAATAACTGATCAGTTTTCAGCCCTCAAAGAATGTTCTATAAATACTTGTCTGTAATTGTCAAAAGGTACAGTCAACACGGCTGGCAACATTCTTTATGTAAAGTACATTTACAAAAGGGGCTGAAAATGTAAATCCAAAACTATTTTATTGTACAAGCATCAAAAGACTAATGTCACGTACACACAACCGTTTTTCCTGTCATGCAAAAAAAACTAAGTTTTTCTTGACGTGATTCGTCGTGATTCCTCTCAAGCCTGCCTTGCATACACACGTTCATGAAAAAAAAACCTTGAGCAAAGCTTGGTGACGTACAACACGTACGACAACCCGTACGACGGCACTATAAAGGGGACGTTCCATTCAAATGGTGCCACCGTTTGGGCTGCTTTTGCTGATCCTTCTGTTAATAAAAGTTTGGTGAGAGACGATTCTCACTTTTTAGCCTTGTGCTTTTCAGTCCGTTACAGCGTGACGCATGTGCCATCTCCATTACAAACGCTAGTTTTACCAGAACGAGTGCTCCCGTCTCATACTTGATTCTGAGCATGCACATTTTTTTTCTCCCCTCGGAAAAGCATACAGACAAGCGTTGTTCGCGATGAGAAAAAGAACGACGGGAAAAACAACGAGAAAAAATTGAGCAGGTTCTAATTTTTCGTCCAGAAAACTGCTATGGAGCATACACACGGTCGGTTTTCACGACCAGTCTAAAAAAATGTCAGTTTTCTCGTCATGATAAATGGTCGTGTGTACGCAACATAAGAGTTCAAAACTTTTTAACAATGTAAAATAATAGCTGAACTCTAAACATATGTCAAAGACAAGGATAAATGAATTCCTGTGTTAATTAATACATAATTAAATGTATTTTGTTGAATACAACTTAGTACTGTAAGTACCTAAATTTGACTTTCTGTCAGCCTCTTACAATCTCCTACACAGCAGCATCCAACAGGGAGAGAAAGGGGTAAGGCGGCGTACACACGTACGAGAACCTCGACGGGCGGAACACATCGTTCCGCCCGTCGAGGCTCTCCGCCGGCCGTCGAAATCGGCGACCCGCCCGTCGGGAATGGCAACCAGCCATTCTTCCAGGCGGGCCGTCGAGCAAATAGAGAGCGTGCTCTCTATTTCTGCTCGACGGGCTTCCCGACGGGAAGCTCGCCGAGAGTGTACACACGGCCGAGGTCCTCGCTGGAATGCAGCTTCCAGCGAGGTTCTCGCTGGTTTCCAGCGAGAACCTCGGTCGTGTGTACACGGCCTTAGACCAAGAACCTGCGTCAGGTGGGATGCATTCAAATGTGCATACAAGGATTATGCTGATAACAGCAGAGGGATGAACTCATTAGTCTTCTGCTTCACTTTAACTGTGCAATCAGCAGGCTGTGGGTGGATGGAGGACACCACTGTATACTTTAACAAATTAACCTCTTTCTGACCATGTAACCAATGTAACTTTAACATTCCAGTCAATGTTCAAGAGGAAGTAAACTCCCTTGGTTTGTTTGTACCTATAGGTACTGTAGATTACGGGGTGCCTTGGCGCGGCTCTGTGGCTCACGCATGCGTTTGCAAATGCGTGCGGACAAAACCCCTGTTTTTAATGCATACTGTTAGACAGGTTAATTGGTTGTTCTGCTAGCTGGTCGGTAAGTAGGCTTGGTTATTCCCTGGGCATTCCCCAGGTTTTTGTTGTTAACTGTAAATACCGCCTAAACTTGCACTGTTTAGGAGATATTTACTGTATGCCTGGCCAATGATGTAATGGTCGCATGTGCTTTCAAGAAACGGACGCCCATGGCATTTCTTCAGAGCCGTGTGTTGTGACAGGTGGCTTCTGTGTGCATGCACAGGAGTGACATCATCCAGAGCCCGTGAACCCAAAAGAAACACAGAGAAAGATGCCAGCCATCTCAGGGGTGTGTGGGAAACACTGCGGAGGCTTTGTTTTAAGGTAAGTATTTCATAATGAGCTAGTTTGCGATGCATACTAACTCATTATGCCCTTGTCTTACAGGTTTTTTTTGGGGGGGGGGGGTTACAACCTCTTTAACACCTCAGCCACTCCTCAACTACCCAACCTAACCTCCACTTTTAACCTAACACAATGAACACAAACCACAATTCACTCCAACGGCAACACCCTCGACCTTGTATTGTCCCACATCTGCACTCCCTGCAACCTCTCTAACACCACTCACTTTCCCTCTGCCAATCTCTTCACTTGCTTCTACTAGCCCAATGTATAAAATTCTAAATACTAACCACAACATACAAAACTATTCACAACACTGCCGCAAGCTACTTTACCTACCTCATCTTCAGATATTGTCTAAATCATTCTCTCCACTCCTCCCAGGACCTCCTGTTTTCTAGCTCCCTTGCAACCACCTCCCATGCTTGTGTCAAGGACTTTTCCAGGACCTCTATCATGCCCTGGAACGCCCCACCCCAGTATGTCCAGTCAGCTCCTACCCTGCTCTGCTTTTAGGTGATCCTTAAAAACTCATTTATTCAGAGAAGGGAAGCCTACCCTACCTCCACTTAAAAAAAAACTGTACTTGAGTCACCTCTATCAGATCACCCCATGCAGCTATTACCTTTTGTACTACCTCCCCCCCCCCTTTAGATTGTAATCCCCAAGAGCAGGGCCCTCCTATTCCTTCTGTATTGAACTGTGTTGTAATTGTACTGTCCTCTTTCATATTGTAAACTGTTGGCGCTATATAAATCCTGTATAATAATAATAATACACATATGCACGATAGCAGGGAGGGTGGTCCTTAATGGCCACCCACCTCATATGCATCTTGGGTTATGGGTACACTCACTACATGCTTCCAGCATGGAGACTGAATTGTCACACACAGCTCCTGATCTCTGTTTATGATTGAAGGCTGACAGGATGAGCTCCTGAGAAAGTGACCACTGTGACAGCAAATCACAGTGATCACATGTTCAAGAGGTCTTACCTGCCTCCTGGCATTTCAAACTACTTACAGGGCCACCCAGAGGGGGCAGGAAAGGGGTTAAAGAGCTCCACTATGTGTATTTCAGCTATATATGTTACATATCTGTTAAATATATGAATTAACTTCTTATAAGAAGTTAACTCCCATCATACTTGACGTGATTGTAGCCGTATTAGTGCAAATGTGATAGAGAAAATTGAGTACTGTCGGTGATACTTTTTTTATTTGCACTAACATACAATTTTTCAGGACAAGCTTTCGGGGTGTTACCCCTTCTTCAAGGTCCAAGCAGTACTGCTTAATTCATGCAATGCAGGTGCCACAGCACGGGTATTTCCTCACTCCAGAAACCCCAGTTTGTGGTTGGACCCTCTCTGACCTTATGTACAATGCAGAACCAATGTCCATGCATTGTATATGACAACATCAGAAAACTTTGAGAAAAGGTTTCAGGGAATTGATCATACAGCATGCCTGTGGGAGTGAGGAATAAGGTGAGTAATTCATCAGCACTTTTTACTGAGACAAGGACGTTGATGGCTAGCCACTTGGGAGTCAGTTTCTGTGACTGTCTGTTCTAGGTTTATAATTAGAACTATTTACCATCATTTTCTCTCTTTTAAGCACAAACGAGACGCATTTAGCTTCTGTGTAACCGTATGCCCAATGGACTTTCAATAAAGTGCCAGAAACGGCAGTTTTCCCCGAACAGTCATCTCTTTTTATTTCTAGTTTGGAGTTTGGGCAACGTTTTGCCTGAACCCATACACTGCTGAGAGACTGTGGCTATTCTATATGTATAAACTGTTAATTCATCTTTTATTCTGATGTTAGATAATTGGGTCTAAGGTCCCTGGGCCAAAGAACCCAAAGCGAGCAAGGGGCCAGTAGGACTATTACGGTACTGATAAGAAAAATTGCAATATCAAATTACAAAAATTGTTAAAAGGTAAAGTTTATTAATTACAGAACAATAAAATAACACATAATTAAAAGAGTAGTAACCAAGCACAACACCATAAGAAGATCCCTAAAAGGGATGATACAGTGGGTTGGAGGTCGCAGAAACTCGACTAGTTTCGTGGCATAGCCACTTCATCAGGAGCATATCTGAAAGTAAAAATGGAAAAACAAACAATGAAAATCACAGGGGGGAAAAAGGCAATATAAAACATCAAGGGGACAAAGGGCTCAGTCGCTTACCTAAAAAAGCCCACCGAGCGAAGCACGGCAGGGCTGGCCGGGCGCAGGTCCCATGTGGTGGCCATGGGAGGGCATGTGTATATATGAGAACCTACTTGGCAAATGTATAAGATAAAGTAGGATTAATATCCAGAGCCATGTAATGAATATGGGACAAATGAAAAAGGTGGTGCAACACGCGTGGCGGCTGAGTGATAGTGGATGCAATATCATATTATATTAGGTGGATAACACACCTGGGCCGCTTCTGGTCGGCGGCCCCGCATCCCGCCCACCCAACACTCCGCAGTTTTCTGAGGAGTAGCCTCTTATATATCTTACATTACAATGTCTATACTTCTCTCTCCATTAGGTGTGATTTAAGCAATTTCCCCGTGATTAGTTCTGGGCATAGTCCTGACATGAGCTACTTGGCTTGCAATCCCGCCCTTAGTCTGATTCACTCCCAGACTGGTCGGGGCAACCCAGGCCCTCTCTCGACTCAATGCATCTGTCTGCCCCCATGCAAGTTACCACTGCGGGGGCAGCCTCTGCATCCTTCTCCATCTTGAGATTAATCTCTTAGTCTAATATCGATGCCGCGATCCCACATAGATTACAGTCACTGTGGGTTACGCGGCTATCTCCCTTTCACAGGACTAATTTCATACTACGCAGTCCCAGCATTTCACAGGCATTGCTTCAGTCCTCCTTGGTGTCTAGTTACCGACTAGACACATATATTATACTATATATATATTGTTTACAATAACTTTTTATTGACTTGTCTGTATTCCTCGTTTATCTTTTCTTCACATTGTTTGTAACATGCCAATTATGTATTTCATTGGGCTCAGCCGCTTACCCCCCCCCCCCCCTGCCAGCTATAGGCCGGCCTAGGTTCATGGACACGCCTCCCTGTGATGATCCAGTGCCTGTTTGGTCCACCCACCGTGTCATTCCGTCCAGCTGCTCCTCACATATTTATATCCCTGTGCGGGTTCCCGCCCTCATGTTGAGGATGTTGGAGCCTGACGCTCGCGCATACCTGCGCTGACGTCATGCCTTCTGGCTTGACCCGGCGTTTTTGCACCACGGTTCCCACCCTCGATCGTTGGTCACGCCGGGTGGAGGATATCCCAGCACCTCTTGGCTCCCAGCTCTACCCTTGCTGGATTCGGGAACCGCTGCTGCTTTACCCAGCTTCCAGTAAGTTTTCCCCTGTCACCTTTCCACCTGCCGTGTATGCACTCCTTTCCTCCCCTTTACTCCCCCTCCTCCTCCCCTCTCCTTCCCATCTCTTCCTCCTTGTGATGTGTTTTACCTTTATATAACCTTTACCTTCATTAATCTCTTTCCACTAGGCGACACTGTTCAGCGCCAGTACCCTGACGCTCCTCTGGGACCACTATCGATCCCTCTCCTAATCAACCACATAACCTGTGGCGCATATATATGTTTCTACACATGTTTCAGCCGGGTTCCTTTATCCAGGACCCCAGTATGTATTATTTATTTATTTTTGTTCATTTAGATACACTTCCCCTTGCTTAGTTGCACACTCCCCATCCTCCCCCCCTCTTCTCCCACTCCCATCCCTCCCCCCGTTCCCACTTTTCCACTCCCTCCACCTCCCCGCATTCATGTCTTCCCCTCCCCCCTCCCTCCCTACCACCCTTCCCTTGTTCTTGATCCCCCCCCTTTTTCCTCGCCACTTTTCCCATTCCCTCCCTCTCCTTCTCGTTTCCTCCCTCTCCAACCCCACCCTTCCCCCTCCCTTCCCTATCCTCCCCTCTCTTCCTTCCTTCCTCCTCCCCCCCCTGTTTTCCTTTCTCCTTCCCTGTACCTTTCCCTGGCTCCTGAACCCCCTCTTGTTTCCCCCCCCCCTTACCTTTCCCTCCCCCTCTTTTCCCTCCCCCTCTCCTGCGTCCCTCCCTGTACCTTTCCTTGGTTTCCGTCTCCTCCACACACCCCCCCCCCCCCTTCATTGTCTATTTTCCTCACTTATCACCCAACACCTTTCACCTTTTTGCATCCACTATCTCTCAGCCACCATGCGTGTTGCACCACCTTTTTCATTTGTCCCATATTCATTACATGGCTCTGGATATTAATCCTACTTTATCTTATACATTTGCCAAGTAGGTTCTCATATATACACATGCCCTCCCATGGCCACCACATGGGACCTGCACCCGGCCAGCCCTGCCGTGCTTCGCTCGGTGGGCTTTTTTAGGTAAGCGACTGAGCCCTTTGTCCCCTTGATGTTTTATATTGCCTTTTTCCCCCCTGTGATTTTCATTGTTTGTTTTTCCATGATTACAGTGGTTGACAGCGATATTGTGTCAATCTCGCTCCCTTTCTCGGCGAGATTGAGCACTTGCGAGCCCCATCGAGGGAGCCAGTGCCGAGCTGGCTTACCGCGATGGAGACAAAGCCGTCATAGAAGCGACGGGGATCCGACGCGGATTCCCGCCAATTCTACACGTGGGCGGAGTTTGTTATGAATCCTGAGAAGGAAGTCCCCGCCGGATTTTAAATAAAAATCCGGCATGGGTTCCCCCCTCAGGAGCATAACGGGCCCTTAGGTCTGGTATGGGTTGTAAGGAGACCCCCCCTACGCCAAAAAACGGCGTGGGGGTCCCCCCACAATCCATACCAGACCCGTATCCAAAGCACGCCGGCCGGCCGGTCAGGAGGGGAGTGGGGGGCGAGCGAGCACCCCCCCTCCTAAGCCGTACCGGGCAGCATGCCCTCAACATGGGGGGGTCAGGTGCTCTGGGGCAGGGGGCGCACTGCGGCCCCCCACCCCAGAGCACCCTGTCCCCATGTTGATGAGGACAGGGCCCCTTCCCGACAACCCTGGCCGTTGGTTGTCGGGGTATGCGGGCGGGAGGCTTATCGGAATCTGGAAGCCCCCTTTAATAAGGGGGCCCCCAGATACCGGCCCCCCACCCTAAGTGAATGAGTATGGGTTACATTGTACCCCTACCCATTCACCTGCAAGAAAAGTGTAAACACAAATAAACCACACAGTGTATTGAAATATTTTATTAGTTGGCCGCCGGGGGGGGGGTGTATGATCGCTTTTATAAAAGCGCCCCCCTCCGGCGGGCTTCTGCGGGGGGGTGGGTGCCGCTGTCCTTCACCGCCGTCTGGTTCTCTTCCGCCGCCGGGGGGGGCGCTTTGATAAAAGCGCCCACCACCCGGCGGGCTTCCTTCGACATCTTCGGCGGCGGGGGGGTCTTCTCCCACTCTCTGGGGTCCCACTCTCTGGGGTCTTCTCCCACTCTCCGGGGTCTTCTCCGGCTCTCCGGGGGTCTTCTCCGGCTCTCCGGGGGTCTTCTTCTTCTTCAGGACTCGCCGCCGCTATCTTCGTGTTAGCTCAATTACTGGCGGCGGCGAGTCCCCTCTTCTGTGACGTCTTCTTCTTCTCTTCTCCAGATGTTGACGCGACGCTTCCTTCCGCTGTTATGGCTGGCGCGCGGCTCGCAGCGAGTTATATAGGCCTGTCTTGTGACGTCGCAGTCCCATCATGCTCCGGTAGGTACCACGGAGAAGAGAAGAAGAAGAAGACGTCACAGAAGAGGGGACTCGCCGCCGCCAGTAATTGAGCTAACACGAAGATAGCGGCGGCGAGTCCTGAAGAAGAAGAAGACCCCCGGAGAGCCGGAGAAGACCCCGGAGAGTGGGAGAAGACCCCCCCGCCGCCGAAGATGTCGAAGGAAGCCCGCCGGGTGGTGGGTGCTTTTATCAAAGCGCCCCCCCCGGCGGCGGAAGAGAACCAGACGGCGGTGAAGAACAGCGGCACCCACCCCCCCACAGAAGCCCGCCGGAGGGGGGCGCTTTTATAAAAGCGATCATACACACCCCCCCCCCGGCGGCCAACTAATAAAATATTTCAATACACTGTGTGGTTTATTTGTGTTTGTGTGAATGGGTAGGGGTACAATACCCCATACTCATTCACTTAGGGTGGGGGGCCGGTATCTGGGGGCCCCCTTATTAAAGGGGGCTTCCAGATTCCGATAAGCCTCCCGCCCGCATACCCCGACAACCAACGGCCAGGGTTGTCGGGAAGGGGCCCTGTCCTCATCAACATGGGGACAGGGTGCTCTGGGGTGGGGGGTCGCAGTGCGCCCCCTGCCCCAGAGCACCTGACCCCCCCATGTTGAGGGCATGCTGCCCGGTACAGCTCAGGAGGGGGGGGGGCGCTCGCTCGCCCCCCACTCCCCTCCTGACCGGCCGGCCGGCATGCTTTGGATACGGGTCTGGTATGGATTTTGGGGGGACCCCCACGCCGTTTTTTCGGCGTAGGGGGGTCTCCTTACAACCCATACCAGACCTAAGGGCCCGTTATGCTCCTGAGGGGGGAACCCATGCCGGATTTTTATTTAAAATCCGGCGGGGACTTCCTTCTCAGGATTCATAACAAACTCCGCCCACGTGTAGAATTGGCGGGAATCCGCTTTGGATCCCCGTCGCTTCTATGACGCACTCGCTGGAATGTGCTTTTACTATTCCAGCGAGTGCGAGATGTCGGCAGCCTGTCGCCGAGAATCAGCGCGATGCTGTCGTGCTATAAACACATGGGCCAGCACAAAGGAACTTAAATGAAAACATCACACAAAGATACAATCCAACTCATATTTATTAATTGGAAAATGATATGGCCACGGTGTTATCCACAGGGGTTAATTAATATTTATTCAAAATAATTAAACAAGCCAATTTGGCAAAGATATATATTAGAAATAATAATAATAATAATAACATGGTGTCCATCCAGCAAAAGCTGGACGACTAATCCCCTTTTTGGACAACAACATGACTTAGGAATAGGGCGGGAGGGTGGGCGACGCTGGCTAACAGGACGGGCTGAGGAGACCGCCGTGCTGCAGCCTTTTATCAGTTCCATCAGCGCGGGCGAATCCCCCGCTCGAATTGACCAATGAGCTGCTCCTCTTCGACGTCCAATCGGATGCTGTTGCTGCCCAGTGCAGCGCGGCTTCCTAGGGAGAAACAAGAGCAGGAGAACTGCACGTAATGCAACTTCTCCTTTGGCTATCCCATGTTGGTCCAGCCTATTGCTGGGACCTTTCATGGGCCAGCACAAAGGAACTTAAATGAAAACATCACACAAAGATACAATCCAACTCATATTTATTAATTGGAAAATGATATGGCCACGGTGTTATCCACAGGGGTTAATTAATATTTATTCAAAATAATTAAACAAGCCAATTTGGCAAAGATATATATTAGAAATAATAATAATAATAATAACATGGTGTCCATCCAGCAAAAGCTGGACGACTAATCCCCACCGGCCTGAGTTGGCAGAGTAGCTGCCGACTGAGGCCCCCCCAACACCGCGGCAGACTCTATCAGGCTCTGTAGGCCCATGTTAAAAATATCAATACCAATAGGTGCTAAATGAATTCTATCCTTCCGAAAAAGGCCTGGGATAAATCCTTCTAATTCAGAATGGCGTAGTGACACGCCACCTGCAGAGGTCAAAAAACTGTGTATGGTCCTGTTAAGTCTCCTCCGGATCCTGTCCAAATAGAACAAACCACCCTGAGGATACCACAACAGCCTAGGGACCATTTCGGAAAATGCTAAAACCGAATAAGGGAACAAGAGTTTCATTGCATGTAAATCCCTCTTGATCTCGCATAGCAAGTCCCAGGTGCCCACCTTGCCCAGGTCGTTGGCCCCAGCATGTAAAACTAAAACTTGAGGAGGAGGCCATATACCAGCTAGATATGTCAAATGTTCAATAATATTACGCCACCGCAAGCCCCTGACCCCCGACCATAACAACGTAAAAGACATAGGGTCTAGACCTAGGTTGGTGGAATAGGACCTGGATCCCGCATGCTTGGCGGCCCAGAATACGTAAGAATGGCCGACTATCCACACCACCTTCTTGCTTTGATCTGAAAGAAAAATTTACAAAATTAGTAGTTCAGGACGAACATATAACTTGTACCTAGAGCTATTCCAACGCCCCACAGATCTCAACCTATCCTCAGAAAGGCCTAAAGAATTAGCTGCCGTGGCCGCCCCTATCCTGAACGAATGGGAAGAGAAACGATAGCCTGACAGATTCAGACGTCTTAAACAAGAGGAAAAAACTGCAGAAAACTGATACCTAGTTAACGGGGACAAATCCTCGTGGATAAAAAATGAGTCAGGAGAAATTGGCCTTACCGCCATATATCTACCCACTTGCGTGACGGGGCATAAAGCTTGATCCGACGAACTGGCGAGGGAGAACCAACAACCTTTCCCAACCGGCAAGGATTTGGACCTACAAAGGAAGAGATAAAGACAACTACCATGCAAACGCACATGATCAAAAATGAGAAACGATGACGAGATTTTGTTCGCTGCTGTGAACTCACCAACCCTCAAAGCACCAAAGAAAGCGACTGAAAAGGCAGCTTTAAACAGAAGGGATTCAAACTCGGACCTACATACCTCGCGAAGAGACCCGAGAAGGTCCGACAACATTGCGACCGAAATGGGGCGCCTGTTATCCACAGAAAGTCTGGACCTCCTAAACCCTTTCAAAACCTGTGTTACTTGAAAAAAGGAAGTTAGCCCTGGCACACCTGAAAACTTCAAAAAGAATGAAACTCCTGCGAGAATTTTGGACACTGAAGCCGGCGAAAGGCGAGCCTGTATGAGATTGGACAAGAAGGACAACGCTAATAATGCAGTAACATTAAAAGGATCAGCACCCGTGTCATGGCAATACGCACACCATCTGGACCACGATAATTTATAATCCGCCCAGGTCTTACTTGAAACAGAATTGCGTAGGTTACGGAAAATTAGTCCCATATCAAGCCCCAGAGGAATTCCGGGCAAGGGGTCCCCTGCTGATCTGCTGCTGGCGCCAGGTCCCGAAACTTCTTGAACTGTAGGCGAGATAAAGCATCGGCGATATTATTATGAATGCCTGATATATGCTCAGCTTTAAGCCAAATATTATAGCGCATACAGTGCAAGACCAAAAAACCTAGTAACTTAACGACTGGGACAGATTTTGAGGATAAGGTATTAATAGCGAACAACACCCCTTTATTGTCCGTGTGGACCAGTATCCTTCTATTCTTGAAAAACTCACTCCAAATAACGATGGCAACTATCACTGGGAAAAGTTCGAGGAGGACTAAGTTCTGCAAAATTACCTCCTGCAACCAATCTGCATGCCATAAACCCGCGCACCAACGCCCATTCAGGAATGCCCCGAATCCAGTAGAGCCGGATGCGTCCGTGAAAAATTCCATTTGACTACTAACCACAAAGTCCTGCTGCCAGACTGTGGCACCGTTGAAATCGCACAGAAAGGCATCCCAGATCCTAAGGTCCTCTCTGACCCCTTTTGATAAACGGATATGTGCCCGCGGGTTTGTAAGGCCTTTTATGGCCAATGAAAATCTGCGCGAAAACACCCTAGCCATGGGAATCACCCTAGCGGCAAAGGCGAAGAGCCCCAGAAGTGACTGGGCTTCCTTCAACATAACTTTCTTTTTAGATAGCACTGCAGTGATTAAGGATCTCAGCTTCTGCAATTTCTGCTCTGGTAACCTGAACTCCATGCGACCTGAATCGATGATTATACCAAGGAATTCAATACACGTGGAGGGCAAATGGGTCTTTTCGTGAGCCAAGGGGACACCAAAGTCCTCACAGATTTTGCAGAATGCTTGCAAGGCTTCAGCACAGTCTGGGGATCCTTCCCTGCCGACGAAAAGGAAATCATCCAGATAATGGAGCGCAGCCCCATGGGGGGACCTTTGAGATAAAACCCAATGCAAGAATGTGGAAAATGCCTCAAAATAAAAGCACGATAAGGAGAATCCCATGGGCATGGCTTTATCAAAGAAAAATTTTCCCAAAAAATGAAAGCCCAAGGAATTAAAGCCTTGGGGATGCACCGGCAGTAACCGGAAAGCCGCCTTGATGTCGGCCTTGGCTAGCAGGGAACCTCTACCCGACCTTCTTAGTATGGCTAGGGCCTCGTCGAAAGAAGAATAAACGACTGGGGCGGAGATGTCTGCGACTTCATCGTTCAGGGAGGAATTCGGGGGGTAGGACAGGTGGTGTATTAGCCTGAAGGCACCCGCTTCTTTCTTTGGGACTAATCCCAGTGGTGACAGGCGAAAATTCGGGAAAGGGGGGGCATGGAAAGGGCCCGCAATCCTCCCCTCAGCCAGCTCCTTGGACAATTTTTTATGTACCACATCAATATTACTGTCGACCGATACCAAATTTTTTTACCATCATGCAACCCGAACCTTGAAAGGCAGGGACTAAAAAACCATCCTTGAACCCATCAATTAACAGAGCCGCCATCCTGTGATCGGGGTAGCGCTCTAACCACGGGCGCATTGCGAACAGCCTCACTGGCGTCGGCGCCTTTTCCGTGATTGTCCTTGGTGGCTGACTGAAAGGAGGACGCGGCCGATTTGCGAAAACACCTGCTGGCGGCATGAGGGCCGCTGCAGTAGGAGCACTCATGCCTATAGCGACAGTTTGTGAGGAACTTGCATTGGCCTTCATTGAAGGCAAAGCAAAAACCTTTGCGAACATTGCCTTGGGTGTTTAACAGGGGTCTAGGTGTGAATTGGGGCTTGGTTGGCAACATCAGGTTCAACCATAAGCCTACATCTTTGGTCCCCCAGTGTAATGTAGGGTGGACAGCCAACTTCTGGCGGAAATTCTCATCATAATTAAACCAGGCAGTTCCCCCAAAATGGCGAAAGGCTTCCGCAATAATATCCAGGTGCTGGAATAGCCCTGAGCATTTGCTGGGGAAACGTTCGCCCATAACTGCTGCATAGATGCAAAAGGCTTGTAGCCAATTTTGAAAGGTCTTAGGAACTGCCCGCCTCCTGTCTTCATCCGACCTATCATTCGCCTGTCTATCCGGTTTAGCCAAGAACTCCTTAGAGGAGGGCAATAAGGATAGCAAGTCTACAAACTCACCCCTCCAAATTCTTTCTTTGACTGCCTTGGGTAGATGAAAGCCCAAAGGGGACAGAACACAAGGCAGGGGTTCTCTAAAGGAGGACTCTCCCACCGTCAATGCCGATGGCCTGATGGGCAAAGAGGGGTCGACAGTATAAAGGGGGATTCTATTATTAACCGCCTTTTTTGTGCTCTGTAACATGGGTGCACTCGGCTCCTGCCAAATGGAACTAATATCCTCCAAATTGTGTATGCTCCCCTTATCATAAGGGCTTGCATCATTGCTGACATCACACAGCATGTAATCCGCACCAGAAACCTGTGCCCTCTGACATTCAGCCTCAACCTGCATCTGAATGCGCTGGTCCGCACCAAACCCTTGTGCCCCTACCAAATCTTGCATATTGTGACCCTTCTTCTTTCTCCCTGGCTGCTGCCTAGTTGCACCTCCAACCGCCGCTGAGCCCCCCTTCTGCACAGGAGGAGTGGGTATGGGCTGGGCTGGGGCGTCCCCCTCCGCTAGACAGCGGAGCAGCCATTCCTCACCTCCTTCGCTCTCAGCCTTCTCCATCAGCTGACAAAGGAGAGCCTCACGGCTGCTGGTGGCGCGGCGCTTCATGACAGCACTTGTCCCTGCTGCGACGCTGGCTAACAGGACGGGCTGAGGAGACCGCCGTGCTGCAGCCTTTTATCAGTTCCATCAGCGCGGGCGAATCCCCCGCTCGAATTGACCAATGAGCTGCTCCTCTTCGACGTCCAATCGGATGCTGTTGCTGCCCAGTGCAGCGCGGCTTCCTAGGGAGAAACAAGAGCAGGAGAACTGCACGTAATGCAACTTCTCCTTTGGCTATCCCATGTTGGTCCAGCCTATTGCTGGGACCTTTCATTCTCGGCGGCAGGCACTGTACTTTCAGATATGCTCCTGATGAAGTGGCTATGCCACGAAACTAGTCGAGTTTCTGCAACCTCCAACCCACTGTATCATCCCTTTTAGGGATCTTTTTATGGTGTTGTGCTTGGTTACTACTGTTTTAATTATGTGTTATTTTATTGTTTTGTAATTAATAAACTTTACCTTTTAACAATTTTTGTAATTTGATATTGCAATTTTTCTTATCAGTACCGTAATAGTCCTACTGGCCCCTTGCTCGCTTTGGGTTCTTTGGCCCGGGGACCTTAGACCCAATTATCTATATTCAGATTTTCAGGATGATGGTACCTTATATCCCAATGTTTATGCATTCTATCCCAGAGGCTCCAATAATCATTTTATTCTGATGTGTAATAATGTAAGATTTGTTTTGTACATTGTATCAAATTTCTTCTTTAAAATTATCTTACTTATAGAAGAAAAAGTCTGCAATATGTAACCTTTTGAAATGCTTTATTTTACCATAGATATGAAATATGTAGCAAATATGTCATCAGGTTGAGAAGTTTTCCTCACTGTAACATCTCCAGTATACAGTAAGTAACGTACATTATCCAGGTTATTTGCTACAGCCTTATAAACAGGACAGTTGGCTAAATTATTTTGTCATATCTTAATATAAAGGTGGAGCAATCTATAGGACATATTTGCACTTGACGCCATTGTCGGAAAACG
Organism: Rana kukunoris; assembly: GCA_029574335.1. NCBI lineage: Eukaryota > Metazoa > Chordata > Amphibia > Anura > Ranidae > Rana > Rana kukunoris. The sequence goes on along the minus strand of CM056050.1, from coordinate 136,693,517 downwards.
TAAACCATGTTTGACAATGCAGAAATGTGTCTATTGTATTGCTGTATATTAAATTAAATCACAATGTGAGCAGCAACTTATTTCAACAACACAACAGAAATAGCATAGAATAAATAACAATAAACATAGAAATTTCCAACATTATATAAAATGCAGGACTTTGTTCTGGATTTGCAATTGTTAATATAGAATTTGAATATTGCATAGATTTGATGTTCTTAACAGCTAATATTAAAATGTTTTAGTTGCCTAATCAGATCTTGAAACATGTGGATTTAATGTTTCGGCAAAGCTGTACGTCCAGTCCTGCGTTGTTCTTGGGGCACAGCATGACAGGAATTGTAACATAACACATAGTGACTGCACACATGTGGATATATAAGAGATCATGAATACAATGGACTTGGGACTGGGTTACGGAAAAGATGAGTGAGCAGCACAACTCCTCTATAGCATGTCATCGTTATGTTCCCTCAAGATCTATCTTGTCGAACAGGGGGCCAATAAAGTGTACTCCAAATATATCAAAAAACTATGGAATTTTAGTTCACATCATGCTAAATCCAACAATTCACATTTCAAACACTTCTTATGGTAACAAGTTTCCATTAGAATATTTTTATTTTTAAAACTGGTGGAAACTGAACCCCCAAAACCTAAAGGACCAATGAGAAGAAACCTATTTCCAAGTGAACAACTGGAGGATGATCTAGTAATTGACATCCCAAGTTCAAAAAGAACTATGGTAATAGCACATCTTTTAATAACTTTCTCAATTCAGTGTCCATAAAGATAACAATGGCTAATATCTCTGGTCTCCAGCTGAGCAGTACATCCCTCAAGTGGCTGCATTCACAACGTTAATGAGAATTACATTCCGCTTCTCTGGTTTTGTTAGATAGTGGCTCTCCATACTTTCACTTCTTCATATTTCTTGCAGGAAGTCAACAGGAAAAAGCCCCACCTTACGTCCTGTTAGAACTTTGATGTAACCGTTTACTTCCTCTCCCTTTTGTACAACAATCTAGGACAAAGGACAAAGAAAATATGATCTATGCTTAAGTGTGATGAGTCAACCCACAGTCAACATAAACTATAGAGCTAGGTCAATTTGTTCACACAGACAGGCATTATTGAGGCAGGCTGAGCCTTGGGATTCCTCTTTTTAACCATGGTTTACCATGAACTCAGCGTCTATGAAAGTGAAAGATGACGGTTGATGGTGCCACCCACAATGTAGAGCTGCTGAGGGTCACATTATCCTATATGCCAGATTTGGGTTGCATGATTTAAAAACAGAGCTGTGCAGGACCTCCTTTGCTAATTATTTGTTGCCTTTCTGTACAATTAAAGTGGCCCTAAAGGTAAGGTGTAACTAAAGACAAAACATTTTTTTTTTTTTTTTTTTTTTTAGTTTTAAATGGGAGTGCAGAGGGATTAGAACACCTGCCATGTTTTTTATTGTTGTCTGTGTCCTAGTTAGGAATTTTCACCCTTTCTATTGGTCCTGGTGACTGCCAGAGCAGGAATGAAGGGGAAATCTTCCAATGGGGCACTAGTTCTGATGATCCTGGTGACTACCAGAGCTTTCCCTCACTTTAGAGGGATTTACTTTCACTTCATGTTGTGGCTATTGGATAAGAAGTGAAGGGACATTTTGCCAAGAGTTAACCCTCCTTTACTGTATACAAAAACTCAATTCTACTTAGGTCCACTTTAAAGCAGAGTGTGATCCAAGTTCGTTTTTGAAGCAGTGGGCTAGGCTTTAGTTATACTGTGATCTTGATAGGGTAATCCAGTGTTTTTCAACTCCAGTCCTTAAGGCACACCAACAGGTCATGTTTTCAGGCTTTCCATTATTTTGCACAGGTGATTTGATCAGTTTCACTGCCTTAGTAATCACCACAGCCATTTCATCTGAGGGAAATCCTGAAAACTTGACCTGTTGGTGTGCCTTGAGGACTGGAGTTGAAAAACCCTGGGGTAATCTCCCACCACTACTGATCTCACTATTACAGATATGGTTTGGCATTTTGCTGAACTTCCTAATCTTACCCAACATGTGGAGGTTGAAGCCAGCACCAAGAGTGGAGGACAAGTTTTGCCAGCATTATTCCACATTTTGGCATCCGGTGGATTCTACCAAGGATTAGACGTGTCTGATATACACAGATGGGTGGATATGCTCATTTTTAACACTTGATTATGTGTTTTTAAATAAGGATGCACTTTTATTATTAAGAAAAGGGAATTCTTCTTCTACATTTGCAAACATCTTGAAGAATCTTTTGCCAGGCATAACAAGCACCCCTGACACATAGGTTCATGATCACTTATAGGTCTTCTTTTGCACAGTCCAGTTAATGTAAAGAGTGAAGCAATTTCAAGTAAGAAAGTACAAGTGTTATGAAACAATTACATTTCAAATTAGAAAGTACAAGTGCTGTATGTGCTTCTCTCTAAAGTATGTGTGTGTAAGTGCTTAGTGTAAACAATCATTCTTGATGAGAAATTCAGGTCTCCGGTTTGCTTTTCTTATATACTGTACATCTTCTCCTTCTCAAACAGGAAATATATTGCCAGTAAAAATTAAGAAAAAATGTTTACTGTACAAGGTAGAAATACTTCTAGAATATTTTTTTGTAGATTGTCTTTCCCACTCCTAATATGAATAATGGAGAAAAGGTCAGGATATACTAACTTGATCTTTCTTTAGTGTAATCTGTGCAATCTCTCTGTTTCCAACAAATGACCGAGTCACTTTGTAAACTCTCTCCCCAGCACGCACCCGGATGATGTAGTTGGCAGGGAAAAAGCCAGCTTTCTCCCCTACTTTTCCCTATTGGAAATGAAAGAAATAATACATTACTTAGCAAAATTGTAATGACTAAATGGTTAGAATAAGAGAAACAACAGCAACATGTTACTTTGTTTAATAAGTGAATAGCTTCAAGCCCAAGTTCAAGGCCTGTACCGAATAGAACCTGTCCTGTTAAACAACTGTATGGTCTTGGCCACAGTGCTGCAGCTCAGTTTTAGGGTTTAGGCAATCTTTCCTATAACCTAGGCCATCTTTATATAGAGCAACAATTCTTTTTTTCTGATCCTCGGAGAGTTTTTTGCCATGATGTGCCATGTTGAACTTCCAGTGACCAGTATGAAAGAGTGAGAGCGATAACTTCACCTCACTCGCCTGATTATTTGACCCACTGGGTCAATGTGTATTTATAGAAAATTACAGGGGTTTCAACCAATACTGGTCCCTTTAATATATCCTTCTCCTTCCGTTTATACATTCATGCAGACCACGGGAAAAAACAAAAAGTAACGCCATAGCATAAAATCCTCTTTTATTTTAAATAAGTAACACTTAAATTACCCAGTGCTTTCTCCCAGCACCTAGATACAACTATTTCCTACTGCCAGTCTTGGCTCCAATGAGCATTTTCATCTTGAATCACAACACTATATATATATATATATATATATATATATATATATATATATATATATATATATATATATATATATATATATATATATATATATATATATATATATATATATATATATATATATATGTATTTGAACACATAAGAATTTTTATAGAACATTTAATTTATATATGGACACATATGAATATATCATATTTATTATCAAACTGTATATGTTTTGCATTAATTGGAGAATTTAATTGAGCACATATGATTTTTTGGCAGAACCTCTGTATATATATATATATTTGAATAATAGTTTGTGATCATACTAGGGGTGACCTGATACAGCAGTAAATAGTGGATAGCGCAGATGAAAATATTTGTATAGCAAGTTAAATTTTACCTTGAAGCGTTGCTACAAGTAGTTTATTGAATATGGCAAGAAAACTGGCAGCTCTGCACATACCTTTATGTATTGATATTGTGTGCTGCAGCATTCATGCCAGTTAAATGCATCCCATTGGTTACACTGTATTGGGGATAAGTATACACTAAATATTACTTACTCTCCACCACTCTTCATTTGAGTCATCAATAACTGTAATTCTGTCTCCAGCTCTAAGAGGAAATTGAAAGAGAAATGGCAGAAGGAAACAGAAGAAGCATACTTTTGGTGATAATACGTTATCAAGTTTAAATTAAATTAAACAGTGTTCTCTTTTTATTACTGAAAAACAGTACTTTTTGAAGGAACGGCATTGTCTTATAAGAACAATAATAAAAATAATTTTGATAATATTCAAATAGTTTGTATTTGAGTACCCATTACAACATATATCATATTTGCAATTAGTGGTTGTTTAAGACAAACTCTTCCTATATTTAAGTATATTCTCTAATCCTAGCCTGACCAGACCACAGGGAGCTTTAAAGGGGTTGTAAAGGTTTGTCTTTTATTTTCTAAATAGGTTCCTTTATGCTAGTGCATTGTTGGTTCACTTACCTTTTCCTTCCATTTCACTTCTAAATGATTTTTTATTTTTTTGAATTTCTCACTTCCTGTTTCTCCTCAGTAAGCTTTTCACCATCATCTGAGTGGTGGAAAGTCATTTAGAACAGCTTACTGAACAGCTTACCGAGAAGGAACAGGAAGTGAGAAATTCAGACAAAGAAAACAAAGAAAAAAAACATTTAGAAGGGAAATCAAAGGAAAGGGTAAGTGAACCAACAATGCACTAGCTTAAAGTAACCTATTTAGAAAATAAAAAACAAACCTTTAAAACCCCTTTAAGTATGAAAAGAGCTCCAAAAGAAAACTGTTATTATTCTCCAAAACATCAAGTCTAATTTCCTTCACTGTAGCCAAACCCAGATTCTGCTTCCCTTGAACAGCTGGCTTGTAGAATCTCTCCAAGAGTAGAGGATTGATAGACCGCCACAGCTGTTGTCTAATTTGCTACAGTGAGGGAGGAGGAGGAAGCTGGGGCATGCCAGACACTGTGTGCTTCTATGGGCAAACACAGTGTGGCTTAGTTCCCAGCCAGGAGCATGCAAACAGAAAGACAGGGGCAACAGTAGGGGGACCAGCTGGAAGATGAGGAGAGGAACATTTCTAAGGAACTATTTTTTTTAACTCTAGACCACCTCTTTTAAAATAAAATAAAAGGTTAATATTACTTTAAGCCAACTGCCCTAGATGTGAAAGAAATGAAGGGGATATGATCCACATGTTTTGGAGATGCCCGAAACTATTTTGGCATTGGAGGGAGGTAGTTGGAATCATTGAGCAGATTTTTGGAGTTAATATGAAACTGGAACCAATACAATGTGTATTGGGCTGGGCAGAGGGAGAAGGAAAAATTGGTAATTACCAGATCGCAATTTTGAGATGCCTATTTCAGGCAAGGAGGCTGATTGCACAAAGATGGCTAACAGCTCTCCCACCGTCCAGTAAAGAACAAAGTATGAACACAACAATACTGAAGGAAAGGATACATATATCAGACAAGGTGCTCTTAAAAAAAAAAAGATAAAATCTGGAGACAGTGGTGGGAGAAAAGCAATATCCACATATAATGAATAGCGGGAAGGATAGAGGAATGAAAGTAGTCGGATATGAGAGTGGGATACATTTGTTTGACAGGGAAGGGAAGCTTAGTTGGAGGGAAGAGAAGGGAATGATTGCAGGAAAGAATAGTCTAATTACAAGGAATGGGGAATTACCTATGGTTTTTATGATATATTATGACTATTGTATTTGTATGTTTCAGGGGAGGATGGGAAGGAAAATGTGAATGTGCAGATGTATAATAGAATATGGTTTAATAAAGATATGAAGGAAAAAAAATATTACTTTAAACTTTCTTTGGGGGAACAATTAAATTGGTGGGTCTAGTTCCTCTTTAACCGCTTGCCGACCAGCCACCGCAGTTATACGGTGGCAGGTCGGCTCTCCTGGGCGAGAGCCCGTAGCTCTACATCAGGACTTCTGTGGCCACTAGGGGGCGCGTGTGCGCCGCCGGCGGCCCGCGCGTGCGCCCCCCGATCGCCCCCGAGTCCTGTGCGCGTGCCCGGCGGGCACGATCGACGTCGGGCACACGCGATCGCTCGTTACAGAGCGGGGACCGGGAGCTATGTGTGTAAACACATAGCTCCCGGTCCTGTCAGTGGGGTAAACGCTGATCTTCTGTTCATACAATGTATGAACAGAAGATCAGTGATTTCCCCTAGTGAGGCCACACCCCCATACAGTTAGAACACACCCAGGAACACACTTAACCCCTTCCCTGCCCCCTAGTGTTAACCCCTTCACTGCCAATGGCATTTTTATAGTAATCCAATGCATTTTTATAGCATTGTCCGCTAAAAAAATGCCAATGGTCCCAAAAATGTGTCAAAAGTGTCCGAAGGGTCCGCCATATGGTCGCAGTACTGAAAAAAAAACGCTGATCGCCGCCATTACTACTAAAAAAATATATATAAAATTGCCATAAAACTACCTCCTATTTTGTAAACGCTATAACTTTTGCGCAAACCAATCAATAGACGCTAATTGCAATTTTTTTTAATGGAAAATATGTAGAAGAATACGTATCGGCCTAAACTGAGGAAAAAAAATGTTTATATATATTTTTGGGGGATTTATTACAGAAAAAAGTAAAAAATATTGCATTTTTTTCGAAATAGTCGCTCTATTTTTGTTTATAGCACAAAAAATAAAAACCGCAGAGATGATCAAATACCACCAAAAGAAATCTCTATTTGTGTGAAAAAAAGGACGCCAATTTTGTTTGGGAGCCACGTCACACGACCGCGCAATTGTCTGTTAAAGCGACGCAGTGCCGAATCGCAAAAAGTGCTCTGGTCATTGGACAGCAATATGGTCCGGGGGTTAAGTGGTTAATGACCAGTCATGGGAGTAGACAGTTATAAAACCATTAAATCAAATACTTACTGGAAATCAAGGTCATCTTTTTCTAGTGCTTTAAACCGGTAAAGAGCAACAAAATAATGAGATTGCATAAACCCTGGCTGTGCCTTCTTATTCTGCAATAGTCAAAGAGAATAGAGTGAAATATACGTTATTTCTTTCATAACAGGTATTCAATGACATCTGGTTTATCTGGTGCTTTATTATATATAATTGACATCATTGGTTTGGAGAAATGTATTGCAATACACTTTGGGTTGGGGTGAAAGCCCTTAAATGTTTTTAGTATTTTAATCTGTGATAGTAGAGAAGTGATTGAATGAGGCATCTACTCCACACTTTGAGAGTCAAACTCCTTTAGAAAATATATTTCACACAGGTCCTCCATTCTCTTGGCACACGAAATCCATAATATTAGCTGGAATTTTAAAGCAGCCTCACATGCTAGTAAGGGACATAGGGCCAGATTCACAGAGCGATTACGCTGGCGTTACAGGAGATGCGTGGCGTAAGTCTAAATTTGCGTATGCGTTTCGATGCGCCGCATCCCCAAAACGAGATACGCAAGAAATCTACTTTTTTTTGACCCGCGTAATTTCGATAGACAGGCGCATCCTTCCGCGCAAAACTGCGCTAGACACACCATTGATTTGCTATTCAAATATGCAAATGAGGGAGTTACGGGGATCCACAAAAGAACGTTGGTGCAGCGCAGGCTACACGCTGTGCGCAACAGCTGCACGTCCTGTCTAAAATTAGACCATATAAAAGGTGGTATAAAATTAGACAATCCGTCTACATGTCAGCTAAAGCAACACTGTTAGTGAAGAGCTGAGCAGTCACACTTGCTGCCCAACAAACTGTATGCCAACATGCCAGTGGCATCCATGCTCATAGCTATACTACTGACTTTAGATGAGCAAAGAAGGAGGAGGGCACAGAGGAGGGCACGTGAGAGTTTTTTTTTTTTTTTTTTTTTTTTTTAAATTCTTTGCTTTTATAAACATTTTTACCAAAAAAATACATACATATATACATCAATACATAACATACATACAAATTACAAACACGGTCTCACTATCTTTCAATAGCCCTTTAAAACCTTGATGGATATAATAATCTAATCTGATACAAGCCCCTCACTCTTCACTTGATATATCACACACGCATAGACATCTTTGGCATGAGTGATTCTGAGGTGTCTCGCATCTTCAGATTCACCCCTCACGCCATCCTGGAATGAACCACAAACCTGCAGGAGGACATCACCAGCCCAACACATGACACCACCCATGACACCCATGACAGCTACAAATACAATCCTAGCCCCATCCCCACAGATTTCGAACAGAACATGTATGGGGACAGCTGGCTGGTTGGTGAGTGACATGGGTGGCAGGCATGACTGTCCCCCCCCCCATGATGCTGAAATCACAAGGGGCACATGCACTACTAACATCCTCCTGTCTTATCCCTTCAGGGTGACTCTGCATATGCACTGGGACCCCATCTCATGACTCCTATACGGAACCCCCCCCACGGTACCCTGTTGTATTCCCCAAACTTTGTATGCCAGGTCATTGGTGCATGTTGCATGCTGCACAACTTCGCAGTGAGAAAGGGCCTGGAGATTGACATACGTGATGACCTGACCCCTGAACCAGACAATCCCCCCCTAACTGAGGATACCCCGTCTTCTGAGGGAAGAGCAGCCAGGAGCCAGCTCACATTAGGCATCTTTGCACGTTAAACACACACATTAATCATGGCACAATGAGAATGCATGCATGCACACCACTGTGGTCCCTAGCACAGACACATCACATCCTCATCACATTGGATTGGCACAAGCCCACCATGCAGGATTTGTGAGCAGCAACGCAATGCCACAGGTCCAATTATGTCACTGTACATTCATACACCATTCACACGGACCCGGGAATCACTTCTCCACCACAAATGAGGGTGACACCCCTTTTCCGGCAGGAATGTCACCCCCACATTCCAAAATCATTCCAAACAGAACCCCCCAAAAAAAATTGACCAGCAAAAATAAAAAATGCCCAGCAAAAATCTAATTAAAAAAAACACATAAAAGACAAAAATCACTCTGCAAAACAGTCCCCAAATATCTCAAAGACACGTCACAAACAAACAAACAAACGCTAATAAACAACAGAACAAAAGCACCTTGCTGTATTGGAAGGGATACAAAGGGATGTACTTTTGCAAAGGAAGTGCGTTTGTGTCTGTCTATTTATGCTGTCTGCGTAGTTCACTAAGTTGCCCGGGTCCACTTCCAATTTCACTGATTGCGCCGTTCCCGAGTTGTGAGCATGCGCACAGAGGTGCTGACCATGGTCTGCTTCATGTGCGCATGCGCGAGCCGGCCGGCCCTTCATTTGCATGGGGTCACGGCTCATTTCAATGTAACATGCCCACGTCCTTCCCAATTTGAATTACTCCGCCTTATGCCTCTGAAATTATGTTGCACAGGCGCTAATTTCTGTGCAAATCAAACGAGAATACGGTGATTGCGCCGCTACATTGCGGCGGTCTAACGTAAAGGAGGTGCGCTACGCCAGTCAAAAAATGCGCCGATGTACGTGAATCTGGCCCATAGTTTGTTTGGGCCAAGGTGGCCCAAACAAACTATTTAAAGCGTATCAAAAGCTTGAGTTCATTTGTAGCAACTCTACATTTCATAAGATCCGGAATTCTGGTTTAGTAATACTAAATTCTTTTGGCAAATAGTAAAACTGTCAGATAGATTATTTAGGCCTTGATTTCATAGTTATAAATGAGGTATGATATAATAAGTATAGTTTATACAGTGGTTTTAGCAAGTGTTTCCAGGTGCTGGACTACAACAATATGGAGAAGTAGACATTGCCTTTTATTCTTCTCTCCCATTAATTAGATACTGATGTAATGCTGCACCATTCTCCTATGGCCAACAGGGGGAGAAATAAAGCCAAGCAAGCCCATACATTTCCATGCAGAGTGATGGGAAGCCTAGGAGTTGTAGTTTGAAATTACAGCCATATAATAGGATGAATAGACTAGACTACAGATCCCAATATGCACTGTGCAGTAGGAGGAGAGGAGAGATGATTTTTATTATACTTCCCAGGAAAGTTCTTCATCTTGGCACCAAGGGAGATAGAGAGAGAGAGCACCTCTGTCTGGAACTTGGCCTGCCAGTCAAAGATTAAACCAGCAGAGATCCAAGCCTGAGACTAGGAGTGACACCCAGGGGCAGTGTAGCATCACTCACATCACAGCACCTGCACCTCTGATGCAGGGAGACTCACTCTCTGCTTCCCACTACTGATCACTGGAGCCTTTCAGGGAGAGACCAAATGGGCCCACCTTCTACAGCGAGTGGACCCTGCAGCATCTCAGGAACTGGTGTGAGGGCTATCCATCCATTGCTGAAACTGCTAGCGGGGACTGAGCCACTGAGAGCAGGACACCAAGTGTACCCAACTATTATTGCACCCATACTGTACTCTATACCACACTTATTCCAAACCTAGACTACGTCTATACCCACCCTATACCACATATATCCAAACCTTTACCACATGTGAACCACATCTAACTTGCACCTGTGCCAAGACTGTTCCATACCTATACTGCACTGTCGTTAAGTAAAGCGGCCCACTTAAAGGGCCCCTCCCATAATAATTATTTACAAGTCGCCTTTGTTCCCCTGCCTCCTCTGCTACTATCCTAATTTTCCTTTGAACAGTGCATATCCAGTCAGTTTAGGATTAGCATCGCTATCATAAATGCACTATGGCAGTATAGTTCCAGCACTCCAGCAGATTCAACTTCACTACCACTGCACTTGAGGTGGCCCTGCCACGGTTTATTCTGATCTGAATGCCAAATGTTATCTTACGCATGTTATGCCGCGTACACACGATCGGTTAAACCAATGAGAATGGTCTGATGGACCGTTTTTATCAGACCAAACTGATCGTGTGTGGGCGCCATTGGTTATTTATCCATCGGTTAAAAAAAAAGCAAACTTGTTTTAAATTTAACCAATGGATACCTAACCGATAGCAAAAAAACAATAGTTTGTAGGCACGACCATCAGTTAAAAATCCACGCATGCTCAGAATCAAGTCGACGCATGCTTGGAAGCATTGAACTTCATTTTTATTCATCACGCCGTTGTGTTTTACGTCACCGAGTTCTGACACAATAATTTTTTTTAACCGATGGTGTGTAGGCACGAATGACCATCAGTCAGCTTTATAGATTAACCAATAGAAAAATCCATCAGACCGTTCTCATCGGGTTTGACCGACCGTGTGTACAGGGCTTTAGTCACTTTGTATGCTAAATTATGTTATTACCATTGTTGATTCATTTTATGCTTGCCAAGTTACCAACCATATTTGGTGACAATATACGAGGTTTGCTTTTACTACCTAGTTTGGTGACTGTTTTCTATAATATAGCGCTGCTGGGTACAAAGTATTACTTTCAGTGAATTTCTGTGATATTGTATTTTTGTACACTCAAGAGGGGCTGAGGTTCTTGAGAAGGTCAAGGCAAAGAACAGAGGACTCGTTCTATCTAGCGGCTCCTATGGGGGTAGTGCTACACAAGGAAAACAGAAGAGCCAAAAAGACATTTAACACTTATCATCTACTATAAAGTAGAACTATGGCTTACTACTAAAAACAGTGTGGTGGCACTTAGTTGTTTGTGCATTTGCACTTATATTTTTAACTTGGTCCTCCTGAAAAGTCTCACAAATACCTGTTGATCCTGCCAGTGAAGTCATACTGCTTTTTGTGATGAGGTGGCAATAATACTGTACAGCTCCTTAATCCAGAGCAGGAGATTCACCCTCATGTAGAGCTACTTGAACTACAGTGGGATTAAATGATTTTGCAGAGGGCATGGCTATCAACATTACCAGTGGATATTTACAAGAATGTAGCTTGTCAATTAGCAGACACTAAGACAAATGATGTGCAATTTGATGTGCAAATAACATCAGTGTTGTGGGGTCCACCACTGACACTATGGCCTGCTTCTCTCTGTGTGCTACCATAGGAAGCTGCTTCATATGGTGGCACACATGCAAGCTCAATTCGGAACTGTGTTCTGTGTGCACTGTTCCCTGCTCTTTCCTCACAGGATTCGATTGACATGGGGCAAAGTGAGGAGGGTTCAATGAGGAGGAAGATAGAGCAGTGCTGGATCAGGCTCAGGAAAGCATTGGGGAGGGCAGGGAGGGAGCTAACAATATAAGGTTTTTTATCTTAATGCAAAAAATGCATTATGTAAAAAATTAAATAAAATTAGCCTTTACAATCACTTTAAATGGTTTTACTGAAACCCTTACATATTTTTCCATTGTTATTACCATTTAATTTAAATGAACCACAGTAAAATGTTTTGTATCTATATATATAGAAACCCATTAGTATACCCATAGATATTAACTGGACATCCTCCAGTATCACATATTTGGCTTAGAGCAGGGATGTCCAACCAGTGGCCCGCGGAGCCCTTTGATGTGGCGACATATTGCTCTGGGATGGCTGATTGGCAGGCCCAGATGGCAGGTTGCCGACCTGCCATCTAAGAGCATCAGTGTTGTAAATAAAGCCAGTGGTAGAGGAAGCAAGCGGCTTTTCAGAAAGTGCACCACACCTGCAAGATATAAAAGACGTCTATGGCAAAGTTCAGCTAACCGGCAGGAAAAACCACAGGTAGACTGCGCCGCAATAGACCACAGACCATCAGTATAAAAGCAGCCTTAGGCCCCTTTCAAGCAATCGGTCTGACCCAATCGGACCCTCCATTCACCTCTATGGATTGGCAGATGTAAACAGACTTTTGTCTAATGTGGGGTCTCTGTGCCCCCTGGTCACTGAGCTACAACCCTCGGAGTCAATCTTCTTATTTTTTTTTTGGGGGGGGGGGGGTGCAAATAGGCCTGTCTTGAGAAAGGGGCCTGGAGCTGTAGCTCCAATAGCCCCTATGTTAATCCAGCCCTGCCCATTCCATCTGATTTGGATCAGAGGGCCCACAGAGTAGATTGGGCTGTGTCTGCTTGGCATATGCAGACTGGACACAGACCTGTTATCTGCCCACTCCTCTCATTGTGGCCCATGACTGATTGCTGAGTCACTTTAAGTGACCCTCGGCCTTCAAAAGGTTGGGCACCCCTGGCTTAGAGTCAATCTCTCTATAAACTACATGGTTTTCCAGATATACTTTGGCAATCACTGAAAAGAGAAATTCCCTGTTGCAAATAAATGCATATGGCTGGTGATTCAAGTCATGCTATACACTTAATATGCATGGCTTCAAAAGTGTTTGGGGAGGAAAATATCTGCTTGTGGTCCAATTATTTTCTCATCACAAATCACTATAATATTTCTGCAATGTTTAAATTTAATTCTAAACTATTCAAATCTAAGGCCAATATACGTATACATACCCAGTTATGGTAGGTCAGTACTTGATGCATTGCTCCAGTGGTGCCCATTTTTTGCTGGAATATAATTTACTAAGAATTCCTTTAATGTCTTTTCTTCCACCACTAGCAATACACATATTACAGAGGATTGCAACTGATATACTTGTCACTTAGTACCGCATGGGGATTCACCATGATTCACAGACACCTAATGACAGTGGAGATCTCCAAAGCTAATGGTTTCATGTTTAATGTAGTTTTATGGTATATCTCAAAAGATTTTATATTACCAGCACATTAATTAGTAATAACATTAAAATTAGAATTGTTCTTATTAATATAACTGCAAAGTAAAAGTAGAAACATAAATGTGGGCTACCCCCCCATACCCCCCCCCCCCCAATCAACTTTTTTACCTCCCACTTCTGTAGAATAGAAACATTTGCAGTACAGCAATTACCTTTGCATCCTGTGGGTTTTTGTCACCTTTCTTGTCACCATCAGGAGAATCTGGGATTAAACAAGACAACAGTGGTGAAAATGACAGCCCCTGTGTAGCACATTTCATTGCGAGACCTCAAAGCTCTTTTCAGAAACAATTAAAACACAGGATTTGCAATTATTATTACTCATTTATAATTGGTGCTTGTTAACTGCATGGAGAGGATAAAAGGCTAAACTGACCTTCGGCAGAATCATAAGTCTGACCTTCATGTCAGAGACAATATTACGGAAAGCAGCCATTACTGGTTAATCTGTGTGTTTGACATATTTGTTCACAGGTTATAAGGTGAACTGTACATAATAAAATGTTCATAAAAGAATATACCAAACAGAAGACAACACAGTACTGAACGCTTACTTACTTGAAGCTGATTAGTTGCCACATTCAAATACGTTAGGGCCAATTCTTACCTCCTTCCTGCTTGCCTTCTTCTGGTTTGGGGGGCTCAGGCTCCTCGTCCATCATAGCAGCAGGCTAATAGGAAATGACCCAGTTATATAAATACAGGCAGATAAAGACAAGGACAATTTTAATGAAATTAGACTCTTTTATCCAAAGACTTCACACAATATTATGGACACAATTATCATATCAGCGCTTGTCTTTTTTTCCATTCAAAACACTGCACTCATTTTTACAGCAAAGAAAGACTGGAAGACCTTGGAAAAGTTCAAGCTTCGATTCTCAGGGGAGCTGCTGAAGCAAAAACCATAAAAAAAATGCTGTTTTCTCTAAAGATAATGACAGCACAGCTAAAGCAACTACATATACTGTGTGTGTGTGTGTGTGTGTGTGTGTGTGTGTGTGTGTGTGTGTGTGTGTGTGTGTGTGTGTGTGTGTTAAGAAACAAAGTAATTGAGAATAAAAGGCTGGAATAATCATATACAAATTTGAAGGCACACGGTCCCTTCATCAACATGACAAAATATCCCTTTGCAATGAAAGATCTTGGTCACTGATGGTCACCAACATGAATGGTAGCATGATCAAAATGGATGGGGTTTAAGCCATAATTCTGAAGCCACTATACTAATATTCCACATGAGTACTGCCCTGTTGGAGAGCCTGCCATGATGATAGACCTTTTGGAAAGATGTGTCCTAAAAGCTATAAGGTAGGTCACATGAGTGAGCTGCACAAGGATTCTCTCCTAGCTGTATCAGGCTCAGCTAGGAGAGAAGCCGGTTTTCTAACCTGTATAGTTGTATAGGTCAGTAAAGATAATGGGGTAGATTCATGTAGATCAGCGGATCTTTTGATCCGCGTGATCTATCTTTTTTACGATCCGCCTGCGCCAGTTTTTGAGGCAAGTGCTGTATTCAGAAAGCACTTGCCTCGTAATTAGCCCTGGCGGATCGTAAATCCCCCGGCGGAATGCAAATTCCGCGGCTAGGGGGAGTTTACTATTTAAATCACACGCGTCCCCGCGCCGATCGTACTGCGCATGCGCCGCCGGCTAAATTTCCCAGCGTGCATTGCTTTAAATGACGTCACAAGGACGTCATTGTTTTCGACGTTAACGCAATTAACGTATGGACGTATTCCCGGACGACTTACGTAAATGACGTAAAAAATTCAAAACTCGACGCGGGAACGACGGCCATACTTAACATAGGATCCGCCGCACTTACCCCGCATATAGCAGGGGTAACGATCCGTCGGAAAAAGCCGAACGCAAACGACGTAAAAAAAAAGCGACGGACTGTTTGGTTCTGAATCGGCGGTTCTCCTCATTTGCATATTCGTCGCGTAGAAAAAAAGAAGCGCCACCTAGCGGACGGCGGGAGAATGCAGCCTAAGAACCGACAGTGTAACTCACTTACACCAGTCGGCTCTAAGGGAGATCTATGCGGAACCTGATTCGAGGAATCAGCCGCATAGATCCGAGCGTCGGATCTCACAGATCCGACGGTGTATCAGTAGATACACCGTCGGATCTCTATGTTAATCTACCCCAATATTTCTATAGTAAACAGCACTAATAAGCCACGGTAATGCCAATGTTTGGATATTGCAGATGCAAAGCATTTGTTGGGGCACATGCTCCAGATGCCCTAGAAGTGTTGAAGTATTCTCAACCCATGAAGTATTCTTGATCCATTTCAGAGTTAACATTAGTGTTGCTCACGAATATTCGTATTGCGAATATTCGGCTCGAATATGGCATATTCGAGTATTCGTGATATATTCCGAATTTCGCGGTGAATATTCGCTATTTCGAATATTCGTATTTTTTCAATTTTTTTTTAGAACAGATCACATCCTAGAGATCCCCATCGATGTCTAAAAGCATTGCTGGTATGATTAGAGACCTTGGGCCGAGTAGCTGCAGCGATCATTTTATATTGCCGAAAAATCGCAATGCGATTATTCGGCAATAGCGATATCGCGCGATTATTTTCGAGAAATTTGCAATATTGTTTTTAGCTAAAATAACACATATTCGATTTCAGAGTGTTACTGTCGAAATTCCGCAATCAATTTCTCATTCGCATTTTTGCGAAATTACAATAAAATATCAAGAATATTCTGAGCCAATCAGAGTGCTCCTTCTGCATTTGCCGAATATTCGCAATTATTTTGTATTGTAATATATCACGAATATTCTGAGCCAATCAGAGTGCTCCATTCCGCATTTCTCGAAATTTCGCAATTATTTTGTATTATAAAATATCACGAATATTCTGAGCTAATCAGAGTGCTCCATTCCGCATTTCTCGAAATTTCGCAATTATTTTGTATTATAAAATATCAAGAATATTCTGAGCCAATCAGAGTGCTCCTTCCGCATTTGCCGAATATTCGCAATTATTTTGTATTGTAATATATCACGAATATTCTGAGCCAATCAGAGTGCTCCTTCCGCATTTCTCGAAATTTCGCAATTATTTTGTATTATAAAATATCACAAATATTCTGAGCCAATCAGAGTGCTCCTTCCGCATTTGCCGAATATTCGCAATTATTTTGTATTGTAATATATCACGAATATTCTGAGCCAATCAGAGTGCTCCATTCTGCATTTCTCGAAATTTCGCAAATATTTTGTATTATAAAATATCACGAATATTCTGAGCCAATCAGAGTGCTCCTTCCGCATTTCTCGAAATTTCATTCGCATTCGCAATTCGTATTCGCATTCGCATTCGCAATAGCGAAATTTCGCAATCATTTCTTTTACAAAAAATATCGCGAAAATTCGCATTTAACGAATATATCTCGAATATTTGACTATATATCGAATATGGCATATTCTGCTCAACACTAGTTAACATGATATCACAGTTCATTTCAATTGTAGAATTACACAGTCAGGTTAAAAAAAATGATTTGTTATGTTAATAGTAAAACATCCTTCTGACTTGTTGCTTCATATATTGGTGGACATTTATTTGACAAATTACAATTATATTGGTTAATTGTTACATAGTATTTTTTTTTAAGGCAAATAGACACTTTGCTAGGGGAGTGGCACATTGCAAGTCAACTGCCTCTGCTGACATCCACTCGTCTAATCATGTACAAGCAAAATGCTGTTTTTTTTTTATTTCCCTTGAAAGTGATTGGGCATTCTTTGCAAAGCAAATTTTTACTACATTCGTTAAAGTCTAGCAAAATTCCCTTGCAATGTGCAATTTTCCTTACAAAGTGAATGGCCTATTTATCTTTAGTAAACCAATGCAATGGACTTAGATTATTACAGGGAACAGACATACAATACCCCATAAATATTTTAATGCAATTGGCAACATCACTGCAACCTTCATTCAAAATATGAAATACAATATAATAATTAGGGATGAGCTACGTGTTTGAGTCGAGCCCATGTTCGACTCGAACATTGTCTGTTCGACCGCTCGTCGAGATACGAACAAAACGGGTCGTTCGCACCAAATTCAAGTGACGCGCCACGGCCCATAATTCACTGTGGCATTGCGCGCTGATGATTGGCCAAACATGCACTCTGACCCGCATGCTTGGCCAATCACAGCGTGCAAAAAACAGAGAGCCATAATTGGCCAAAGCCAATAATACCACTGCTCGGCTGACAGACCTTCAAAGGGAATACAACCTGCCCAAGAACCGCCTAATCTGTGACATGCCCACCAGATGGAACTCTACATTGGCCATGCTGCAGCGGCTGCACACGCAGCAGAGGGCCATCAATGAGTACCTGTGCCAATATGGCAGCAGAACTGGGTCAGGGGAGCTTGGATTTTTTCCCCACGCCAGTGGGCCTTGATCAGGGATGCATGCACTGTCCTGTCACCATTTGAGGAGGCCACGAGGATGGTGAGCAGTGACAGTGCATGCATCTGTGAGCCTGTCAATTTTATTCACATGTTGGAGCACACGCTACGTGTAATAATGGACAGGGCCCTTGAGGCAGAACATAGGGAGGAAGAGGAGGACTTACCTCTCAAGGCCCCCTTTATCGCGACAGTGGTCCTGCTTGCCCGCCTAGCACACAGGAAGAGGAGGAGGAGGATTGTATCAGCAGCATGGAGGTGGAGCTTTTGACTCAGCATCAGCAGCAGTCTTCAAGGGATCAATTACAGTCCCCAGGAACCCAGGTTGTGACCCTGGGGCACACATAGAGAGACCGTTCTAATGCATAACTCTGACTGGTGCAGGTCACACTGATGATATAAAGCAATCGTTTGAATTATATTTTGGATCCTTTTCCTGCATGGCTGTTTGACTCTGTATATGAACTGGCCCCAGTTGTAACGCCACCATAGAACTTTTCAGAAAAGGGGTTGTTTTCGAATGACTGTCATCGTGGCACAGCTCCTGGAACCTATTTGGATGGCTTGCTGTACCATATAGTCCCGACCATTTGGGGACTAATATTATTGATGCCACTATATGGATTACTGATTCTTCCAAGATGTTGTAATAATTGACTCTACCCATATCTGAACACTCCGGCATTCTGTTGATGTCCGGAGCCCTGTGGATGAATACACTTACCGTGTTGCACTAGATTATACAACTATTTATAATCTTCCCCAAAAAATCCTGTTTGTCTCGTCCTGAAGAAGCCCAACGGCGAAACGTGTAGGCGACTTCAAAGGATTTGTTCCAGTATCTATGAATCTATAATCTATATGGTTACATTCTATTTATGTCAATATAAATATTTTTTCTATACTGTAAAATTGTGTCTTTTAGTTTTATATTAAAGTATATTTTTAAACGTACTTCCGCACTGCCTTAAAGTCCGCCATTTTTTCACCTTTGTGATTAGGTGTTTTTCCCATATGTATCATATACGGATGTGGCAAATGTGAGTGCTTTCCCTGTGTACTCTGTCCCACCTGTCCTTTCCCCTCCCTTATATACTCCCTTTTCTTTTTCTTCTTCTCTTCCTTTTCTCTTCTCTCCTTTTCCTTCCTTCCTTCCCCTCCCTTTCCCTCTCCCTTCCTTCCTCTTTCTCCCCCCCTCTGCCCCCCTTTTCCTTTAACCAAATCCCCTTCCCAATTTTTTTGATTCATCACCTGCATCCGTTTTACATGGTGCAGGAATACCTATGGGGCAAGATCAGACTTGGACACCTTTCCCACCGAAAATCCTCTGGCTTACTGGGTCTTCTTGAGGATGGATCACTGGCCAGAGCTTGCACAGTACGCAATTGAGCTACTGGCTTGTCCAGAACGCTGGATGCAGCGATCACAGGGTGCGCCTCTCCACCGACTCCGGCGATCGACTGACCTTCATAAAAATGAATCAGGCTTGGATCACCACCAGCTCCCAAGTACCTGATGTAACTGAATAATTGTTTTGAAATCTCAGATCCCTTGGAGACTGCCTATGCTGATGCTGAGTGATGATCCTGTTATGCTGACTGAATATCCTTCTCCTTCTCAAAGATCTTGCTGATAGCTTATAAGAACATTGTTGGTTCTGGGCACCACCACCAGTGGCTAAGGCCCAATTTTTCTGCCCCTGTTTAACAGGGGCGTGTAATTTATGATTTTTGATGCAATAGTTTGCAGCAGGCTCTTTGCTGCGCTACAACTAGAGTATCTGTGAGGGGTTGCAGTGTTGTGGCACCAGCACCCGTGCCTAAGGCCCAATTTTTCTGACCCTGTTCAACAGGGGCATGTAATTACAATTCTTGATCTAATAATTCACAGCAGGGCGTTCCAGCGCCCACAAAGACTAACTGTGAGGGGTTGCAGTGTTGTGGAAACACCAACACCTAGGGCCCAAATTTCTGCAGCGTATATACGGCAGGACCCTACTTTCAAACATCCAACTTACAAACGACTCCTACTTGCAAACGGAAGGAGACAACAGGAAGTGAGAGGAAATCTACCCCTAGGATGGGAAATTCTCTTCTGTAAAAGATGTCTCCTGTCCACTGAAGCTTTATCACAATCCTTGTTTCACAAAAAAATCATTTGTCTTTGGGACAGAAAGTGAGGTGCAATCTTCTGAACAGATGCACACAGACAGCAAAACAAATGTTACAGGGGTGATAACCCTTCTCTATGTTTTCAGAAAAGCTGAAAAAAAGATTCTATGGCTGAAGCTACACATTAAAGAAGTACCAGTTGAAAATTACAAAGAGATTCTATTTAACAACAAACCTACAGTCTCTGTCTTGTTTGCACCACCTGTATACTGCTGTTCAAAGTACATCGGGCCAAAGGGGCTTGTAATGACCTGGGGGAGGGGGGCGGGGAAACCCATGCTATTTTTCTCAGTGATTTTCATCCATACTGCAGGGACCAGACATTATATTAAAGCCGCAAGCAGGTTTAAATTACATTTTTCTTATAGTAATCTCATTTTGTGCAGGGACAGTTCTAAACATGTGCCACTACTATAGACACCCAGCAGGTATGATATTTAAAGGAATTTTTCATTTTTTTTTTTTCACTTTAAGCATCATTAAAATCGCTGCTCCAGAAAAAACGATTGTTTTTAAAAAAAAATTCCATTGATACATGTTCCCTGGGGCAAGACCTGGGTTCTCAAAGATGTTTTCCGACAATAACTTGCATATGGGGCATTAAAATTAGCACTTTTGAATGCGAACGTTCGAGTCCCATTGACGTCAATGGGGTTCTAAATGTACGCGCGAACGGTCAGTCCGTTCGAAGGTTCTGGTGCGAACCGAACGCGGGGGTGTTCGGCTCATCCCTAATAATAATAAGAAAGGCACTGTAAACATAAACTATGTTTTATAGAAAATAAACACCACTGTGAAAACCCAAGTGACTAGCTGTATGTAGTCTATCCCAGGGCTCAAAATTTCAAGCCCTGAGCTACTAGCCAGGCCTCAAGAGTTACTCGCCACCAGTTGTCCCACCTAATTCATACACTGCCCTGCGCCTAATTGTGCCCCTAAACACGCCCTCATAGATTATCTCATTGAATGACACTGTTAAATGTTTTATGCAGAATCAAGTTACACAATTAAATATTGCCAACAAGAACTTTAAGGAAATGGGACAGGGCATGGGGGCAGACCAGAGGGACAGGGCACTGGGGGCAGACCAGAGGGACAGGGCACTGGGGGCAGACCAGAGGGACAGGGCATTAGAACTGGGTCTCTTCCCCATTCTCTTGTTGTCTCCTCTGCAACTCCCATCCATCCTCTCTCTCTCTCTCTCCCCTCTCCTATTCATCTTATCATCAGGAGCCTGTGTGTGCGGCTCCACTTCCCGTTTTTATTCAGGCTGGCAGTGAGGAGAGGATTTGCAGCACAGCGGGAGGGAGTACAATCCAGCCTGAGATCCACACAACTGCACAGCCATTGACAACATAGCCCAGAGCACACTGACACCGCACAGCAAACATTGAGACCAGTCTGTTCGCAATTCTCAGGCTGAACTGTTGGACACTTACATAGAGCACAAGGAGAAGAAAACTGCACAAACTGGAAGGCTACCGCTCTCATGTCAGGGCAACTTCCAGTGAGCACTGCACCGGAGTGGTAATTTTCGCAATCCTCCACCTCACTCATTACTTTCTGCTCCCTGCTCTCTGCTCTCCAGCTACAATGGTCGGGGGAGGGGGGCAGGCTCAGAAAGGTCATACTGTTAGGTCCCATGGCTTAATGATAATTGTAAGGAGAGCACCTGTGTACTGCTCTGCCTGTGTGTGGCTCACCAGACTACTTTTCCCGAGCATGCGCCTTTCCTCTTCGGCCGCCAATCTCATCAGGGCTCTAAGTGTAGGCACAGATTGGAGGGACAGTGGTAATGCAGCCCTGTCATCACTCGCCCCCAGCTTAAATCTACTCGCCAAATGCTAGTAGGCGAGTGGAAATTTTGAGGGCTGGTCTATCCTGCAACAGTTCTAAATAAGCTCAGAGTTCAGTCTCTCCACCATGAATAAAAAGTGCTTCAATGCTCAAATAAAGATTAGCCCCCCCCCCCCCCCCCCCGCAACAGTTCTTCCCAGCAGACTAGAACTTACAAGGCAGCAATGTCTCTCTTTTTTAAAGTTTGACATTTAATGCTTTTACAGATGACTTCCATCTAACATGGGTTCCGGTCACAACTCTTCTCTTTTGTGGAACTCCCCATATGGTAAACAAGAAAGAAAAAGGGGCTCCGGTGGTGTAAATCCATTTGACTAAAATGTGTTTTATCGTAGTAAAAACACACTCACAAAAAGCTAAAACAATCAAGCATTGCTAAAGTGCCAGAAGGAACATTAAACTGTGGTCTAACCCAATGTTCACTGTGTCACTTCCGGTACACCGCTGATGTGACATCTGATTGCCACTTGACCAGTTTCCCAATGTTATTTGTCACAAACCTCCTCACTTGGGCCTTCACAATGTTGTTTATTTTATATAATGCATATTTTAGGTTCACAGTACCTTTTTAATTTTTATATTGAATAACAGAGAACACTGCTCTTGTACTAGGTTCCTTACCATTTGAACTGTTTTATTATCAATTTGGCGTGATAATTTTGTTGTATATAAAAAAATAAAAAATAAAGTAAACTTTGTTACATATATATATATATTTTTTTTTAATGCACAAGAAAAAAAATGTTAAATGGTGCACTTTTTACTTTATTTTTCCATACTATATACCCCAGTTTTATTTATTTAATTTTTAAGACCAGAGTGAGCCAGTTTCACTAACCTTTTTTATACATTAATTGTTTTGACTTTGTTAGCCAATTATTTTCCTTATCATTCAAAGGTTAAAAAAAAGATACATGCCCATCAATTTAAAAAAAACACTGCACACCTAAAAAAAACACAGCTCATCCAAAAAAAGTGAAAAAAAATGTGTCTGGTCCAATTTGCCCTAACAGGGAAAAATTATAATTATTTAATAAAAATGACAGTTGTTTCATTTAGTAAGATTATATTTTGTGCATTTAAAAACACATACAGTCCTTTTTTTTAAATATATTTTTAGCAAGAAGCAGTTGCTATGAATGACCATTCGACCTTTTCATACTTCTTAGTAAAGCAGCCTTATGCCGCGTACACACGGTCGTTTTTTGCGATGAAAAAAAAACGACGTTTTTTGTGAAGTAAAAAACGACGTTTTTAAAACGTCACTTTCAAAGACAATGTTGCATACACACCATCGTTTTTTCACAAAAAACGAGGTTACGTTCACCACACTTTTCCATTGAAGCTCGCTTCATAACTAGCTTCTGGGCATGCGCGGGTTGAAAAACGTCGTTTTGAACGACGTTTTTGCTACACACGGTGACTTTTTGTGAAACAAAAAACGACGTTTTGAAAAACGACACAAAAAATTCAAGCATGTTGGAATTTTTTTTTGGTCGTTTTTTTTAAGACAAAAAACGACGTTTTGCCCACACACAATCAATTTAAATGACGTTTTAAAAAACGTCGTTTTTTTTCATCGCAAAAAACGACCGTGTGTACACGGCATTAGACTATGCAAAGATTATTTTGCTGCCAAAGTCATTTTTTCATTTTGCACACACATACAAAATTGCATATTTTCTACATGAAAACACAGCTTAACTTTGACCTGCTGAAAAACAAGTTATATTGGATAAAGGTCAAATGACTTTCAGTCATATTACTCAACAAATAGACTTATTTTGATAAAGTATGGAAGCCCTGGATTGATTATTTATTGTATATGTCTTATGAGGTACTCTCAGTTAGCCATACTTTGATGTGATAGGGTACACTCTCTCTCGTTTTATTCTTCCCCCTTTACTTTCTCATCTTTCCGAAGTCTCCCCCTTTTCCCTTCTTATTCAGTTTTTCTTACCACAAACTCGTTGCCTTATATGTTCCTTTTCATCTGCCAGTGACATGCACAAAAAAGATCCTATGCTATAAGTGATGTGTGGCAGAGTATGTTGCCCTCTCACTCCCATTGGGTTCCATACTCATGGGAATCTATGTGATGAATTGCTCATCTTCTCATCCCATTTTCCCTCTCTCTCCAATTTCCTTCTACAGGAGCGATAGGGAATGTGGGTACAGGTATATTTTTTAGCTTTGCTCATAAGTTACATCTATATTATTTTCTTTTGAGCTTACATGTATTGTTATTATATGTTGGAATACGTCCATTTTTATGTTCGACAATGTTGGAAACATGTAATCCTTTTCAAATTTGTAATAAAAATAATTGGAAAAGAAAATGAAGTTTAAACCTCAAAACATTTTATAATTTCTGAAAGAAGAAATATTGTAATTGTTTTTGGTGTTGTTTATAATTTAGCACCTTTAAAATCCCATATCCTGCTTTCTTGTTCAGTAGAAAAAAATGGTAGTAGTTGCATTTTTTTTGTCACAGGATATTTGCAGTACTGTTAAATTAATACTTTTAGTAAATACACAAAAAATTATTTTCAAGCACAAAAGGACAAGGTTGTCTCAAGTAAAAAGATACCCAATATGCCAACCATGAAAAATATCAGTACCCAAAATTCTGCCCAATCAGCTTCTTTCCCAGCCAGAGCAATCGGGGTTAAACAAATCTAAACCCAGAAATGCTCAGAGCTGAGTGCTTTTGGGTTTATACTTTATAGGACAGATTGTTTCTCTGTCGCTCTCCCTCCTATCACTCGGCCCCGCCCTCCGGTGCGCCGCGTCATTGATTTGATTGACAGCAGCGAGAGAAACACAGGGATCACCACCCACGGAGTTTCGTTGCTCAGGTAAGTAAAACGGGGGGGCTAGGGGGCCGAAAGTGCAAGGTGTTTTTTCACCTTAATACATAGGATGCATTAGGGTGAAAAAACACAAATGTTTACAACCCCTTTAAAGTGGACAATTTTAGAGATTTTCATTGAATTTTTTTTTTAAATATCTACATAATAATACATATGAAATAGAATATATCTCTTCTTTAACATCTCAAAGTTAAGAGAATCCTTATAGTAATTATAAAGTATAGGACTTGAAAACGACTTCATATAAAGGTAAAGTGCATTCTTCATATAAAACATAACTAAGATCTAATTGTCTTTTGTCTTTAGATTCAGACTTTGGAATCCTTACATTTTTCTTGTCATCTTGTCCCTTTTTTCTCTCCTTATTTGCCATGATAACTCCAGTTCTCAGTGTGTCGAACACTGGGTCGGTGCGGTTGGCAGCAGCTGTGGCACAAAGAACAAACATTTCTTATTAATATCAAGATGAAATGTCATTTTTATCTCACCAAACCAAAAAGGTGATATCATGTCAATAAAGTCTAATGCTTACTGTCAATGATTGTTTTCTGCATGCTATGACTATTGCTAGAATAAAAAGTAAAAACAATGGGCCAAATTCACATACACTTAATATTGCGCTGCGTAATCGAAATACTCTACGCTGCCGTATTTTACCAGGCTCTACACCGAATTCTGGTAGATTTTTGCCCGTACGCTACGGCGGCGTAGTCTATTTCTCGCCGCGTAATCGAAATACGCGATTAGGGGGCGTGAAGCATTTAAATTATGCGATCGAACTGCGCATGCTCCGTTCAGAAATTTCCCGCCGTGCATTGCGCGAAATCACGTCGTTACGTCATTCGTTGTTTGAGTAGCGTCGTTTACGAACATTCCTATTCCCACCCGACTTACGTAAAAAATAATAAAAGACGTCGGAAAACGTAGAAATTCGACGTGGGAAAGACGGCCATACTTAACATGGGCTGTCTAATATTAGAGCAGCAAAAAGCTGGTATAGTGTTACGCAAAAAAAAGATGACTAAAGGTGCCGTAAGAGATTGCGATTGAAGATCGTCATTTCGGGGATCGCCGGCAAAAGCTCATTTGCATACCCCAACGCGGAAAACGACAGGAAGTCCACCCAGTGGCCACAATTTTATTGCAGCATAGATCCGAAGGCGTACGAACACGTAATCCAGTCGAATTGAAGCCCGCAGCCGTCTATTCATGGTTTGAGGTTTTCGACTAGCTAAAAAACGCGCGTAATTTGAAATTACTCCAGTCTAACACTAGTTAGACAGGCGTAATGGCTCTGTGAATCTGGCCCAATATATATATATATATATATATATATATATATATATATATATATATATATATATATATATATACACATATATATATATATATATATACATATACAGTATAATACAAATAAATTATTTAAATGTTTGCCATAATTCTCACCAACACATATTTCACTGGAAATGCATCTGTGAGCAGATCAGTCTGGGATTGGTAGTCAGTGTTGTCGCCACCTACAGAACAACAGCATTTAGCCCAGGTTCACACTGGGTACGATTTGGTACGATTTGAGACGCAATTTCACATGTCAAATCGCATCTCAAATCGGCGGCATTTGCCGGCAATGACACTGTCCTAATCGGTGCGACTCCGCATCTGACCACTCTGACCATCGGACCACTTCAGCCTGGTCCGATGAAAACGGTCCGTCAGACCAGTTTCATTGGACCGGTCTAAACGTGTGTACGTGGCCTTACTCTAAGCATAGCAACAAATCTGTTGATCGGAAACCTTTTGTTTTTGTACCTTCCTATGGATTAAACTGAAATTGTAAACAGTGCTATCAAGTTTCTCAGCTATCTTTCATAAACACCAGATTAACACCCTCTATGTATTGGAGATGAGGAGAAGAGAAGGAATTTGTAGTTCAATTGAGGAAAACAGCCTAGAGTGATAATGCTGCTCCTACTTTGGTATATAATAGTGTGCTTTGTTACCCTAGGACAGGAAGTGTGATACAAACAAGATCACCAGGTAAAAAAAAATCTGAAAAAGGATTCAGCCACTGCTTCTAATGATAACTTGTAAAACTGTATATAAGCATTTTTTGTTTTGTTGATTACTTTTGCTTTAAAGCATTAGTGTACTTTGTAAATGTCATGATTAAAGCCCAACTCCAGGGAAATTTAAAAATCCACGCTTACAGTGTCCCCCCTTTGCAGACCACTACAGGTGCTAATTGCATTTATTCTAAAATTAGACTAGTCTAACAGAAGATTAAGTTAAAAAATATGCGCCTTACTCTGGGAGATTGCCTCCAGCACTGCAACCAGTACCCTGCAGCTGCTCCAATTGCACTCCAAACTTACAATACAAGGTTAAAGCGGCTGTAAAGCTTCTGGTTTATTTTTATTAAAATAATAAGCACGTTATACTTACCTACTCTGTGCAGTGATATTGCACAGAGTGATCCCTTTCCTTCTCTTCTAGGGTCCCCGTCACTTATTTTACTCTTCCCTTCCAAGTGCCCTCATAGCAAGCTGCCCCCAAGTTGGGTACTCCCCACTCCTTCCTCACAACCAATGGCTCTCACTGCTGCCACTATGTCCTGTGTATGCAGGGAGAGAGAAGATTAAGGCTGCCAGAATGGACAGCCCTAGACTGAGAGTGGTGATAGGTAACCGTTTAGGGAGGAAGAAGCACAGACATGGGGAGGTTTTTAACCTTAATGCAGAGAATACATTAAGTTAAAAAAATTAACTTTTAGCCTTTAGAACCACCTAAATGTCCCTGCATCATATGTTATGATACTGAGGCTCTGTCCATATCTCAGAGTTTCAGGCAAAGGAGGACAGCACTAGAGCAAAAAATCAGGTAGGTTAAACTGCCTCTTCCACAATCCCTCAGTCATAATGTTCAACTAACCTTGGGAGGGGAACTGCAAGAATGGATTTTTTTGAATTTCTCCAGTTGCACTTTATAGTCTTCATTAGTTCTACTATAGGGATTAGGCTCATTATCATTTTTCCAGAATACCGTGAAATGGTCACAGTTAAAAAAGGGGCATTTTCTATCAGCCACGATTCCTTCACAGTATAAGTACAGGTGTACGTCAAAAGCAACTTACATAGTCATATGGAAGCAGAGGTACAATATTTATGGGGTTGCTTACTCTGCATAACCATTCTGAAACTAAAACATTGTTTTAAATCTTCATTTACACAATACAGACAGTAAAAAAAAAATGCCTGAAAGTATTGTCTGTGCAATAAGCTAATTTGCTGTTATTGAAGCCATAGGACAGGTCTCATTACATCTGTCATCACAGCACCTCATAACAGAAATGTGGGTATGCTAACATTTTATAATGGGACTGGCATGATATTGGTCCAAGGTAGGGATTAAAGTGGTTCTAAAGCCAAAAGTTTTTTTTTTACCTTAATTCATTGCCTGCATTATGGGAAAAAAAACTTCACTTTGGTGTTTCTTTCCCACTCCCTAAATACTTTCCTGTATCCTCTCTGGATCCAGTGTTGTGCCCAGCTGCAGCAGGGATGGTCTCTTTCCCTGCTGTCTCAGGATAAATTGATAGCAGCAGAAGTCAATGGCTGTCAGTCAAATCCAGTGAGGAGAGAGTGGGGGGCATGTCTGAGCTGCGCTGTGTGGGGAACACTCAGGAGTGGGGGAGCTGACAGTGCCGGCGATGGATGCCAGAAGGAGGAGGAAGGGGCTGCTCTGTGCAATATCTTTGTACAGAGCAAGTAAGTATAAACCTCTTTTTTTATTTTAGAGAAACAAGTGAGCCTTTAGCAACACATTAACTTTGGGTTTAGGATGAACATCAATGAGCTTCAAAGCTGGTCGTGGATCTACAATGCTGGATGTGATTAACGTTGGATACTGTATATCTTGGAGTATATATATTTTTTTAATAAAGGACTTTTTTAATAGTGTGGTAGTTTTTATTTACTATGTACCCTGTACTCATTCACGTGAGGGGGCTAGATATCCAAAGTGGGCTTCTTGATTCAGATAATCCCCTATTGCAGGCCCTCCCAAAACTGAGGATATGTGGCCTGGTACAGGGGGTGCACTCCCCCTTTCCTGTCTACTCAGGCTGCATGCCTGGATACATTTTTTTTTTTTAAATAATTAGGGGGACCCCATGTTTTTTTTTTATATATACAAACATATACATTGCTTACAAAAATTGTACTGTCTCTTTTAGGAAATCTCAAAAACATGGTTCAAGAGCCCCACAATACTAGGCTACATGCCTGCATCAGGGGAGGGTACTTTGCCAGGGGGGATACCAAAGCTTCTATCCTTGCAAGGCAACTTATGTCTATAATGATGTAGACAAGGGTCTCAGCCCCACATTCCAGATGGATCAAGCAGCCAAGTATTGAGCACCCGTGTCCTCTCCCCCACTGACAGGCAGTGCTCCTAATTTGCTCCCACTAAGCAGCAGGACCTCCATCTCCCCCCACTAACTGGCAGTGCCCCAAATCTGCCCCTACTAAGCACCAGGACCCTCACCTCCCCACACTGAGCACCAGGACCCCCATCTCCCCCACTAAGCACCAGGACCCCATCTCCCCCACTGAGCATCAGTCCCCCCCCCACTAACTGACAGTGCACCCACTCTGCCCCAGCTAAGCACCAGGACCACCTTGTCAATTCCCATCTTCCCCACTGAGCACCAGTGCCTCTCTTGTTCTCCCACTAAGCACTAGTTCTCCTCTTGTCGCCCCACTGAGCACCGGTGACCCCCACTAAGTACTATTTGCTCTCTTTGTGCCCCACTGAACACAACTGCCCCCCTTGCCCTCCCCCCACTGAGCACCAGTGCCCCTAATCTCACCCCCACTAAACACCAGTGCCCCCAATCTCACTCCCCACTTGGCACCAGTCACTCACTGCATGCATTCACAACAGAAGCATAATAAAATGTCTTTACTATGCTGCAGTTTATGAATGAACAAGAAGACACTGAGTCAGCTGAGGCTGCAGAGAAAGGGACCAGGGAATCTGTCCTCAGTCCCTTTCTGAAAAGTTAGACATTTTTATAAAAATAAAAAAACTACTGTCACCATCCACTGCCTCACTGACACTATCCTCTTTCGGAGCACCAAACTAAGTATTTTCTCCGGATAAAAGAATGTCTAGCTTCAGCAGTGATGTATCCTAGAATTCTATTCACCTTTTCCCCCTGCCTGGCAACACCGCAGTTTGATCATTTAGCAATCATCTAAAACAAGTACTCCCTTTTTCCAACATTGTACCTACAACATTGTACACTGTCATGGAATTCTGTTTCCCTAGGTGTATTATTTTACATGGAACTGCAGTTTACACTGCTTTGACCAATCTTCCTCAAATGCCAAATCACGTTCCATGTTACAGACACCTCCTGGGATGTCAACCCTATTACACACCTTTGTGTCATTAGCAAAAAGACATATCTTGCCCACAAACCCTTTAATTATATCACTTATAGTACATAAAGATTAAATAGAACAAGACCTATTACAGAGCTGTGTGGTACACCACTAGTGACTGGTCTCTGTTCCGAATGAACACTATTTATAACACATTCTGGTACATGTATCTATTCTTTAATTAACTGCATATCCACAGAACCACCCAAGGGTTAAGTCCTAGCTTGTACAACATTTTTATTAGATTATTGTGTGGAACTGTAGCAAATGCTTTTCTAGTTTTTAAATCAAAACTTAATCAAAACTAATATTTTACTGCTGAATTATATTTTTATTTCTATTTTTCTAACCATTATCATTTAAAAAAAAAATTGTTCATTGTTATTTGCTTTGTTCGTTAATTTAGTGTTGCATTAAGAAAGATCAAAATAGTAAAAAAAAAAAAAAACACTTGTATTTCATTTGTAAATAACTTTGCAATGCTTTGTACCAAAAAGTATAATTTAACTGTAATTTTAAACAGGACAAATTAAAAAATTAAATATGTGTTTTTCTACAGTAACACAATTTTTTTTTTTTTTGTACGAACACTAATCAGAGTAGAAAAAACTTATATTGTTATGTTTTTTGTCTTTGGATTGCATAAAAATGTAATTATTTTTGCAAGACAATGTAACCAAATGAAAGCCTTGTTTGTCCTAAAAATTATTATGTATTACTTTGTTATCATTGTCATGACAAGGGTATTGACAAATAAACAGGCCCATAGCAGAAATGTAAAAAATGTATCTGGCCCATAGTGATGTCCAATACAGGTGTAAAAATGAAATGGTTAAAGGGGTTGTAAAGGTCAGGCTCGTGGTGGAATTTCAGTACCATTAGCGGTATTCCCGAGCCAGACTCGGGATCGCATTGCAGGATCCAGACATAGTTACTTACCTTGTCCGTGGATCCTGCGATGTCTCCCCGCTGTGTGAGCGAGCTGTCTCTTCACTCGATTCACACAATGCCCTAGTTCCGCCGAGCTCCGCAGTGATCGGCGCCAAATTAATAAAAGTAAAAACACACAATACATACAGTATACTGTAATCTTACAGATTACAGTACTGTATAAAGTAATTACACACCCTCTTTGTCCCTAGTGGTCTGTTCAGTGTCCTGCATGTACTTTTATATAATAAATAAAAAAAATTCTGCCTGGAAACCTGAGATTGTCCATAGCAACCAAAAAGTGTCCCTTTATGTCAAAAGTGGCTTTAGACCAGCTAGAAAACAGTGATAATAAATTAGAATCACTTGCAGAATTGAATGATAGTGATTTGTGGGGAAATTCATCTTCAGCCACTGAAAGTAATGACACTGATAATTCTGCAACTGAGCAAAGTCAAGTGTTTTTGATTTGATTACATTATTGATTATTTTTTATTATCATTATATTATTATTATTTTTTTTTTTTATAATTATTTATAGTTATTTATTATATTATAATTTATGATTTTGTGTTTCAAACTTTATCATACCTGGGATGTCTACTAGACTCTTGTTTGGACAGATTTAAGTAAGTTATTCCTATGAATTACAGGCCTACAATATAAAACGCCAAATTTCCATGCAAAATAATGGTACCGCTTTCAGCACCTAAAATCTGACATAATCATACCGACAGGGAGGTTAAAGAATAAGTATATATTCTTTTTTTTTCTTCCAAAACTGCACACTCATACATATTGTGGAAGCCTCTATTTAAAAGATAATTTTGCACTAGGCACATGTGAATACTGAAGTCTTTTTTTTTCACATAGGACAACCTTTTCATCAACCGACAATCATATAAGTATCTCAAAAATGGGTGGCCATATTATCGCTGATGTAGAATCCTGGAAAAGATGTGTGTGGTACCATATACGGAGGCACTAACCCATAGTAGAATAAACATTGATATTATCATAATTAACCAGCGGCATTAAATCCGCTTCTGCCACTTTACTTCAGAATACCTCAATTAATTTGAAACAAGCCAGAGGACATCACTTGTAAAAAACAACAAACAGCATGCGCTAATTAATAAAACAATTAAAAGGAGACAAAAAATAACTAGCTTTCTTTAAACATTCTTCCAAACAATCAGAGAAAAAATAATCTTTAACAAAGACACTTTCTTGCCCTTCCAATTATAAATAACCTATTCAGCCAAGTTGATGGGACTCATTTAAAGTGTATCAGTAGAGTTAAAATAATTAAAAGCAATTTGCTGGAATGTGATTATTTTAAAGATTACTATACGGTTTAGAAGAAGACAACAAACCTTAAAAAAGTGAAGTAAAGGACACACTCACTGTAGGCAAGAATTTATTTCATTGCAAAAGTGCTTAGGGATATTTAAAAGGGCAAAGAAAAAATATTGATATGGCTAGATTTTAAGTCTAATGCAACTATTTCAGGAATTACTTACAGTAGTTGGTTAGTATATTGCAGGGCCAGAACCTGTGACGTCATTATTCCCACAGATGCTGGCTGTCGGTGAGGTGTTTGCCTGCGATTGCATGAGTTTGATATTACAAATGTGAGTAACCTTCTACATTTTTAATTAATACACACTCACGCTATGTGTATCCTTTGTTTCTCTTTTTCCATGATGGCTAAAAAATTGTAATGTGTTGTGGAGTTATTACTGTATATTCAGAGCCATTTAATATCTGTAGCTGGGATCCAATAGATCTGATTTAATGAACTGCAGGACACCTGTAGGTGTCAGTTATGTATGCTGGTTTGATCTCTGTAATTGGGGATCCAATTTTTCTGGTTTATGTGTGGTGGAGGGCACAAGTTTGTGTTGAAAATTTAGTACCCTTCATGCCGTTGGTGGGATTGGAGTGCATAATCACATGATGGGAAAAATTGACTATTTTTTCACTTATTTTTCCCAAACACAATACTTACATGCACTAACATCTTTCATTTATCTACTTATTCATTCACAAAATGTTTTACTTTTTTTTTATTTACAGTAATTTGCACTGTATTGGATACAAAGATTCTTATCAGGAAGCCCACAATATTGTGTATATACAGTTTGTTTTCACATCATCCTATGTATTCAGATGATATATGGCTCTTTTTGGCTTAATTATACTTTAGCACAAAAAAAATATGTTATGTTAATTAGTATATCAGACACAATGTTACAAATGTTATTTTTGGACACTAATCTTCAATTAAAATAATAAAAACAATTGATCCAAGATACCCTGCTTTATTGAAGCTGAAATAGACCTGATATGCCAGATTCAAGTAATTCAAGTAACATCGTTAGTAACTGTACTTTAATTCCATATTTTCATTGCACAAACAGCAAAAATCTCACTAGTTGTAGCTAAATTGCGTATTTGTGATTTTCAATTTATACAAATAAAAACAATAAAAACTATGAAATCGTTATGGTTTTCTTTCAGCTGCTCCATTCTCTGTTCTTTGCTAATCAAAATGTAAGGAAAAAATAAAATATTACTGGTACTTAGTAGAACTGATGATGAAGTTAATATTAAAAGTCTGGCAAAAAGAGTATAGGGACGTTTCGGGCAATCCAATGGTGGTATGTAATGTTAGAAGGTAAATAACCCTGTAGGTAGACCATGAAAAAGGAAAGCAATTGTCTCATTCTGTGTGGGACAAATCTAGCATGTACAAGTTATAGAAATGGTTGTAAAAAAGTATTTCATAGCATAAGCTCGATACATTTTAATGACATACATAATGTAAGAAAAGATCCTAAAAATGTTAAAATAAACCCTAGAGCAAAAATATAATTGTGTCATATTGTGCACCATATCATGCCATTTTATGCATGTAATAGCATGGCTTGATTGGTTAGGCCAAGAAAGACATATCTACTGAGTTCAGCCCTTAATTATAAATATAATAATTGTTCCAGAATTGAAAAAAAAAACTTTACAAAGTAGAACTTGCTTAAATAAGTGGAAGAAAATCTCCAAGGACAGTTGCAAATATTTCTAGACCAACACCCCTACATATTACTTTTTTTATTTTTTTAATCAAAATCAAATGTGTGCTAAAATTGAAACCAATTACTGTGGAAGAAAATTCTCTAGGATCAGAGAAAAACTTTTTTTTTTTTTTTTTTTAATACCAAGCTTAAAGCGGAGGTTCACCCAAAAATCAACTTTCTGACATTAGATCCAGCATACTGCTAACATCTGCAGTATGCTGTTTTTTTTTTGTACTTATCGTTTTATGAGCCGTTGTTATCCGGCTCCGAGCGGGGAATCCTGCGGGGAATGGACGTTCCTAAGCCAAGAGGAGTTGATTGACGGGCTGCTAAGGCATGTCACGCCTTCCGAAAATACCCGAGTGTCACTTCGGGTATTTTCGGAAGGCGTGACACGCCTTAGCAGCCCATCAATCAACTCCTCTTGGCTTAGGAACGCCCATTCCCCGCAGGATTCCCCGCTCGGGGCCGGATAACAACGGCTCATAAAACGATAAGTACAAAAAAAAAAAACCCCAGCATACTGCAGATGTTGGCAGTATGCTGGATCTAATGTCAGAAAGTTGATTTTTGGGTGAACCTCCGCTTTAAATGTCTTTCTTTACAGCAGGGGCTTCTGGCATAGTAAGCTTACAGTAGACCTATCAATAAAATTCACCATTTCATGTGAATCAATGGAAAACATGATAGAGTGGCCAAACCACATTGTGATTTTGCGTTATAAATATTAATTTCATTCCTTGAGTAAGAAACGGCTCAGGAGATCCTAAAGGCCCGTAAACACGATCAGACTTTTTGACAACAAACCTCAGACGGACCTGTTTTTGCAGACAATCCGACCGTGTGTACGCTCCATCGGACAAACTCTTTTGCTTTTTAATCGGACAAATGTTCGCTGTGTGAACAGACAAACTTTCCGGCAACAAAAGTCCTACGTCGGCTAATCCAATCGTGTGTCCACAAGTCCAAGTACAAACATGCATGCTCAGAACCAATGCTAAAGATCAGACAACAATATCAGAGGTTGCCTAAAGGGTGGCGGTAAAGAGCAGAAAAACCATGTAGTATGGTATAGTATTACGTCACTACATTCGTGTTTGTTGGCTGAAAAAGTCCTATCGTGTGTATGCATACTAAGTTCACGGACCACGCCCTTCGAAGAAAAATCCACGGAAAAGTCAGATGGAAGTCCGACACAGTGTGTATTAGGCTTAAGATGCTAAAATGTTCAGTAACATGGATGGAGTTGTATGTAAGTATACCAGAGGCCTGGGTCACACTAGTCGGATATGCTCTGACTTCCAGAGCACAAGTCGCATGACATGTCAAAAATCACTAGTTCCCTATATGAGGACCGTCTTAACTGGTCTGACTAGTGTCGGTCCGACTTTGAAAATGCTCCCTGGCCATTGATCTGAATTTAAGTTGCATCGAAGTCAGATCATCATTTTAACTGATCCGACTTGTGCACTGAGGATCTTGAGGAGGAATCACACACCAATTGTTTTTTAAAACAGCAAGGGGTCTCCCCCAAGACCATAACAAACCCTTTGGTACTACTTTCATGTCGGATCAGTGTGAACATAGTCTTAAACCCCTGTCAGCTGTTTTTTGTCACCTGTGTCTCATTAGTGAAATTACCCATCACTTCCAGTAATGTAGACTCAACAGGTAGTTAGAGAATATCTTTTGTGAGGAAATTAATTTAGACAGACAATTGTCCCCATTGAAAGATATCCCCTCTATTCCTGTTCTAGTGACAATTTCCAGTTTTAGATTTACTCTCACTTTTATTCCTGGTGAAATTGTTGATTAGGACAGAATAGTGAAGCTCCCTAACCGGGACACAGACAGCAATACGCATTTTACAGCGGTTCAAACAACTCACCACTCTAAAAAAAACTCTAACCATTTAAAAAAAAATGAATTTTGGAATAAAATGTATACTAGACAGACAGTACTTGTTGTTTTCGTTGCAAGTTCACCAATACGGTTTCAATCACCTCAAGCAAGATGGAAGATACTGCATATAGATGCATGAAGAAACAGTTAATCAATCTGATCACAAATGAAACACTGATCAACAGTAACATCTTTTTTCTCTCAAGATACAAAAAGAGGAACCTCATATCACATGGCCTCCTGATTAAAAATCCTTGTGCAACTACACCTAACTCTCCATACACAGAAGGACTTGCCTTGTGAAAACTTACCAGTGAAAGACTAAGGAACAACTTTATACACAAACTGTATGGTAAAAGTATAACAGTCAGGAAACAAAAACAGCCAGTTTTTGAAGCCATCATTTGAACCTACCAATGCTAACCAAATAAAAAATTAAGTGGAAACTATACAAAGGCGACTGCAAAAACTTGCCATGAATAAAAAGAAAATAAAACAACAGAAACTATTACCAAGAGCAGACACTTTGGATACAACCCATACAACATAACAATAACTTAATATCTAAAGAGCTGCATAAACTGTTGGTGCTTTATAAATCCTGTATAGTAATAATATACTTCCCTCTATCAGTGACCTAGTAACCAATCCAGGTATCCCAATGGCCAATCTCCTTCCTATGGTTTGATAACGGGGCGGTCCTGTTGCTCTGAAACATGTAGACACACCCCACCACTTCCTGTCATCAACACCCAGCCATGAGAGGTGCTAACTGGAGTGGCAGCCATCTTGCTACACCTGGATGCTGCTGCTTCCCATGTTCCATCCTGAAGTCTGACAGCTGTATTTCAGTGATCCTTTGGAGGTCTATATGGGTTTATGATAAGCCTTGATCCACTTCCCTTGATTTAACTAGTGGGTGCAGTTTTATCTTTAATTATTTTTAATAAATCGATTCACCTAGATGAAGGCGTCTTCTCTGTGTTTGTTTTATATACAGTATCTATAAAAGTAAGTACACCCCTCACATTATTGAAAATATTTTATTATATCTTTTCATATGACAACAAATAAAGAAATTACACTTTGCTACAATCTAAAGTAGTTAGTGTACAGCTTGTATAACATTGTAAATTAGCTGTCCCCTCAAAATAACTCAACACACAGCCATTAACGTCTAAACCGCTGGCAAATTGGGCCCAATTAGCCATTTTCCCTCCCCGGTATCCCTCCTTGTTAGGCCTCGTACACACGAGGGGATATGTCCGCTGAAAACGGTCCGATGGACCGTTTCAGCAGACATCTCCGCTCGTGTGTATGGGCTAGCGGACAGATTTCTCCACCCGACAGATTTCAAAGCATGCTTTGAAATCCATCCGGTGGAATCTGTCCGCCCGACATGTCTGCTGGTTAGTACACTTACCAGCAGACATGTCGTCCCCCACCGCCGCCGCGCCGCCGCCGAATGTATTCGGCGCATGCGCGGAAGTGTTTTACTTCCTGGTGCGGTGACGTAGCGGTGACGTGGCGGCGTCAACGTCACCGCCGAGTCACCGCGCCGTCCGGCGGCGGGGAATTTGATCCGATGGTATGTACACGCCATCGGATCAAACTTCCGATCGGACATATCCGATGGAAATGGTCCGCGGACCGTTTTCATCGGATATGTCCGATGGTGTGTACGAGGCCTTAGTGTTACAAGGTCTCAGGTGTGAATGGGGAGAATGTGTGTTAAATTTGTTGTTATCGCTCTCACTCTCTCATACTGGTCACTGGAAGTTCAACATGGCACCTCATGGCAAAGAACTCTCTGATGATCTGAAAAAATAATTGTTGCTCTACATAAAGATGACCTAGGCTATAAGAAGTTTTCCAAGACCCTGAAACTGAGCTGCAGCATGGTGGCCAAGATCATACAGCGGTTTAGCAGGACAGGTTACACTCAGAACAGGCCTCGCCATTGGTCGACCAAAGAAGTTGAGTGCACATGCTCAGCTTCATATCCAGAGGTTGTCTTTGGGAAATAGACATATGAGTGCTGTCAGCATTGCTGCAGAGGTTGAAGGGGTGGGGGGTCAGCCTGTAAGTGCTCAGACCATAAGCTGCACACTGCATCAAATTGGTCTGCATGGCTGTCAGCCCAGAAGGAAGCCTCTTCTAAAGATGATGCACAAGAAAGCCCGCAACCAATTTGCTGAAGACAAGCAGACTAAGGACATGGATTACTGGAACCATGTCCTGTGATCTGAGGAGACCAAGATAAACTTATTTGGTTCAGATGGTGTCAAGCATGTGTGGCGGCAACCAGGTAAGGAGTACAAAGACAAGTTTGTCTTGCCTACAGTCAAGCATGGTGGTGGGAGTGTCATGGTCCAGAGCTGCATGAGTGCTCCCGACACTAAGGAGCTACAGTTCATTGAGAGAACCATGAATGGCAACATGTACTGTGACATACTGAAGCAGAGCATGATCCCCTCCCTTCAGAGACTGGGCCGCAGGTCAGTATTCCAACATGATAATGACCTCAAGCACACCTTCAAGACTACCACTGCCTTGCTAAAGAAGCTGAGGGTAGAGGTGATGGACTGGCCAAGCATGTCTCCAGACCTTAACACTATTAAGCATTTGTGGGGAACCCTCAAACGGAAGGTGGAGGAGCGCAAGGTCTCTAACATCCACCAGCTCCGTGATGTCATCATGGAGGAGTCGAAGAGGATTCCAGTTGCAAACTGTGAAGCTCTGGTGAACTCCATGCCCAAGAGGGTTAAGCCAGTGCTTGAAAATAATGGTGGCCACAGAAAATATTGACACTTTGGGCACCAATTTGGAAATTTTCACTTGGGGGTGTACTCACTATTGTTGCCAGCGGTTTAGACATTAATGGCTGTGTTGAGTTATTTTGAGGGGACAGCAAATTTACACTCTCAATCTGTACACTACTTTACATTTTAGCAAAGTGTAATTTCTTCAGTGTTGTCACTTGAAAAGATATAATAAAATGTTTACAAAAATATAAGGGGGGGGGGTCACTTTTGTGAGATACTTTATGTGCATTAGGATCTCAAGACCTAATCTGAAAAGAGCTAAATCCACTTCACCTAGTTTTCTCCTCCTGGCCCTCTTACATGCCCCGTTAAATAACAGTTGGGGTCTAGTCAGCGCAATAGCTTATTCATTTTCTTTGATGGACACACTTACTAAACAAATCTCAGTCCTTGTAAATTTTCATATTTCCCCCTTTAAGTTCATCTTCTCCAAACTGAGTAACTCAGACAGTTTATAGTATGTTTCCACTGTTGCCAGGTTTGCATGTAAGAAGTTTGGCATTATACAAATAGCTGGTGTTGCAGATGAAAAGAAAAGGTGATTATAATAATATTAATTTATGAAACTATTTGTGTAGACATTATGTATCAAATTCTTCCGTTGAAAATTAGATTTTACTTTAAAAGAGGACAACATATTTAAAGGATATGTAAAGGTTTGTTTTAAAAAAAAAAAAAAAAAACGTACCTCCTCTGTGCAGTTGACTTTGCACAGAGTGACCCCGATCCTCCTCTTCTGGGGTCCCCCAGCGGCGCTCCTGGCTCCTCCTCTTTTTGAGTGCCCCGTTGAAGAGCAAATCTCCCTCAGAGTACTAGTGCAGGCACGCTTCCGTGTCCTGCTGCTGCGTCTATTGACACAGACAGCAGGACTTGGCCCCACCCCTGACTCCTGCGTCACTTAATTTGATTGACAGCAGTGGGAGCCAATGGCTGTGCTGCTATCAATCTATCCAATCAGGACCCAAGACACTGTCTGGTGCTGGTTTGATCGTCCCTGTCACTGGAAAGACTGGGTTCAGGTAAGTAAAAGTGGGGCTCTGGGGGGCTTCTGCATTACAGGATTTTTTTCACCTTAATGCAAAGGGGTTGAGGGTTTACAACGCCTTTAAGTATATTAGGGCATTATGCTCAGCACTGTAGGAAATATTCAGTGTTAAAAAAAATGATCACAGTCCCTAGAGCAGTCTGATGAAACTGTATGCCAGTGCAACCAGCCAATGTCCCTGATCACTAACACCCTAGTGCAGACAGTCCCTGACCCCTGCCCCACCAGTCACAGACCAGTGTAGTTAGTAACAGTGTTCCTGATTGCTGCCACATTAGACCAGTGCAGCCAAAAACAGTGCTTTTGCCACACCACTCCCAGTGTCACCAGACTAGTCAAAGCCATCAACATTTTTTTTATTGCTGCTATACTAGTCACAATGTCACTAAACCAGTGTAAGCCAGCAACATTGTCCCTGATCACCACACCAGTGCCAGTGTTGCAGCCAGCAACAAAAAAAAAATTCTTATTAAATTGCCAACTTTGGGCTAGATTCAGGAACAATTTACTCGGCGTATCTGTTGATACGCCGCGTAAATTCTCAGATGCGCCTGCGTATCTTTTCTTCGTTATTCAGAAAACAAAATATGCCAGAATTGTGCTAAGATACAAGCGGCGTAAGTCTCTTACGCCGTCGTATCTTAGTTGCATATTTACGCTGGCCGCTAGGTGTCGCTTCCGTTGATTTACATGTCAAATATGCTAATTAGTTAGATACGCTGATTCACGAACGTAGTTGCGGCCGGCGTATCTTTTTGCGTCGTTTACATTAGGCTTACGCCCGGCGTAAAGTTACCCCTGCTATAATGAGGTGCAGCCAATGTTGAGTATGGACGTTGGGACAGCGTTGTATTGTACGTCGTTTGCGTAAGTCGATTCAGAATGGGGCTTGGCGTAAGTTACGTTCACAACGTTTTCATTGACTATATGCGACGTGATTCGGAGCATGCGCACTGGGATACGTTCACGGCCGGCGCATGCGCAGTCCTTCAAATCTCTTTAAATCCAGGTTCCTTCAAGGCTCTTAGCCAAGCACATGCCAAGGCCTAACAGCAACAGATTTTCACTAACACAGGCTGCCTTCCAGGGCAGAGGCTCCAGGAGAGCTAGAGCTCTGAACAGTGACTTCCAAACATCTGCCTTCTCACAAACCACACCTTGTGCGTCTACCTCCCAGGGATTGGCTGAGGCCATATAAACAGTAATTAACCTGTGGCTGACCCTCCTACCCCAGTTCTTGAGGCTTCTTCTAGAGGCTTATGGAGATCCGGCCAGGCTTAGAAAAAAAATTGCTGCTCAGCTACAAACAGCAGAGTCAAAAAAAAAAAATGTTAAGCCCAAGTCAGTGCGCTAGGCTGGTTGGACTACATTCCAGGCTGGTTAAACAACAGCCAAAGGGTCGCCTTATCATCATAGACCTTGTCTTCAGGTCTCTGACACCAAGACAGATTCTACATCATGATCATCCTCAGGGCCCCCTACAACTGAACTTTGTTACAATACTTATCTGGAGATATATCTATTAATAACTAAATATACCTAGGTATATGGGCACAGTTCTACCAAGACTCTTGTTTGGCCCTTTGTCCATAACCTGTTTGTACTATTATTAATCTCTTATTACGCTGTATTTCTTACTAGTCACCTACATACTTCCGTGCTTCATATAAATACTTATGGTTAATATTATATGCTGGCTGCAGCATTTCATCAGCTTCCAACTATTTTATTTGGATTACTGCCAACTTTATTATTAAATTATTATTATTATTATTATTATTTATTATTTAACCCAGTCTTCCTCTCAGGTGGAAGAGTTCTGATTCTCCTACTTACCTACATGTTTTACCTACACGGTTAGTGCAATATCCTGTTTGGGGATGTTTTTTTCTCATACCCCCACTCCAAAAGAGCGACACCTAATTAGAATTTTTTTAACCAAACTTTAGTGTTTTATAAAATTATATGGCCTGATTTATATGCTGGAGTGTGGGATGAAAGATGAGGAATGAAGGTTATTGCTGTAGAGGTTTAATGAGGTGTGACCTCCAGCTTGGTCCTGATCTGACCGGCATTTTAGGCCGCGTACACACGATCAAATCTATCTGCTGAAAACGGTCTGACAGACCGTCTCAGCAGACAGATTCGATCGTGTGTACGGGCGAGCCGACGGATTTGGCCAGCAGACAGATTTTAAAGCATATCTGCTCGCACATGCGTTGAATGGATCCGACCAGGGCCGTCTCTACCATAGGGCAAACAGCCCTGTCACTGTTGGGGGCCCAAAGCAACCCCCTTTGAAAAAAAAAATATATTTTTTTTTTTGTTTTTTAGGGGTCCGGAGGTCCCCAGGGCCCCGGAGGCCCCCAGGGCCCAAGATGGCAACCCCCCTTTTTTTTTATTTATTTTTAAATACAAAAATATATTTATTTTATATTTTTTTATTTTTTTTAAAGGGCCAATTTTTTTTAATATATTTTTATTCTTTATTAAAGGGCCAATTTTTTTAGGGGTCCCCAGGGACCCGGAGGCCCCCAGGGCCCCAGATGACAACCCCCTTTTTTTATTTATTTTTAAATAAAAAAATATATTTATTTTATATATTTTTATTTTATTTTTTATTAAAGGGACAATTTTTTTTAATATATGTTTATTTTTTATTAAAGGGACAATTTTTTTTAGGGGTCCCCAGGGACCTGGAGGCCCCCAGGGCCCCAGATGACAACCCCCTTTTTTTATTTATTTTTAAATAAAAAAATATATTTATTTTATATATTTTTATTTTATTTTTTATTAAA
Source organism: Rana kukunoris (assembly GCA_029574335.1). NCBI lineage: Eukaryota > Metazoa > Chordata > Amphibia > Anura > Ranidae > Rana > Rana kukunoris. The sequence continues at coordinate 136,650,516 of CM056050.1, read as the reverse complement.
GGGACAATTTTTTTTTAGAGGTCTGGAGGTCCCCAGGGGCCCGTAGTTCCCCAGGGCCCCAGATGACAACCCCCCTTTTTTTATAAAAAAAACTTGTTTTATAAAAAAAAAATAATAATGTTATTATTATTAAAGGACCCAGAGTTCCCCAGGGCCCTGGATGGCAACCCCCCTTTTTTATAATTTTTTTTTATATTTTATTTCTTTTTTTTCTTTTTATTTAATAAATATATATATATATATATATATATATATATATATATATATAATTAAAGGGCTCAGAGGTCCCCTGGATGGCAACCCCACTTTTTTTTTTATAAATGTTTATTTTTAATATATTTTTTTTATTAAAGGGTCCAGAGGTCCCGGATGGCAACCCCCCTTTTTTTTGTAATTTATTTTTATTAAAAAAAAAATATTAAAGGGCCCAGAGGTCCCCAGATGGCAACCCCCTTTTTAAAAAAAAGAGTATATTTTTTATTTCTTTTTTTCTTTTTATTAAAGGGCCCAGAGGGCCCCAGGGCCCCGGATGGCTACACCCCTTTTTTATATATATTTTTCTTTATTAAATCTTTTTTTTGTAAAGGGCCTCCCGCTTCTAAATTCGCGGCAGCCCCCCCCCCGCTTCTCAATTTAAGGGGGCAGCACCCCCCCGTTCTCTGCTCCAGGGGGCCCATGCCTGAAGCTGTGTAAGGGGCCCCATGATTCCTGATGGTGGCCCTGCCGCCCGTTAAGCCCCTGTGCTGCCCACAAATCAGGCTGAAAATTATCAGCGGCACGCAGCCAGGTGACAGTACTGCTTCCCTTCCCAGTGTTTTAAAATGTACAGCACCCCTGGCTTCCCTTTAGACGTGCACTTCTCCCTTCCTGCCACTGGGTGCTGCTTGTATATAAAAGTGAATTAGAAGGTGATTTTATAACATCCCCAGTTTGCTCTTCCCGAGGCTGACTTATTCATGTCCTGCTCCTCAAGGTATGTCACTGTTTGCTATATTGTAAATACAAGTTTTCTGTAGAGTGTGCCCAAAGTCTTTATAATATTTGATGATTCACTGCAGGTCTGGTCAGTGTTTTAAAAAGTTCCTGTATTTTACACATGGCATGGCATGGGGTCACAGCACCGTCTGTCCATTCTGCTTTAGCACCATGGGACCCCAGGCCATGCCATATGTAAAATAGAGGAACTCTTTAAATCACAGAGCAGCCCTGCAGTCCAGGCTGAGTGAGGCCTCAGAGCACATGGCATTACTGTCTGTATTTAACTGCTTCATGGGCTTATTTTGGGCCTGATTGGTTCACATGTATGTGTTTTGGCAGCCCACATTTGAATGGGCCGCCATGCCTGCATTTCCTTCAAAGAAAAGCGCATGCCTCATGTAATAGGCTGCACACACGGAACACCTATGCCCATCAAGCACTGAAATACAGCACTGTCTGTCCATTCTGCTGTCTGCTGTGACTTATCTGCAGTTCCCGCACTGTCAAACTTGCTGCATTTTTAGACGTTTAGGTCATGCTTTTAAAAACACAGTGCGTTTGTGTGTGCAAGAACTGCAGGTAAGTAGCATGGTGCAAAAGTAGAATGGATTTCAAGGTAGCTGATTTTTAAAATGCTGAATGAACCTTTTTTCTGCAGGAAACAAAGGCATGGCAGCCCATTCAAATCAATGGGCTGCTGTGCCTGCACAAATGAGGGCCGCCAAAACACATACATGTGAACCAGCCAGGCCCAAAATAAGCTGGAGGGGGGGGGGCCAAAAAAAATGTTTGCCCAGGGCCCAAACCATATTAAAGACGGCCCTGGATCCGACGCATGCGTGGAAGTAATTTACTTCCTGGCGCGGTGACGTGGCAGCGTCAACGTCATCGCCACATCACCGCGCTGTCTGCTGGCGGGGATTTTGGTTTGATCGTGTGTACAGCGATCAAACCAAAACAGCCAGCAGACAAATCTGTTCAAATCGGTCGGTCCGATGGGATTTGATGTATATCTTCAGACCTACGGTCAATGTATGACACAACCTATAATTCATATGCATCTTCAGGGTGTTTGAGTATGTAAAGTGAAATTTACACACTTTAGACTCAATGACAACAGTTTGTGTCATGTTCATTATGCAAAATGCACACCTTTTTGGAAATCTGGTGTAAACAGACAACACCCTGCATATAGGAAAACAGATAAAAAAAAAACTAAAATTAGGTAAATTATGCCACACTCTCTTATACACATTGTCTGCTATGGGTATACCCCACTGACTTTAGATTTTTCAGTTTTTATTTTTTTAAAGCATGTACAACATACTAAATTAATTAAATTCTGTGTTAATGGGTCATGTTAACACCAATATAGTTAATCAAGGTACATTTATACATTTGAAGTCCAGGCTACTTTTTTATATGCTGACCTCAATTTTCCTGCTCTGTTCAAGGTTAGGTAGCGTCACTTTGAAAGAAAGAGGTAATCCATATACATTAGTGCACACTGAGGTACATGCGTCTGGGGAAGAATAACCCCTCACTACACAAAGGTCGGACCCTGCAGTCAATAATGTATTTAGAAGACTGGAAATTCTACCTAATTGTGGGTTCAAGAGACAACTATATAGAAAGTGTTTGGTAAATGAGCCGGTCTACAATTAAATCATGGACTACAGTTATGTTCATCTCACACTGTATATAAACTAAATCACATGTATGTGTCATCCCAAATGTATACTGAATACATTCTATTTTTACCCACAAAATTCAGGCACAGCTTTTGGGAGATGCTTGAAAAAGAATGTCAGTATGATGGCACAATGGTACCACCTAATGGTCAATAGTAAGAAAGCACATACTGATCACATCATTCTGAATTATTTTATATAGGGAATAAAAAAAAATCATAGTAGATATTGTTAGCCTTGTGAGAGCAGGCAGCAGATTATTTATTTTAAATAATTTATTTCTTACTTTAGATGTACAGTACTTTTTTTTATAGATTACAGTATGGTGTTTTTAGTCAGAGAGCAGGCTACAGTAAACTCGAAACCCAATGGCAAAGCAAACTTATTATTTACCATTATCATCCATTTATCAAAAAAACAATAGTGTAGCAGTATCATAAAAAAAACTCTGGTTTATGCAATAAATCCTAATATAGCATCATAAGAAATTGTGATTCATTCAATAAATCATAATACATGTTGAGATGTGAAAATGTCAGTTATACAAGTGAACACAATTGCCTGTAAGTGAACTCCACCATCCAAAACAAGAGAGACATGCTTGTTGACAGCCTGGAAAATAAAAATCTATGATATGACCTAGAGAACCACTATTTCCAGAAAGGCGGAAAGTAGCTATTAATGAATCTCAGTGTCATTTCTGGGGCAGCAAACATTGGTTCAGTTACTGTAAATTTGTCTCAATTACAACACAGCAGTGCTCAGTGCATTTTCTAACTTACACTTTCAAAGATTGTTTATGTTACTAACTGCAATCCTATGATCTATAAAAGGTTGGCCTTGAGTGTGTGCCTAAGTATTGTATTTTACTCCAGATGAATGCATGAATTACTTCATTGGTAACAAAGCTATTCCAAAACAATTTCTGAATGTACCTATTACCATGGTTTGTCCATCTTTGAGATGCTGAAAACTGTGCATGCATTTACATTTTTTTAATTCTGTACCAATTTAACTTCTTTTATGATATTACAGATATTACAAAAATACAGTTTATTAAAAATGTAAAGTGTACAGAAAATGCAATACTTTTGTTTTTTACTTTTTTCTAACTGGTGTCTGATTTGAAGATCATTGAGCTTGAATAATCCTGAATGCATAGCATAGTGTCTGAGCTGGAATGACCCAGGCAAAACGGTGTACCCCTGATTTCCTAGATTGGGAATTGGACAACCTTCAACCCTATCTTGTAGACACAGCTGACTTTTCTGCGTAGCCAGGGTCTCCAAATAGGAGAGAACTGTAAGCGTTTTGTCAAGTTGGCAAAACTCAACCAATTAGTCCTTTCAGGTTAGAGACAGATTTCAGACAGCATTTTGTGTCAAGGAGATTTATTGATTGATTGGCATGGTAAAAACTAGGCAACTTCCTGCATTCATTTACATGGAATCTTGATCCACAAAGGAAGTTAGTGCTGGTAAACTTATAGGGAAGGATAATAAAAAAAGTTATATAATGTCCAGTATATGCCCCTGATTCGATCCCAATCGAATGAATTTCTGGTAAAGTATCCCCACTTAAACTTATTACACATGGGCGGAATATCAGACAGCATCAGTCTGTTCAATAGAAACCATGTGTACAGCAGCCGGTCCGACAAAAACTGGCCATTTCTAACTCCCAGGTTGGCATTCAGTCACGTGCACATTTTGCTGACAACAGTTATGACCTGTGTTTAAAGAGATGGCATATCCAATTGGATGTTGGATGTCCAACAAATGTCTTGTCATCCTAGCCCTTTCCACACACCACAACATGGGCTATTTTGGTAGAACATAAACAAAAAGTGTCCTCCAGATAACCATAGTTAGATTCCTTTATGAAAAGTGTTTTAGTCCTTGGCGGTGACTCCAACTCCCCCCTCCCCCAACCCAACATTGGATTCATTCATCAAGCCTTTCCTGCAAGATGTACAAAACTATCACTTGCTCTTTACGGTTCTGGAGTCCCAACACTAAACCCATCTGAACCCCAATACATGGTCAGAACTAACCTCTCTAACCCAACTCAAGTCCTTACAAATGCCTTCAACTCATGTTATACATCACTACAGGCATACCCCACTTTTAAGTACACAATGATGTTTATTTACTAAAGCTGGAAAGCGCAAAATCAGGCTCACTTCCACATAGAAACCAATGAGCTTCTAACCCCAGCTTGTTCAATTAAGCTTTGGTAATAAAACCCGGAAGCTCATTGGTTTTATAGAGAAGTGAGCCTGATTTTGCGCTTTCCAGCTTTAGTAAATAAATCCCATTGTGTACTTAAAAGTGGGGTATGCCTGTATACGGTTTACCTGCACACCCAAAGTAAAAAGACAATGGCAATACAACAGAGATACTTACATAATTGGCCATTTTCAAACTACCTACAATTAACTCCCAAACCATTGAGACACTGAAGGACCCAATCTCAATGGAGGAACTGTCAGAGGTGAATTAGAACACCTATAAATCTTTTGGCCCTGATAGCCTCACACTTTCATACTACAAATCTTTCTTGTGACAGTTAGGATGTCACTTTTTAGCAGCTTACAATTCTCATTCCACAGGTGCACAGTTCTATGTAGATTCCCTATGAGTTCATTTGTACTACATAAAAAGGGCAAAGGCCCATCTCTGTGCTTCAGTTTTCACCCCATATCTGCCAGTCACATATTCCTCCTGGGCTGGCAGAATCCTAATGCAGCCTTGGAACAAGCAGGGATAAAACAATATGCAGTTGTACAAAACTAAAGGGCATGTTTAATAATGCTAGGGGTAAACAAAATGTAGGATCTGGAACTACTGATGTATGAGGGGGATTTGGGCTTCATGGGAGTAACAGAGACCTGGTTTGTCAGTTCACATGACTGGCTTGCAACTGTCCAGGGGTACTCCCTCCACTGAAGAGACAGGGTAGGTAGAAGAGGGGGAGGGGTATGTGTGTACAGTATGTGATTTAACAGTGAACATAAGTGATAACATTACTAACATGGCAATGAAAGGGGTTGAATTATTGTGGATGGAACTTTAAAGGGAAGAAACTAATGGAAAGTTAAAATTGGGGGTATGCTACAGGCCCCCAACCCTGATAGATGAAGAAGAGACTGGTCTGTCACAGTTAGAAATAGTGGCAAGATGGGACAATGTAATCATCATAGGGGACTTTAATTATCAAGATATTTACTAAGCAGATGGTACTGCTCTCTCTAATGCCGCGTACACACGATCACTTTTTGTGATGGAAAAAAAATAGTTTTATCTCAGTGTTACTGATGACACAAAGCTACACACTAAGAGGAGAACCTCTGTAAAATTGTGGATGGAAAATGATCTGTGGGTCCTAGTAGATCACAGGCTCAGCAATTGCATGCAAGGCCAGTAGAATATCAGCATGTGTTTAACCACCTAAGGACCGGACCAATATGCTGCTAAATGCCCAGAGGCGTTTTTACAATTCGGCACTGCGTCATTTTAACAGACAATTGCGCGGTCGTGCAACGTGGCTCCCAAACAAAATTTGCGTCCTTTTCTTCCCACAAATAAAGCTTTCTTTTGGTGGTATTTGATCGCCTCTGCGATTTTTATTTTTTGCGCTATATACAAAAATAGAGCGACATTTTTGAAAAAAAATCTATATTTTTTACTTTTTGTTATAAGAAAAATCGAATAAACAAAATTTTAGTCAAACATTTGGGCCAAAATTTATTCAGCCACGTGTCTTTATTAAAAAAAAATTGCAATAAAAAAAAATAGCTACCTAGCGGCAACAGTGACACTAATACAGCGATCAGAAAAATAATCGCTTAGTGACACTGGCAATAGGGAGTGAAAGGGTTAACTAGGGCGGTGATCAAGGGGTTAAAACTTTATTAGGGGGTATGGGGGCTACCCTGGACCTAACACTAACTGCCTGTCACACTAACTGTCACACTGACACTAAATGCAGTGATCAGTACATATATGATCACTGCATTCAGTGACACTGTGACAGGGGGGTGGGGGGGTGATTGGGGGGGGGGGGTAATGTGCCTATGTGTACTGGTGTCAGTGTAGTGTTGTGCATCACTTCGCCCTTCCTGTGTTTACAGGCAGAGGAAGTGACACACAGGGGAGGACACGGATTGGCTGGGAGCGATCTGGAGGGGGCGGACAAAAACAAACAGCCGCCCCCTCATCCCGGATCGCTCGGACAGCCACAGGGACCGCCGCAGGTACCGGAGGGGTCCCGATCGGACCCCCGACCCACGTCTAGGCAGGGACGTACAGGTACGCCAATGTGCCTGTACGTGTCATTCTGCCAACGTATATGTACATGCGGCGGTCCTTAAGTGGTTAAAAGGGTATTTACTCTACTTTACTATACTATAATGCTACCTCTTTGCAAAACTCTGGTTAAGCCACACCTTGAGCATTCCATCCAGTTCTGGTCTCAGTACTCAGAAGGGATGTGTTGGAGCCGGAGAAAGTCCAGAGAAGAACAACAAAACAAATAAGACCAATAAAAATAATAAGAGGGCTGAAGGATCTCAGTTATAAGTAGGGATGGGCTATCTGTTCGAGTCGAACATGAGTTAGACTCGAACATTGCCAATTTGCCCGTTCGCCGAACAGCGAACAATTTGGGGTGTTCGCGGCAAATTCGAAAAGCAGCAGAACACCCATTAAAAGTCCATAGGAGAAATCAAAAGTGCTAATTTTAAAGGTTAATATGCAAGTTATTGTCATAAAAAGTGTTTGGGGACCTGGGTCCTGCCCAGGCGACATGTATCAATGCAAAAAAAGTTTTAAAAAACGTCAGTTTTTTCGGGAGCAGCGATTTTAATAATGCTTAAAGTGAAACAACAATAGTGAAATATTTAAATGTCATACCTGGGGGTGTCTATAGTATGCCTGTAAAGTAGCGCATGTTTCCCATGCTTAGAAAAGTCCCTGCACAAAATGAAATTTCTAAAGGAAAAAAAGTCAATTAAAACTACTCGCGGTTATAATGAATTGAATTCAATAAAAGTCTTTGAAAAAACAGCATGGGTTCCCCCTTAGTTCATTACCAGGCCCTTTGGGTCTGGTATGAATATTAAGGTGAACCCCAAACCAAAATTAAAAAAAGTGTGGGCCCCCCCCCCCAAATTCCATATGAGGCCCTTGTATGGATATTAATGGGAACCCTGTGCCAATTTTTTTTTAAATGATGTGGGGTTCCCCCCAAATATCCGTATCAGACCCTTATCCGAGCACACAACCTGGCAGGCCGCAGGAAAAGAGGGGGGGCCTGAACTGTACCAGGCCACATGCCCCCATTTTGATGGGGACAAGGGCCTCATCCCTACAACCCTTGCCCAGTGGTTGTGGGGGGTCTGGTATAAAATCAGAAGTCTATGGCTCAGTGCAAGTAAGCTGCAGGTACACTGCGCTACACCTGCGGATCTGTTTGAAAGCAACCCAGTAACCACCGCAAAACAGATATGTCCATATATACACTGTGGGCCAGATTCTCGTATAAAATTGCACTATATTGTCTAGTTTGTATAACCACATTTTTTGGTGAAAAGGCAATCATTCATTCTAGAATGTGACCCCCCTTTCCTATGTACTGTATGTGACTTTGTTGAGTGGAGTGGAATATTCAGAGTTGTCCCTTTAATGATTTTGGTGAGACCATTAGATATGTCAAAGAACATTAGAATGTTCACATTATGGGCCAGATTCAGATAAATTTTTGTATCTTTACGGCGACGTAGCGTGTCTCATTTACACTACGCCGCCGTAACTTAGAGCGCCAGGTACGGTATTCAGAAAGAACTTGCGCCCTAAGTTACAGCGGCATAATGTAAATGTGCCGGCGTAACCGCGCGTAATTCAAAGTAGGCTGGTAGTGGGCGTGTTGTATGTTAATAAATCGTGACCCCACGTAAATGACGCGCCGTTCGAACGGCGCATGCGCCGGCAGTGGACGTATCCCAGTGCGCATGCTCCAAAATCACGTTGCAAATACTCAATGCTTTCGACGTGATTGTCACTTACGCACAGCCCTATTCGCGTACGAAAATGACGTACAATTCGACTCTGTTCCGACGTCCATACTTAACATTGCCTGCGCCTCATATAGCAGGGGTAACTTTACGCCGGTCATACACCTTACGTAAACGACGTACATCAATGCGCCGGGCGCATGTATGTTCGCGAATCGGTGTATCTAGCTCATTTGCATATTTTTAATGGGAACGTCTAATGCGTCCAGCGTAACTATGCGCTCACGATACGCCGGGGGAAAGGCAAGTTATGCCGGATGACTGAAGCCATGTTTTTCAGCGTATCTTGCTTTCTGAATCGGCGTAAAGATGCGACGGCGCACATTTGAATTTACGGCGGCGTATCAGAAGATACGCCGGCGTAGATTCTTTCTGAATCTGGCCCTTTGTCTTTAAACCATGTTTTTTTTTTTTACTTAAACTTTCACTTCAGTATAGAGTTTTAGATCAATATTTCCAAACCCAGTAAACAATCAAATTAAATTGTCATTTGCAATGTAGTAATAATTAAAGTTTACAGATTTCTAAATAAATGTGGCATTAAAATTCAGATTTTAACCTATCTGAGCCAAGGAAGATTTACATTTCTCATAAATATGTTGTGAAAAATTAACAAAAGAACAATATTAGTAATAACAGGATGACTTGAAATGCTTGAGCAATCATCAAAAAAGTGCAAGTAATTGTATATCATATATAGACTTATTTAATATGTAATGAGAGATGCAAAACACCCAATCAGTAATCCTTAAAATTCATTAATCTCGAATTCTATCTGTGTGATCTTTATATCTTAACAACTCAGATATCTGGTATGTAGGGGCATACTGTGTATCCTCAAAGGAAAGCATAAACTGCCACCTAGTGGATAGAGCATCAGTATTAGGAAACAAATAACCGTTCTTATCCCATGAAAGAGAGACTAAAAGGAATAACACTAATTTGCAGTTTAATTAAATTAGAAGTTATTCAAAACAGTGCTGAACTCACTTTTATGAACAATTCTGATTGAAACAATATCAGAAGTTACTCACATAATTGTATTAATAGTTTGAATTCCATGAATGATAATGTGTCTGCTTTTCAAAGAAGTATTTTTTTTTCTGTAATCTAATGAACTGTAAGAAGTAATAAAACTCACAGAAAGGGAGCAATTCCTTTACACAGGCGTATTGTTGATTGCTGTACAGTGGAGAACTGTATGCACGCCGAAAACCTGGGGGCTATAAAACAAATGAGTAAACATAAGAAACAGATTACCAATAAAAGAACATAGTTTCAACAGAATTTGTCATGGGACAAAGTTCCTGTGTGAGAGGCCTTAGTTAGCAGCTGCCATTCACCTCATACTACTTATAATTTAGTGTTGCTGAACCTATTTACGATCACTGTTGATGATGTCACCACCCCACACACTGCTATGCAGCCCAGAGGATAGCAGTTGTATTCTCCCGACAAACAGTGATTCTCACTTGTGGCTATACAGCAACCACTAGTGATAATCATAAGAGAATCTGCTCATTAATGGTTCAAATCTCAGCCAGTTCCTGCTGAACCAGCTGAGATTTAAACTGTCTATGGCTGGTCTTAGCTCTTAGGCAGCCTATACATTGATCACTTTTTTTCATTCAACTATTAGGTTGAATGAAAAATAAAAATAAATGATCCAATTCCCCCATCTACACATTATAAGTGGATAGGGGAGTCCTCCCAGTGTGGATGTTGGTGAGTAATCATCAGTAGAAAGACAATAGTTTGGAGTTATTATTTAAATGTTCTATCTCCATGGCAGAGGGTTCTGTATTCTCCGTAGCTGGAGGTCATGCCCTCCGTGAAGTTCACATTCCCGATCTATAAAGTAAGGTTTCCCCTTCATTTACTGGCCTAAAGCCACTCACACACATAACAAAACTGGTCTGTCTTGAAGATAATTTTTCTGTATGGACTGTGAATGGTGATACTAAGTCTGCAATTTGATCTTTTTTTTCGTATTCTATGCTTTAATGCCTCTCTACCTGAGTTAATTGGTCCTATATTAAACTCTGTAAAATTTTCTAAAGTGATTGGTACTCAATTTCTTCCACCCCACAAAGTGTCAAGGATTACACCTTGGGGTAAAACGACCCACCAAGCGACCTGGGAATCTTTAACTGCCTTCAGGGGGTAAGAGGGTGCTATATTTTTGGTGCCATACAACATGAGGTCCAGTGAGATTTGTGCTTACCCTTCACAACTGGCTGCAAGTATTAAGAATTTAATCTTGGCAATGTGGGAATTGTGTTCAGTCATAATAGACTCTTACAAGACCATTGTGCCACACAAAGTAGAGAATAATGCTTTTATTATTGGAAAGTTTGACCACTGGTCTTTGCCACTTTCACCACTTTCACAGAGAGGTAAGAGGGTGCAAAGGTGATTTACAGAAGATCAGCAGTATGGGCTTTGGAGGGGAAAAGCTGTCCCCCTGTGCTCATCCCACCCTGTCCCCCTGTGCTCATCCCACTGCGTCCCTTTGTCCTCATCCCATGAAAATGACAGGACAGGTCTTAAAAAGGCACAGTGGCGACAATTGATGGCACAGTATCTGCGTTTGATGGCATGGCACAGTGGTGACAATTGATGGGCACAGTGGTGACAATTGATGGCACAGTGGCTGTGTTTGATTGCATGGCACAGTGGCGACAATTAATGGGCACAGTGGCGACAATTGATGGCACAGTGGTGACAATTGATGGCACATTGGCTACATTTGATGGCATGGAATAGTGGTGACAATTGCTGGGCACAGTGGTGACAATTAATGGCACAGTGGCTGCTTTTGGCATAGCACAGTGGCTGCGTTTGATGGCATGGCATGGTGGTGACAATTGTGGGCACATTGGTAACAATTGCCGGGCACAGTGGTAACAATTGATGGCACAGTAGCTGCGTTTGGCATGGCACAGTGGTGACAATTGATGCACTATGGTGACAATGGACACAGTGGTCACAATTGATGGCACAGTGGCTGCGTTTGATGGCATGGCACTATGGTGACAATTGATGGCACAGTGGCTGCGTTTGATGGCACAGTTGCTGTGTTTGGCATGGCACAGTTAAAATAAATACAGTTCTTTAACAGTTTAAGCTTTGAATTCTATTTTCATATGATTTTGTTATTCAAATTTGCTAGTTGATTGAAAGTTATTACCGGCACTACTGTTGCCAATATATGCAGTGTTATTAGGGGGGGGGGGGGGATTATTGGGGGGGGTGACACCATGTTATACCACACCAGGTGACACCAACCCTAGTGACGCCACTGCTATTTATCCCTGTTTTTGGTCATGTGATCTGGGTGCACAAAACCGCAGAATCATATAACTGCACAATTGTTCTTAGCGTGCTTGGCTTTTGTAAATAGTAGTAGTGACTTATATTAGTTTCATAAGACACAGACCTGTTTGAGAAGCCTGCTACATGCTACAGATGTAGTTTTCGCCATATACTGTATTCCTGTGATTTATACAGTAGTAAAGCTGGTCTGCATGTTATAACATTGAACAAAAGCAGGTATTTTAGCTAGGTTTTGAAAAACAAAGCAAAATAAATCAAAAAGTTGGCTGGAAATTATCCTAACTGGCACTTCTACAGTTAGATACTGTTTACAGTTGCTTAGAGATACATAGAATACATTTAAGTCTTCTCTTTGAAACAACAGGATGAAAGTACATTTTTATACAAAGTTAACTTCTATAATGTCATGTGTATTAACTAAAAAAAAGTCTAAAATTACAGAGCTTGAAATAAATCCCAGTATACAGAGTAACTTACTATCTTGCCGAAACATTTCTGGAATTCCACGTATGACACACAATGATGGTGAATGTTAGTTTTGCAGTTCTTGCATCGTAATCCAAACTTGTTGTTTACTAGGAATAAAATGGAATAAAACAAGTGGAATTGTCACTTTTATGTCTGTATAAGTTGATATAGTACTAATTGTTTTATTAAGCCTCAACAGCACTGCTGTGAAGATGTGCTTTCAGTTGACCGCATGCAGTAGGCATCATACATATTACCGCCCCTTCAGCCTGACCCAGGGAGCACAGTCGAAATTTGTTTTACCTCTATTTGTCTCCTACTCCCTCCACTATTCAAAACTGCTCAGATGAAGTTCTGTTTTGAAGAACGCTTGTTGTCATTCACATACATTGGGTAAATGTTATCATTTATACCTGCTAGAAGGTATAAAGTTCATAAAGTTCATAAAGTTCAGGCACTCTGCTATGGCCATATGCTGGGCCATTCTGAATTTCAAAGCTCAAGTGCTTCCTGGTTGTAAAGGATCTTGGCACTTTCCTGTATCAAATACATTTTTATAGACTAATGAGGCAGCCTGTTTTGATAATGGGTCAATAGAAGTTTTGGAAGGGGGGGTAGGAAGCGGCATGCAGGCTTTAATACTGCCCAACATAGTCAGAGCTTTATATGTTTAGAATAATGTAGCATTCAGGTTTAGCAGTTGATACGTTACATGTATGTGAAAGCACCTCTAAGGGCCAGTTCACACCATAATAACGCAATGCGGAAACTTTTCCACATGCGCGTTTTTGACATGCCTTTGATGCGTTTTTGGTGCATTTTTGATGAAGTTCAGTGCATTTTTACTCCCACTTTTTTCCTAACCTTAAATAAGGACATGTGCGTTCCAATGTATTTTTTATGTATTTTACAGCATAGTACAGTACAGGAAAATGCAGCACGTTCTAATTTTTTTTCTGGAACTGGAACTCACTGGAACTGCAAGAAATGGTGTGAGCTATGCCATTGAATACCATATAATCTACTTTCCATGCATTTTTGATACAGGAAAAAAAATGCATTGGACTGCATGTGGAGTGAACTGGCCCTAAATATTTTATAACTGCAAGCAGCTTTGTTTTTTCAGTGAAAGAACCTATTTTAAACTCAACTCCAGGCAGATATTTCAGAAAGTCTTGCTGACTTCTTCTTGTGAGATGCTAGTTTCTTGGCTACCATTAGGATATTTTTTCCAAGGCATAGATCTGCAACAAGTTTGCAGACCATAATGCCGTGTACACACGATTGGAATTTCCGACATGTGAGCTTTCGGTCAGAAATTCTGACTGTGTGTAGGCCCAATCAGACTTTTTCTGTTGGAATTTCCCACAGCAAAAATTTTCAGACGGGAAAAGTTCTTGTCGTAAATTCCGATCGTCTGTATGCAATTCCAACGCAAAAAAAAACACGGATGCTCGAAATCACGTTGATGCATGCTCGGAACCATTGAACTTAATTTTTCTCGGTTAGTTGTAGTGTTCTACGTCACCGCATTCTCGACAGTCAGAATTTTGTGTGACCGCGTGTATGCAACACAAGTTGGAGCCAAAATTCAGTCTGAAAAAAATCCACGGTTTTCTTGTCAGAATTTCCGATCGTGTGTACGTTAGATAAGTGTTCTTCTTTCTAATTTGTGTGCTTGTTTCAGGTCAATGACTGAGAAAGTACTGGGACCAAAGATCTCCATGCAGCTAGAATTCACAGAAAGTAGATCAGCAATGGCAGCCACATATTTCTTTCTAAACAGGTTTACTGTGAAGAAAATGTACAATTATCAAATAACAGAACAATGTTGATATAGTACTATAGAACTATTGGGGTGTCAATGCTTAAAACAATGTTTTTTTTTAGAGACGTGTGAGTTAGTGGTGTGTCCAGTACAGAAAGTGATTTGAAATCCAAAAGCGTTATCACAGGAACAGAAGTGAGAAGGGTAATCTTCCAACTGGACCTGTTTTGTGTACAAATGTCTCAGGCCTCGTACACACGACTGAGAATCTCGTCGTAAAAGAAACGTTCTTTTCCTCAACGAGGTTATTGTCAGGCATGTCAAGAATCTTGTCAAGCTTTCTTTGCATACACACTGTCAAGACAAAATCTCGACGTTCTCAAACGCGGTGACGTACAACACGTACGACGGCACTATAAAGGGGAAGTTCAATTCCTCTGGCACAACCCTTGGGACTGCTTTTGCTAATCTCATGTTACTGCGTGTTAAGTAAAAGTTTGGTAAGGGACGATTTGCGCTTTCCGTCAATTACAGCGTGAGGAATGTGCTATCTCCATTACGAACGCTACTTTTACCAAAGGTGCGCTCCCGTCTCATACTTTATTCTGAGCATGCGCGGGTTTCTAAGCGTACACACGAATGTGTTTCTCGACGTAAACCAGCCCGACGAAGAAATTGAGACACGTTCTCTTTTTTGCTCATCGAGATCCACGACAGTTTTCTCGACTAAAAACATACACACTATCGTTTTTCTTGATGGATTTTGCAGAGGAAAACGGTTCTGTGTAGGTGGTCTCAGAGGGGGATATATCCTTGTTTGACCTGGTTCACACTGATGCGATTTGCCGACAATTTCCGACAATGACACCATCCTAATCGGTGCGACGCCGCATCTGTGGCACTGCACCGATTTCAAAAAAGTAGTTTCTGTACTACTCTTTGCGATTCCGGCAGAAACTGCACAGATGTCTCTGTAATTGCAGCCGAAATCGGGACTGACAAGCGGGAGTGAAATCATGCGAGTTCAGCTGAACTCGCACGGCTTCATTCCTGCAGCCCAGTGTTAACCTGGGCTTTTAGAGAGATTTCCTACCATGTTTCTGACACAGAAAATAATGGAGAAATTCACCCAAAGGAAAAGGAAAGAAAGAAAAAAATCCTGAAAAGGTTCTTAACACTTCTCAACTCTATCCATGTTTTTAAAAAAATACTGTATTAATTGGCGCATTAAACTCACTTTTTTACCCTTTTTTACCCTGAAAATAGAGGGTATACTGTGCCTGTGTGCTATACGCAGGGGGCTGTGTAAAGTTTTTCTCCTGAAACTTCCCTCCTAAAGTTAGGGTGCGTGTTATACGCCTGTGCGTGTTATACGCCGATAAATACGATAAATGTTTTGGCTTTACATACACTGTAAAGTTGCATCCAGTGTACAATTCGCCCTCTGCGTAATATGCAAACACATCCTCAAACCCTTCTAGCAAGCTCTGCATTAAAGCAAGAAATTCTTGATTTGCCTACACTGCAATACATGTTCAAGCTAGCCTTCTGTATCCGAGACCCTTCCCTGGCCAATACTTACATGATCATAGTGTTCCATAGCGGACATAGCAAGGTGGATTAATCAAAAGACTTGAGAATCTCCACACAATAAATTGTGTGAATACTTACTTTATTAATCCAACAATGTATAAAAGCAAGTTGCTGTTTACTTTCGTCATCTGCCCATGATTGGATATTTAAAGAGAATAGGAATTTGCTTTTTACATGATTAGATAATTAAAGTAAATGTTCAATTTGCTGTGTGAAGATTATGTATTCCTTTAGCAAATAACACCAATATGGGGTATACTGGCACAGTTTGAGGAAAGGCAGTATTGGCCCATGCCAAGTTATCAATATTTATCTCAGCTGTGATTAGCTACAAATTGGATTAACACCGACCCAATAGATAAATAGAAACATACATTAGTTAGTACCATGCCAGTTTCCCATTGTAGTCATTAAAGTGGAAGTTTACTCATGAAAACTTGATAAAAAATAATGTTCTTTAGCAACATACCCTCTACATTAATAATTATGCCACCAAAATTAGTGTTTGCTGTAAATTGCCTCCAGCATTGTTTCTTCTTGCTGGAGACTGCTATTTTGCTGAAGCCCAGAGCCCCTGAGGAGCAGTGAATCCTTAGGCTGTCAGCAGATTAGCCCCTTCATTAGAAGAGCAACTGAACATGTGCAGAGCAGATTGAGACAGTGTTTTGCTGGATTTTAAAACAGTATTGACACGTATTGTTAATATTTTACATAGCTTTACCTGCAAAAGGGGCCAGCATTAGGTGATCTAGCAGAACTTAATTTTCTGACTAAAGTTCCCCTTTAAGGTGTAGCTAACCACAAATACTAAAGTTGTGTAAACAGCTCCCTTTTGCTTTGTAAATGTAGTTGTGCAAGGTTTTTATAATGGTGTATACATAGGCGTGCGCACAGTAATCACCTTGTGCAGCGCAGATTCCCCCTACTGCCCTGGCTCATTCCTGCCCCCGCCTCCCCCCCCCCCCTTAGCATTAACGGCTTCCTTCCTCTTCTCTCCCACAGGCTGCTGTTGCAATTTTCAAAATTTCACTATTTTTGTTTGTAGCACAAAAAATAAAAATGGCTGAGGTGATCAAATACCATCAAAAGAAAGCTCTATTTGTGGGGGGAAAAAACATCAATTTTGTTTGGGCACAACGTTGCAGGGCCGTGCAATTTTCAGCTAAAGCGACGCAGTGCCAAATTGCAAAAAATACTCTGGTCAGGAGGAGTGTAAATCCTTCCGGGGCTGAAGTGGTTAAATATAACTGTCTTTTTAGCACCTCTTGTGAAAAAATAATGGAAAAATACTGGTAAAATTAACAAAGTATAACGCTATGTTACAAGAGGAAACACTGGAGGTGTAAAACACCCTACAAAATTGATGTGTACTGTCAACATTTTACCTGTTTATATGCTTAATGTAGAATTCCATCATAAAACTTAAAGTAGTTGTAAAGCATTCTAAGCATAATTTTGAAAAGCATCTGTGCTGCAGATCCCTCCAAGACCCCCCATCCCTTTTCTTACTTGAGCCTAATCCAGCAATGTGCATGAGCTCAGAGACAGTATTTTTACTGTCCTGGCATTTTTGGGCCTCCAGAAATTAGTACATCAAGATTGATCGATTTTCAGATATATGTACCATAGTTTGTGGAGTCTATAAATTTCCTACAGACTAAATAATATACACTGATTTGGGTTATTTTCACCAAAGAAATTTATCAGTATACATTTTGGCCTAAATTTATAAAAAAAAAAAGGGTCATTTATTTGCAAAATTGCAAAACAAAAACTAAGAAAAATGTTGTTGTTTTTTTTTCAATCTTTTTTCATTTATTTAGCATAAAAAAAAAAAAAAAAACAGTGGAGATAAAGTACCACTGAAAGAAAGCTCTATTTATGTGAAAAAAATATATAAAAATGTCATATGCGTACAGTGTTGCATGACTGCGCAACTGGTATTGAAGTGGTTGAAAAAGAGGTTGAAATACCAGGTTGTTTCTTGTCAAGCTGACGACACCCATAAAACTTTTATTTCATTGCAAGTTCTTCTGGAAAAGTGGGCAGCCAGGTCATTTGTTTTGTCAATGCATTAAGAGTGAGAATCCAAACCATGAAGCTCCTAAATATACGTCTCCAGCATTGATGAAGAGTTAGTACAAGAAGACTGTTTAAGAAGCTCTAGTTACATGTCATAATCTCAGTGTGCATGTAAGTGGACATCAGTTACTGTGCTTTGTGCTTTGTGGACAATTCTTTGGTGGGTGCAACACAGGGAGATAAGATAGTATTGGAAAACCACATACAGGATGCAACCCACGTGCATTAGCTCTATTTGTGACAGCAAAGGTTAAATCTTTCTTTTAGTCTAGGGCATGGGTGTCAAACTCAATTTCCTTGTGTGCCGCATCAGCATTATGATTGTTCTCAAAAGGGCCAGTTGTATCTGTAAGATTAGATGTCCAGCGCATCCCCTCCCCTTACCAGGGCCGATCCACCGTAAATCCAAGCAAAGCTGCAGGGGGCCCCCCAAATTACTAGAGGCCCCGCCTGGTGAGAAGTCATTTTTGGCCCCTCACCCCGCTTCTCAACTCGCTGGCTGCATGGGAGAAGAGGTAAGAAGTCAGCACCCCCGCCTTCTCACCTTAATGTAAGATGTCAGTTCCAATAGCAGAACACCCCCCCCCCCCACTTCTCAACTTTAATGTGACATGTCATTTTGCTTAGGGTCCCAGGGAGGTCAGGATCGGCACTGCCCCTTACATTAGATTTCAAGAGCCGCCCCATCATCAGAAGTTGAGTTTCCTACTCTCTCACATCACAGTGCACCCCCCTTTTCCTTATGCTGCTGGGAAGAAGCTGGATGCATTGCTTGAAAGCAGAAAATAGGGGTCTGAAGGAGGACCAGAGGAGGGCTGGAGCTCTCCTGCAGCTGCAGGAGAGGTGCAAGGGTCACATGAAATGGCCTGGAGGGCGGGATTCGGCCCGTGGGCCTTGTGTTTGACACCTGTGGTCTAGGGTATCATGGAAAAAAAAATGTTTTATTTATCTTATCCCTCACTTCTGCAGGCTTCCTACCATGACCATGTCCCCAAAATGGCTTCTTTCAGTCAATCTTTCACACTCTGATCTTATCACATACAGTGGACTGAGGTTGGAGTCAGTGCATTAAGAGCCACCACACACAGACGGATCCTGGATATGGGCTTCAGATGTCGTATTCCTCTTGTCAAGCCATTCCCGAACAACAAGCGTCAGAAGCTTCTTACCAGGGCTAAAGAAAAACAGACCTGGTCTGTTACTCAGTGGTCCAAAGTCCTCTTTTCTTACAAGACCAAATTTTACATCTCATTTGGAAACCAAGGACCAATAGTATGGAGGAAGAATGGAGAGGCACACACTGCAAGATGCTTGAAGTCCAGTGTGAAGTTTCCACAGTCTGTGTTAATTTTGGGAGCCATGTTGTCTGCTGGTGTTGGTCCACTGTGCTTCATTAAGTCCAGGGTCAACGCAGCCGTCTACCAAGAGATTTTGGAAAAATTCAGGCTTCCTTCCGCAGACGAGCTCTATGGGGATGATAAAATAATATAGAAATAGAGAATGGGGATGCTGACTTAATTTTCCAGCAGGACTTGACACCTGCCCACATTGCTAAAAGCACCAAAACCTGGTTCAATGACCGTGGGATTACTGTGCTTGATTGGCCAGCAAACTCGCCTGACCTGAACCCCATAGAGAATCTATGGGGCATTGCCAAGAGAAAGATGAGAGACATGAGGCCGAACAATGCAGAAGAGCTGGAAGCCACTATTGAAGCATCCTGGTCTTCCATAACACCTCAGCAGTGCCACAGGCTGATAGCTTCCATGCCACGCCGCATTGAGGCAGTAATTGCTGCAAAAGGGGCCCAAACCAAATACTGAGTGCATATGCATGCTTATACTTTTCTCAGAGGTCCGATATTGTTCTATGTACAATCCTTGTTTTATTGATTGCATGTAATATTCTAGTTTTCTGAGATTGTGGATTTGCATTTTTCATGAGCTGTAAGCCATAATCATCACAATTAGGACAAATCACAAATTGAACTTTCTTGCTTTGCATGTAATGAGTCTATCTCATATATTAGTTTCACCTTTTAAGTTGCATTAGGGAAATAAATGAACTTTTGCACAATATTCAGATTTTTCGAGTGTCACCTGTATATAAAAAAATTAGCATGTGCTGTATATTATAACGTTTCCGGTCTTTGTACACATCTTAGAACTTACTTGGAACGCCTTATCCAGCAAGCAGCCATCCTGATTGTGGGCATCTGAAGCCTGCTGGGACTCTCTTTTACGGAATTAGGTGCAGCTGGCTTCCCAGCATGCACCTCCCGATCTTGCGCATGTAGGAACGAATCACAGTATGTGTGGGGGGATACCCATTGACTCCTGGGATTGATGACACTGCTATTCCAGAAGCCAATGGGAAAAGGGAAATGACGTACCTTGTCGCAACGAGGATAAATGAAAGGTGCAGTGTTTACCTTCAACAAAAGGTAAAAGATGAAAAAACAAAAAACTATCCAATAATGAATGGAGATGCAATCAGCAAAATTGCAGCCATTGATAAATTAGGGTGGAGCTCCGCTTTAAGGGTGGTAGAGTAGGGGGAGTAGATTGGTGCCTGCTGTAGACTCTGGGATCCCCCATAGTTAGATGTTCGGACTTTTGCGACTCCCTGGGTCATCCAGATGAAGCTGCAGTTGCACTTCTCATTGAGGGGATTGCTGCTGTTCAAGGGAGACCACTCACTTCAGGCATAATTAGATTCCTGAGTGGAGACCCTAGAGGAAAAGGTTAATGGCTCCTGTCTGATCTGAGTAATATATGCTTTTAGAGTGGATTGTATTTGGGTTGCAAATGAGACTAGTTCTTCCCTGGTTGGTAGGGACAGTAAAATGTAAGTGTTAACTGCAGGGCACTGTCAGGCTACTTACTGGACCGAGCAGGGGCTGCAAAACTGGAATACACAGAGAGGCTGGAGCCGGTTGTCGCTGATGAGGGAGGAGAGATGTCAGCTTTTTCTGGAAATATTGTCAGGGGGAAGGGTGAGTCTGTCTGTGCTCCCCAATGTGGTAGAGCATGTGTTCATCATAGTGGTGGCTGCAAGAGGGTCTGCTGGTGTTGAGGTGTGTGAAAGAGGAGAAGCTAGTCTGTGTACAGGGAGTCCCCAACTTACAAACGCAATAGGTTTATTCGTAAGTGAAATCCGTTCATATAGCGGAACACTGCTTGTAAGTGTTACTTCTGCCTGTGCATGGATGTGAGATGTTCCGGCTTCCGCCTGTGGGGGGATGTGACATGTTCTGGGAGCTTCTGGGGCTCTTCTGGCCATGCAGTACATGAAGTACTGCAGTGTGGAATGTGGCAAGATAGCTGCTCGGGGGTATCCAGGACCATCATGGAGCACAAGCAGCCAGCATTGAGGCCCATTTGTAAGTAGGAGTCGTTTGTAAGTCTAGGACTCCGGTATAGCCAAAAAAAGGAGCTCAGTATGTCAGATCTCACTGTGGGGTTCTACTGCTTCATAGCCAAACCATGCCGCTATGCTCAATGAGGCGCCCAGGGCAGGTGTTCCCCCTGCCCCCCTAGTTTTAGCCCTGTCAATCCAAGTGTCCATACTATTATTTATTATGTTTAAGAGAAAAAAGTTAGTGAAGAGGGAGATTGAATATTTCAACCAAGGCACAAAAAAGTGCAAAGGCTACAGAGGCATTGTTGAATGGAAAGGCCTGGAAATACAAGTTGGAAAATACCAATGCAAATTCCACTTAGGAAAAAGTACCCTAGACCTCTCTACACTATATAGTAAGAAACATCTTGGAGATGTGCGATGAGTTTTGCTATCATGTACATTGATTTTAACCAAATATGCCACAGACAAATGTTTATAAACTACCTGTTATGCCGCGTACACACGGTCGTTTTTTGCGATGAAAAAAAAACGACGTTTTTTGTGAAGTAAAAAACGACGTTTTTGAAACGTCACTTTCAAAGACGATGTTGCCTACACACCATCGTTTTTTCACAAAAAACGAGGTTACGTTCACCACACTTTTCCATTGAAGCTCGCTTCATAACTAGCTTCTGGGCATGCGCGGGTTGAAAAACGTCGTTTTAAAAGACGTTTTTGCTACACACGGTGACTTTTTGTGAAACAAAAAACGACGTTTTGAAAAACGACACAAAAAATTCAAGCATGTTGGAATTTTTTTTTGGTCGTTTTTTTTAAGACAAAAAACGACGTTTTGCCCACACACGATCAATTTAAATGACGTTTTAAAAAACGTCGTTTTTTTTCATCGCAAAAAACGACCGTGTGTACGCGGCATAATACTGTGCAACTGCTTTTCACTACTCTCTTTAAAATTTGGTTAGAGGTATAGAAGCAAATGGTATGAGGACCTGAATATATAAAAGAAATACAACAAAATGCAGAAATATTGACAATCTGAATAGTTAATGTCGTACTGTCAGTATGGAAGGCATTGGTCCTAAATTGCTGCAAAGCAGGAACATGGAACAATGTCTTCCATTAGTAAAAGCACCTTCCCCATAGAAGTAAAACACTGGTCAGGCACACAGTTAACCCTTTGTTCGCCACTGATGTTAACCCCTTTCTAGCCAGTGTCATTAGTACAGTGACAGTGCATATTTTTAGTACTAATCAGTGTATAAGGCTGCGTACACAGGATCGGTCAGAACCGATGAAAACAAACTGAAGGACCGTTTCATCGGTCCAAACCGATCGTGTGGGCCTCATCGGTCAGTTATCCTTCGGTCAAGAAAAGAGAACTTGCTTTAAAATTTGACCGATGGACGCCTGACCGATGGGTCAAAACCGATCGTTAGGTGGGAGCTGTGGTGGCTCAACGTGATTGGCACTGCGCTGACAAGCCGTTAACCTCTGCAGCCAAGGGTTCGGATCCCAGTCTCGGCTACATGTGAATTGAGTTTGGTGGTCTCAGCCCGGCTCCCGGTGGGTGTGCTATGCAAGGTACGCCTGTGCTTAGTAT
Source organism: Rana kukunoris (assembly GCA_029574335.1). Lineage (NCBI taxonomy): Eukaryota > Metazoa > Chordata > Amphibia > Anura > Ranidae > Rana > Rana kukunoris. The sequence continues at coordinate 136,627,564 of CM056050.1, read as the reverse complement.
GCCCACCCCCCCCCCCAAAAAAAACACCACACTTGCACGCACACGAAATTGGTTTAACACACACGCACTTTGGCCATGAGGTCTCCTAAAATAAAGAGAGGCCAAGGACCTACGGGGCTGGCTGGGTGGGCTAGACCCCCTCTCTCCCTCATAGGGGGAGTCCCTCTGCCCCGTTGGGCCCCAGTCGGGCTCCCAAGTGGAGCAGGTAGGGCGGGGTGAGTGGGAGGCCCCCCCTCACACCTGCCATTGCCACCAGGGGCATGGAGAAGGATGGCAATTGCCTCCATGGGGAGGGTCTGCCTACTCCCAACTCCTGCAGTCCGGCTCCTCTCTCTCGAGTTCACACACAAAATACACTTTAAAAAAAAAACGATCGTTAGTATGCAAAAGCATTGGTTAAAAGGCCGCACATGCTCAGAATCAAGTCGACGCATGCTTGAAAGCATTGAACTTTGTTTTTTCCAGCACGTCGTTGTGTTAAAACACGTAAACGTTAACGCGTTCTAACACGATCGTTTTTTTAACCAATGGTGTGTAGGCACATCAGACCATCAGTCAGCTTCATCAGTTAAAACGGTTAAAACGCGGCCTTAGGCCTCGTACACACGATCGGACATATCTGATGAAAACGGTCCGCGGACCATTTCCATCGGATATGTCCGATCGGGAGTTTGATCCGATGGCGTGTACACACCATCGGATCAAATTCCCCGCCGCCGGACGGCGCGGTGACGTGGCGGTGACGCGGCGGTGACGTTGGCGCCGCCACGTCACCGCCATGTCACCGCACCAGGAAGTTAAACACTTCCGCGCATGCGCCGAATCCATTCGGCGGCGGCGCGGCGGCGGTGGGGGACGACATGTCTGCTGGTAAGTGTACTAACCAGCAGACATGTCGGGCGGACAGATTCCCACCGGATAGATTTCAAAGCATGCTTTGAAATCTGTCGGGTGGAGAAATCTGTCCGCTAGCCCATACACACGAGCGGAGATGTCTGCTGAAACGGTCCATCGGACCGTTTTCAGCGGACATATCCCCTCGTGTGTACGAGGCCATAGTGTCACTGGTCCCCCAAAAAAGTGTCAAAAGTGTTGCTTAGTGTCCAATTAGTCCACTAGCAATATCACAGTCCCGATATGAGACGCTGATTGCCGCCATTACTAGTAAAAAATACATAAATAAATAAAAATTCCGTAAATATATCCCATAGTTTGTAGACGCTATAACCAATCAAATTGGAATCATTTTTTTTACCAAGTATATGTAGCAAAATACATATTGGCCTAAATTGATGAAGAAATTTTATTTTTTACTTTTGTTTATTGGTTATGTTTTATAGCAGAAAGTAAAAAATATTGTTTGTTTGTTCTCTAAATTGTGAGTCTATATTGTTTATATATATCAAAAATAGTAAACAACAAGTCCATTCAAGTCTTGTAAATCACTAAAAGCAGCGCTAATCATCACTCCCATCCGACTGATAAATCATTTCCTACGAACAGTTCATAAGAAGTATGGCAGACAAGCAAAGCGTATCACCCCGTGATTAATGTTGGTTCAGAAGGTTTTCTTCACTCCAAAATAACATCCACCATGTATCACAAGCCCCCTTTCGGGTATGTACTCACCAGAAAGCTGAGTATAGTAGGCACTGCATAAAGGTGTCTTTAATCAACTCCAGGCTCACACTCCGTTTGATCTCCCCAAATGGTGCTGTAAATATCCACACTTGTCCGGGTTCATAAAAAAATAGAAGGCTCACAATAGTGTAATCCCGTCACTCATCATTTATTTAAAAATCTCTCTTGACACAGTGTATAGCATGTACAGTCCCAAATGATTAGAATTACTTTCAATATTCATTATATGGACGCCCCGTCCATCCTGTTTCACACAATCATTAAGCTGGCTTCAATAAAGTTTACTGCGTCCACCGCAGACACTCTCAGCGTTACTTCCCTATGTGTGCGAGTCAGATGGAACGCAGATGGAGCGCACAACGTCAATAGGTTACTTCCTGATGCCGTGAGGTTATCCCTGACGTTTCGTCTTACGACTTCTTCTGAGGGTTTCAGAAGAAGTCGTAAGACGAAACGTCAGGGATAACCTCACGGCATCAGGAAGTAACCTATTGACGTTGTGCGCTCCATCTGCGTTCCATCTGACTCGCACACATAGGGAAGTAACGCTGAGAGTGTCTGCGGTGGACGCAGTAAACTTTATTGAAGCCAGCTTAATGATTGTGTGAAACAGGATGGACGGGGCGTCCATATAATGAATATTGAAAGTAATTCTAATCATTTGGGACTGTACATGCTATACACTGTGTCAAGAGAGATTTTTAAATAAATGATGAGTGACGGGATTACACTATTGTGAGCCTTCTATTTTTTTATGAACCCGGACAAGTGTGGATATTTACAGCACCATTTGGGGAGATCAAACGGAGTGTGAGCCTGGAGTTGATTAAAGACACCTTTATGCAGTGCCTACTATACTCAGCTTTCTGGTGAGTACATACCCGAAAGGGGGCTTGTGATACATGGTGGATGTTATTTTGGAGTGAAGAAAACCTTCTGAACCAACATTAATCACGGGGTGATACGCTTTGCTTGTCTGCCATACTTCTTATGAACTGTTCGTAGGAAATGATTTATCAGTCGGATGGGAGTGATGATTAGCGCTGCTTTTAGTGATTTACAAGACTTGAATGGACTTGTTGTTTACTATTTTTGATATATATGTTTATAATTTTAAGCGGCTGCTGAACTTTTGAGGTTGATTTTATATTTTAACCTTATTTTAATTTAATTTAATTGTTTTTACCATATCATTGTCATTTTTCACTATATACACCATTTTTAGGAGATTATTTATGGTGATTAGTGAAATTAAGCTATTTAATAACTTATTAGCGGTTGAGCGCCGAGATAGTGAAAGAAGGCCAGGGACTTCACTACTTTTTTCTATATTGTTTATAGCGCAAAAAATTAAAACCACAGGTGATCAAATACCACCAAAAGAAAGCTGTATTTGTAGGGAAAAAAACTGCAATAGGGCAAACAAACAAACAAACAAACAAGCGCTGTTTATGGCCTAATATCTAGGGTTCCATTTTTCTACCAGACTGGCATGCGAAATATAGAAACATATTATTAGTGCTGACCACCCGCTACTTGCTCTGCATTTTCAAAAAGATGTCACTTACAAGATTACTGTCTTCTGACTAGGGCAAAACTCACACCTTCTATTTTAGAATTCACCCTTCTGTTGCTATACATTTACATATTAACTGTTCGCTGTCCAGATCTTTTTGTAGAAAATTAAGCATTGCAGTTCAATAAAACAGGAATTTTTATTTCTTATCAGTGCTTAATTTCAAGATATTTACAATGATATTTTTTTATTATTGTTCGTCTTGTACACATTAGAGGTGTACATACATAGACTATTAATTACAGGCAAACATTACCTCGAATTGCTGAACTAGGTTTTAAGCCTTATACACCACTAGTTTTTTCCCAGCTTGTTGAACAAAATAAAACTGACAGCTTAGGTCAGAGCCTCTGTGCTAACGATCCGATGTTAGTACAGCGATCTCCCCTGCTGTGCTATTGTGTTCTAACAGGGGGACATCCCCCCTCCAGAACACCCCGATCAGCACTCTTAGCTATGGGCTATGATTGTTGATAGGGAGCCAGTCGGCAGAATTTTTTCAGTCTCGAGCCTTCTGTCTGACCGGCTGACATACACATGGGCCACATTCGGCCTGTGTGTATTAGGCTTAATCTGCCATTTTGGTGAGAATATGCAGCCTCAGCATCAGCTGTCACCACAGACTTTAACTTTAAGCATATTTCCAAAATGTTACAAGCTCTAAAAATAACATAGTATAGGGGAAGCACTATTTTAAAAGTCCACTGACTGCTCATAAAATGTCTCACCATACAGGTTTTGCATCTGTCCAGGCCCTTGATCACTGTATGGCCAGTTAATGTTGTTGTTCCTCCAAAGCTTTATTTAGATTTATCATTAGTTTTATTACAACATTCTGTACTGTATTTAAATATTTTCACATGCCCAGCAAAAATTGCATCCATCAGACCTTGAATATCATTGCATCTGCTTGTGGATGATATTACACCTATTCATTATAAATATATATACAGAAGTATACCTTAGCCTGTATGCAAGATTAAAGGGGTTGTAAAGGTTTGTTTTTTATTTTCTAAATAGGTTCCTTTAAAGGGGTGGTTCCCCTAAAAAGAAACTTTTAACATTGCATTTCTCTTCTTAATTACAAGTAGAATCGGCTGGTATTTAAAAAAAAAAACGTCCGTACATACGATTTTCGGCATGTAGTCTCGGTCTGGGTAGGGCGTGCCTACTTGATTGACAGGCATCCGATCGACGCATACAGCGCGTCACGAGATGCCGAAAGAAGCCGAACGTTGGTGCGCATGCGCCGTATAGAGCCGCATCAACGTTCGGCTTCTTTCGGCATCTCGTGACGTGCTGTATGCGTCGATCGGATGCCTGTCCCCAACCATCATACCCGGAAGCTGCGGTGAGGCAGCATGAAGAAAATGGTATGTACGGACGGATTTTTTTAAAACTACCAGCCGATTCTACATGTAATTAAGAAGAGAAATGCAATGTTAAAAGTTTCTTTTTAGGGGAACCACCCCTTTAAGCTAGTGCATTGTTGGTTCACTTACCTTTTCCTTTGATTTCCCTTCTAAATGTTTTTTTTTCTTTGTTTTCTTTGTCTGAATTTCTCAATTCCTGCTCTTTCTCAGTAAGCTGTTCTGGCTGACTAACCCAAGCCACAACGGCTCGGATGATGGGGACAAGCTTACTGAGGAGAAACAGGAAATGAGAAATTCAAACCAAAAAAAAAACATTTCGAAGGGAAATCGAAAGAAAAGGTAAGTGAACCAAAAATGCACTAGCTTAAAGAAACATATTACCACATAGAAAATAAAAAACAAACCTTTACAACCCCTTTAAGGGGTTGGTTTACTCAAGGAAAATTGATTGTTTGCGTTGCAAATTGGACTGTTCACTTTGCAAGGAAAATTTCCCCAGAGCTTGAAGAATGAGGTGCCGACTTCCATTATCTAAACATGTGCAAGCAAAATGCTTTTTTTTTTTAAATTATTTTCCTTGTACATGATTGAGTATTCTTTGCAAAATAGTTTTACCCGATTCACTGAGCTCTGAGAAAAAATCCCCTGCAGAGAGTGAGCAGGAGAGCGAGGGCTGGAGCGAGAGGAAAAAAGAGGAGCTAGTGAAGGGCCAGTGATCTGCCGAGCTGGTTCCAGCTATCGATATGGTTCCGTGTGCAGTGCTCAGGAGCAAGCTGAGCCGACGGAAATCACAGAGTGGGAACTGATGTCCGTGAGCTGTAGATGCGCTCTCTCCCGATGAACAAGCGCTGTTCCATAGGACACAAGTCTCCTTGGCTCTGCCCCTTTTTCCGGGGTGAAGTGCGGCATGGCATGTCCTCCAGCCCTTTGTGTCTGCTCTGTGTCTGCCCCTGTTTCTGCCCGCTGTGGCCGCTGTGAGCGAGCACCAAGCATTAACAGCTGACGATCAGCTGTTAAGTTCGGCTATTTTTGTGGGCTGTTATTGCGCATGTGCGGAGTCTGCACAGTCGGTTGCGGAACATATCCGATGGCGGAACCAGATCAATAAGACACCGGCATGACAGTGTAAGGAGGGGAGACAACATGGGGTTAAAGATAATAAGGTTCAAGTGGAGGGGAATACAGGATTTATGAAGAACAACAGGGCAGGGAGGGGTTTAGTTTATGGAAGGGGAGGTGGGGCGCCTCAGGCATCATTGGAGGGCATCTGTGACAGGGAACAGTTTCCCACCCACCCTCCCTGTTTGGTCGGTCAGTTTTATCTATTTACAGGTGCGGTACAAGCAGGATTCGTCATGGCAGCTGAGCCGTCGGCGGTGGTTGGTCTTTGATGGCGGCAAGAAAAACCTGCGAGATGGAAGTGTTGGGGACTCATCGGTGGTATGTGCCCCTCTGGTGTATTTCAGTTAACACAGTTTAGCTGGAATATGGTAATGATTGCACTGTGGGTAGTGAGTTGTCTCCAAGCTGGTGTGTCACGGCTAGAGGCCTATCTTGGTAAAAGGTCCCGCAGTGTAGAGGAGAAACATAATTCCATTTTGGGGTGCCGTCAAAGACCAACAGGCTGAGTGACTGATAGTTTTGGTTTTCAGCTATTTATGTGTTAAAAAGCATGTTATCGTTGTTAATATATGTTATATTTTGTTAATAAAAGGCTGCTATGACCATTTGTACACCATTCCACGTGTAGTCTTTTTAATTTTAGGTAACGTTAAGGAATGGGGCAGAGTACGAGGATGGCAGGGCAGGCATCAAGAGGGCTGGCGACATCTGGTCTACAATGGTCATGCAATTTCACTTGCAATGTGAATAGAGTATTTGACTTTAGTAAATCAACTCTTATGCCTTCTTAAGTACAGAGATGATAGGTTGAGGCATCTAAATCTCCATTGTAGGCACAAACCACCTAGGTATTATTAAAGTGATGATTTAGGTTTGTTTAAAAAAAAAAAAAAATAACAAACATGTCAGACTTACCTCGTTTTGCATAGAGTGGCCCCGAACATCCTCTTCTGGGGTCCCTCGGTGGCTCTCGTGGCTTCTTTCCGCATTAGATAATCTCCTAGGAGAAGCGTTCTCCCGAGGGGGTTACCTTGCAGGCACGCTCTTAAGTCATTTATTCGGTGTCCATAGACGCAGAGTGTATGACTCGGTTCCGCCCCCCCATGTCATTAGATTTGATTGACAGCAGCGGGAGCTAATGGCTGAACTGCTGTCAATCTATCCAATCAAAGCCAGGACTCCATGGAGAGAAGGACGGTGGGGACGCGCCGAGGAGATGAAGGGGTTCAGGTAGGTTAAACGAGGGGGCTGGGGGGCCGGTGACTTCCAGGTGTTTTTTCACCTTAATGCATAGTATGCATTAAGGTGAAAGAACACAAGCCTTTACAACCCCTTAAAGCCATAAACCTGTACTCTGCCCATGCAGAGATTATCAACAATTTTTTTTTTAATGCTCCCTTCCTTGCTGCAAATACTCATTTTCTTTTACTTCCCCTTCACTCTATACCATCCCACACCTATATTCCAGGATCAAGGAAAGAAGGCTTAGGACTCTTTTTCTGACCCTTTTTGGCAGTGTGAGTCCAATTACTAATGACCACCGATAAAAGGCATTGGCATATATGGCGTACAACAGACACCATTTTGTTACTATACCACTGGAGCCTTGTTTATTCACCGGTTATACCACAGGCTGTTCACTGGCTTGATTTAAAACCCCATTTGTATAAAAGAAAGCTTTCCCTGTATCTCTACCTCATGACAAGACAACCATATTGAAAATATTATAGTCATTCTAATCAAGATATAAACCTAATTTCTTACACATATTATCAAGTGCAGTGGATAGGACATTTTTCCGCAAATACCTGTATGTATGACCTGTATTTAGGAACAAGACCTAAATACCATAGTCCTTTGGCAAAAACATGATGTTCTGAGGTCTCTTTCTTTATCAATGACAGGGCTTGGTAACTCAAGCCTCAACCAATCTTATATGCTTGAGTATTGCTGTACCACTTTGACTTTCAGCCCAGCTATAAAACTGGACAGATTCCCCATTTCATACTTTCGTCTATCTATTATATCTAGCAGTGGATAGAATATTTCCTTTGCAAATTCAGAAGACCATGAAGAATGACCTACAGACAATCATTCTGGCGCACACATCACAGAACTTTGGTTTCTTCAAATAATGATCCTTGAATTTGTGGGGTTTGTCATTAACAGGACGAGGTGGCTCTGGAGGAGGTTCAGTGTCTTCTTCTTCTTCCTCCTCTTCTGACTCATAGATATAGTAAATGATTGGGCCCGAGTTGGGCAGCTCGCCATTTGGCTGAGTCTCTGGGCTTGGAGGCTGGGGCTCATCTTCTTTCTTCTTCTTTTTGAACATTTCCTTTAGCTTCCGAACCTGAAACAGATAATTACACATTTATTAGAAGAATAATGTCATAGTATGAATAGTAATGTTAGCTTTGAAAGATGTTCATTATATAGTTCATATGACAAAATATAGTTTGCGGTTCGACAATATTTGGTTGTTGACTACGGAAATTGGATGCAGGATCTAAAGCAATTTGGAGGCACAAATCAGGGTGATACAATGACTTAGTTAACTGTATTCTTGATTTAGATCAGGGGTCACCAAACTGCAGCCCGAGGGCCAGACGCGGCCCTTATGCTAGCCTTTATCCGGCCCTTGGGGCTTTATTCCTCCCACTGATATGAGGCACTATTCTTCCCACTGACGCCAACAAGGGGGCACAATTTATTTTACTGATACCAATTTTACTGATACAATTACTCCTACTAATAGGGGTACTAACTACTCCTTATCCTACTGACTGCAAACTCTGAGGCCATATTTACTCTCACCAATGACCCAGGACTTTTTTTATTCCCGCTGGCCACAATCCGGCCCTCCTACAGTCTAAAGGACAATAAACTGGCCCTTTGTTTGAAAAGTTCGGAGACCCCTAATCTAGATCAAATGAATGGTACAATTTTGGACGATGTTTAGCTAGAAAAATGAAAAATTTAATTTTGCTAGCACATGATTGGTTAATTGAGACACAGCTTTGCCAAATTTACTAACATTAACTTTACAAAGTAAAACACACTTTGGCATGTGAACAGCACGACTCCTTTAGTAAATCAACACCATTTTAGTAATTAAAGATGTAAAATAAAATGACTCATAATAATCAAACCTGATTTAAACTTCACCCTGTGACCTACAAATCTTCACAGTTGTGTGATGTTACCTTTCTTTTACATATGACACTATGTGGTTGGATTAAAAAATGATATGTTACTGGTGTTTATTAGGTATCTAGTTTTCCTATAACTATACGACTTTTAAAGCAGAGTTCCGCTGAAAAAAAAAAAAAAAAAAAAAGTTAGCAGCTACAAATACTGCAGCTGCTGACTTTTAGAACAAGGACACTTACCTGTCCAGGCCGGCCGCAATGTCCTCACACGAACCTGACCCATCCCTTGGCTCCCGGTGGTGGCGCTGGCATCTTCAGTAAGGGAATCAGGAAGTAAAGCCAGAAGTGGGAGCAAATACCTGTATTAGACAGTCAAATCTGACTGCCAGTACTGCATTGCAAAAGAGTGATAGCAAGACACAACCATTATGCAAAGCTAATGATAAAATGTATGGGCGTTAATAGCTCCCCTCAAGAGTGTGTGTGTGTGTATATTAGTGTTGAGCGGAATACGCCATATTCGATTTCGCGATATTGCGCGAATATATAGAAGAATATTCGCGAATATTCGCTAATATCGAACATTCGTGATATTTAATCCAAAAAAAATTTTGCGAAATTTCGCTAATGCGAAAATGATTGCGAAATTCTCATAAACGGAGATCATTTCCTGTATTACTAAACTAATATGCACTAAACACTAACTGTACACTAACTCTACTTAAAAGAAAGGAGAATAAGGGGCAAAAGAAGGGCGGAGAAGATAATCGCGCAATATTCCTATTGCGCGATTATCTTCTCCGCCCTTCTTTTGCATCAGAGCCAATCAGAATAACTCGAATATTCGGCAAAAGGGATATCGCGCAATATTCCTTTTGCTGAATATTCGAGTTATTCTGATTGGCTCTGATGCAAAAGAAGGGCGGAGAAGATAATCGCGCAATATTCCTTTTGCCGAATATTCGAGTTATTCTGATTGGCTCTGATGCAAAAGAAGGGCGCATCAGAGCCAATCAGAATAACTCGAATATTCGGCAAAAGGAATATTGCGCGATTATCTTCTCCGCCCTTCTTTTGCATCAGAGCCAATCAGAATAACTTGAATATTCGGCAAAAGGAATATCGCGCAATATTCCTTTTGCCGAATATTCAAGTTATTCTGATTGGCTCTGATGCAAAAGAAGGGCAGAGAAGATAATCGCGCAATATTCCGTTTGTCGAATATTCGAGTTATTCTGATTGGCTCTGATGCAAAAGAAGGGCCGAGTAGCTGATGCGATTCTTTTATGTTGCCGAAAATTCGCAATGCAAATTTTCGGCAACATAAAAGAATCGCATCAGCTACTCGGCCCAGGGTCTCTCTCTAATCATACCAGCAATGCTTTTAGATGTCGATGGAGATCACTAGGATGTGATCTGTTTTAAAAATAAATTTGAAAAAATACGAATATTCGCCATAGCGAATATTCGCCGCAATATTCGAGTTATTCGCGAATACTCGAATATGCAATATTCGTAGCGAATATTCGCAATGCGAATATTCGTGAGCAACACTAGTGTATATATATCAACATCCCATATGCTTTGAAAAGATAACATGCATTTATAATCAATAAAGCAAAAGCAGTACACTTCCGGTGTATTACACACTTTTGCTTTCCAACAGTTCAAAATTATTTCACCCTGTGACAGGTTAGTCCATACCAAGGGAGGCGTTGACATGCTAACGTCATCACATTCCAAGTCACAGAGGACGGGCGTTCGCATAGCCGGACAGCCATTACTATTACATGCTGTTTTTGCTTCGATTTTATGTAATTGATTTTTACCATAATAAATTCCTATTGTTCTACGGATTGACACTATGGTGAGCCCCTTTTTCATTTCCGGTACACCAATCACCCTGTATGATATCTGAACCTGTGCAAGCATCTAGCGATCATTTGAAGTGAATATCTGAAGCTGCTGCATGGTGTGTCCCTGGATAAACGCCCAGGCTGGGGTTTACAGCTGCAAGCTTTTTATGCTTGCCTTGTGGTAAGCGTGTATTCTCTACGGTGTTTTCACTTCTGGTGGTGGAATTTCCTTTGATGCTATTTACTTCTTCAAGATATCGCTGTTTGTGTCAATTGAATCACTTCATTTTTGGACTTTACTGACCTTATTGACATATATCTTCACAGTCCGTTTTTTCATTTATGTCTTATTGATTTTGGTTTCAACCTATCTAGGACTTATTCCTACCTAAAATACAATTTTAATTTCACTTATGATTATTCTATTGAGAGAGATTTTTTTAGGTGGGTTAGCGCAGCTACAATTTTTGTCATACAAAAACAATATCTATTGACAAAGACGGAATGACGAAACGCACATGTGCGTGACCTCACGGCTTGCGAGACTGCCAGCATCTGCAAACTCTACCCAGGAATTACCGCTAATAGGATTTCTATGGATCGGTGAGAGAGATCGTGCAGCAGAGTATCTTATATACAGTCCTGATGAAAAGATTAAGACCACTTGAAAAATGGCAAAAAATCATATTTTACATTGTTGGATCTTAACAAGGTTCCAAGTAGAGCTTCAACATGCAACACAAAGAAATGAGAGTGAGACAAAACATTTTTTGAGCATTCAATTAATTGAAAATAACGATTAAAATGAAACAGGCTATTTTTCAGCTGATCAAAAGTTTAGGACCACATGCCTTTAAAAGGCCAAATCTGTGCAAAGATGTGGATTCATTGTCATGTTCTGTCAGGTAGTCACACGTTGTGATGGCAAAGGCAAAAAAACTCTCAGTTTTTTGAACGTGGTCGGGTTAATGAACTGCATAAGCAGGGTCTCTCATCAAGACACTGGATGATCCTCGACCCAAATTGAGGCCCTTACTGGTGCTGACTGCAGCCCCATAACCATCAGACGGCATCTGAGACTGAAGGGCTTCAAAAACAAAAAACGTCTTCAAAAACATTGTCTCCTTGAACGCCATAGAACTGCCTGTTTGGACTTTGCAAGAGATCACCAAACATGGGAGATTCAAAGGTGGAAGAAAGTTTTATTCTCTGATGAGAAAAAATGTAACCTTGATGGTCCTGATGGTTTCCAACGTTACTGGCATGACAAGCAGATCCCACCTGAGATGTTTTTTACGCGCCACAGTGGAGGGGGCGCCATAATGGTCTGGGGTGATTTTTCCTTCAGTGGAACAATGGAGCTTCAGAAAGTGCAGGGGCATCAAACGGCCGCTGCCTATGTCCAAATGTTGCAGAGAGCCTTCCTCATGACTGAGGGCCCTCGTCTTTGTGGTAACGACGGTTTTTCAACAGGACAACACTACAATACACAATGCATGCAGGACAAGGGACTTCTTCCAGGAGAATAACATCACTCTTTTGGCCCATCCGGTCTGTTCCCCTGATCTAAATCCCCTTTGGGGATGGATGGCAAGGGAAGTTTACAAAAATGGACAACAGTTCCAAACAGTAGATAGCCTTCGTGCAGCTGTCTTTACCACTTGGAGAAATGTTCCCACTCACCTCATGGAAACGCTTGCATCAAGCATGCCGAAACTAATTTTTGAAGTAACCAACAATAACGATGGAGCTACTCATTACTGAGTTCATGTTTGGAAGTTGGATTTCCGTTTTGGGGGGGTTTCGTTTTTTTTTTGGAGGTGTGGTCCTAAACTTTTAAACAGATGAAAAACAGCCTGTTTTGTCTCACTCTCATTTCTTCTTGTTGCATGTTAAAGCTCTACTTGGAACCTTGTTAAGATCCAACAATGTAAAATATGATTTTTTGCCATTTTTCAAGTGGTCTTAAACTTTTGATCAGGACTGTATATTCAAATGATGGTTGTTAATTGTTTTATTGTAAGTGCAATGTTAAAAGGATCACGCTATGAGGTCTGTTTCCCTTTGTTATGAGATACTGAGACCGGTGAAAGACCTTGATCTCGAGTGACTTAATGATGTGAAAGATATGACCGAAAGGCCTATATACTTTGCATATCTGGTGAGACATCGGTTCGTGCACTGTAAGCCGGAGGCGCGTGCAACAGGAGCTCAATTGCGGGTCCGGCGGACTCATTATCAGCTGGTTATCCACGATTGTGGGAAAGAGAGGCAGAACAAGATGAATTCCCGTTCCGACAGGGGAGGAGAGAGAGATCAGCTGTTCCTAGTGATCAGGAACAGCGATCTCTGTCTACTCTAAGTCAGTCTGTCCCTTATTTTAACAGCACTGATCACTGTATTGGTATCAGTGGTCACCAAAAAGTGTCACTTAGGGTCAGATTTTTCCACCGCAATGTCGCAATCCCGATAAAAATTCCAGCTCGACGCCATTACTAGTGAAAACAATTAAAAAAAAGTCCCTATACCTTTCCCCTATTTTGTAGACGCTATAACTTTTGTGAACACCAATCAATATATGCTTATTGCGATTTTCTTTTACCAAAAATATGTAGCAGAATACAATGTGGCCTAGCTTTTTTATATATATTTTTTATGTATTTGTATATGTATTATGGCAGAAAGTAAAAAATATATATATTTTTTTTAATTACGTTTTTTTTTGTTTATAGCGGAAAAAATGTAAATCGCAGAGGTGATCAAATACCACTAAAAGAAAAGTCTATTTGTAGGGAAAAAAAGGAAATCAATGTTGTTTGTACACCGTCACACGAAAATGCAATTGTCAGGTAAAGTAACAGAGTGCCGTATTACAAAAAATGGCCTGGTCAGAAAATGGGTAAATTCATCCGGAGCTGAAGTGGTTAATACAAGGGTATGGCTGCAACTAGATGCCATAACCCTGATATTTTCTTTTCCCTTAGGCAACGGTATTTCAGATAAAAGTGATCCCTGTGGCAGATTTGCCACAAGGTCACTTTCAGAAGTGGCGGAAGGGATGCCTCCCGTCACTTTCCAGTGATTCCTAGGCTTACTGATTGATAAGCCTGGGAACCATCCGGCGTTGGCATAGAGATAAGAGATGACAAGATGGCCACCGCTCAGCTATATTCCTTTGAACGACCGGAGCGATGTCATGTCACTTCTGGTATAACAAATATAGTTTGTTATTTTTTTTAAAGCAAAAGATATAAAAAAAAAAGTTTTTTGATCCTTTGCTTTTAAGGGTAGAGGAGAGATTTGGGGTCTTTTAGACCCCAGATCTCTGTGTAAAGAGGACCTGTTATGCTGTATTGTTATCCCAAGGGATGTTTACATTCCTTGTAATAGCAATAAAAGCGATCAATTTTTTTTTAAAGGGACAGTGTAAAAATGTAAAAAATGTAATAAAATAAATAATATATATATATATTTTTTAAAGCATCCCTGTCCCTGCGTTCACAGTAGTGAATGCATACATAGGTCACGCCCACATATGTAAACAGTGCTTGCACCACACATGTGAGGTAGAGTGAAAGTGAGAGTAATAATTCTACCACTAAACCTCCTCTGTAATTCTAAACTGGAGATTTTTAACTACCGTAATTCAGTGCTATTCCATAAACATACGCAATTTTAAAGCATGACATTTATCTATTTACTTGGCGTAACATTCTGGCGGCACTGATGAGCACTAATAGGTGGTAATGATGGGCACTGATAGGGCGCACTGGTGGGAAATGATAGGTGGCATGGATAGGTGGCACTTATGGACACTGATGGACGGCACTGATGATCAGTCACTGATGGGCACTGACTGGAATCACTAATGGGCACTGATTGGTGTTACTAATGGGCACTGATTGATGTCACTGATGGGCACTGTTGAGGCTGTACTGTAATCAGGACACTGATGATCAGTTCCCTGTACAGGTCTCCCCTGCAAAGAGATGCCACTGATCGGCTCTCCTCACCACACACTCTGTCAGTGTGAGCCGGCTTCCTTGTTTACATGTGATTGGCTGTGATTGGACAAAACTGATCACATGGGTAAAGAGCCACGTTCTTTACCAAGATAGGGGTCACGCCGTGTCCTAAGAACATGCAACAAGAGTGCATCCTGTCTGCAGCCATTTTACTGTACGGAGGGTGGGAAGTGGTTAAAGTGTATGAAATACAGCTATGCAAAAACCGTGACATATAAAATTGCAATGACCCCCATTTTATTCTCTAGGGTCTCTGCTAAAAAATATATATAATATTTTGTAAACAGAAAATGGCAGAAAAAGGCTGGGTCCTTAAGTAGTTAATAACAAAATTGCCTAGTTCAGCAATAAATATTACAAAGAAAGGATGTAGCCATAGGAACAGACTCAGCAGTGAGTTTTGTTAATGCATTCATATTACATGATGTATATTTAGGGAATTCTCATATAAATACCAACATCCTCACATAAATGACAACACAATTGGTGCTAAATTGAGCTTCTTTGACTTTAAAAAATATATATATATTTTCTTCTGGAAAGAGAATAAATTGTTTTAATTAATTTAATAAATATCCGCTGCAAATTTTTATTTCAAGGATCTGAAAACAAACTCATTTTCAGAAGTATGCAAAACAAAACTGGTTCCTAATTATTAATTATATTGACAGGCGGATTGATAATATTCCATATGGTCAATTAAAAAGCATAAAAACACATTGTACAAGATACCAGGACTGTGGAATACAGGCAAATATTTACATGGCTAGGCAGCTTATCACAGACAGTGACAGATGCTATGAAAGGCATAGAAGTGTGATATGGAAAATTGTCTAGAAATACCAGCTTTAACTGTAAAAAATGGTTCAAACTTAAGAATAGCTTTAATGCAATAGATCCTGGAAATAATAATTAAAAGACTACATAAATGTTATCTTGGCACTTTATAGAAAACTAATTAAGATAGTTATATTTTGGAGATGACTTCAGAGATTCAGTAGTGATTAAATGCTTAAAAGTAAATGTTCACCCAGTTTGAACCAATCTACAGAAAAACTAGAAACATTACTAGCCTAGCAGAAGATGGCAAAAGGCACAGAAATAAATACATATCCCTCAAATGAACCTTTTGCATGTAATTGAAGATTGGATGATTGCCCGATGTTAGTGCTTCAAATGAGTCACCATGTATTAAAGTACATTGTAATGGGCACGTCCAGCAAGCAATCCTGTCACTGACAAATTGTCGCTAACAGGATTACTCACTAGCCATTCCAGCAAGATGTTGCTCTCATGTTATCCAGGGAGAGTTGGCCACATTCTAGGCCAGCATAGCAATGATTCGATAGAGGTATATAGAAGTCTCATTCTGATCATTCTTCTGCTTGCAATGTGTCATCAGTATAATGGCTTATGTGACCTAAGACTAAAGCCTCGTATACACGTACTGGATTCCCAGCGATAAAACGTTTCCCGGGAAACCCGAGGGGAAAACCGAGAACCTGCTCGGTAACTTTTTCCCCCTACACACGACCAGGTTTCTCGACAGGAAAACTGCCACGAGAGCTTTGGTCAGGAATCCCAGCCGTGTGTATGCTCCATCGCAGTGTTTCCCATAGAGAAACTGCCGGGTTAAAAACCCGGAATCCCGGCGGGAATAAAGAGAGCTGGTTTTCAATTTTTTTTTCAGCAGTTTTCCTGTCGGGAAATTTGCGATGGAGCATACACATGGCCGGTTTTTCCGGCCAAAATCTCTCATGGCAGTTTTCCAGACGATAACAACCAGTCGTGTGTATGAGGCTTATGTCTTAGGAAAGAGGTTCCTAGAGTCTGGAATACACAGGATAGAATATTTCTATTGGATCCACATTCAGAGAACATTAGCTAGATGCTGGGGTACTCCAGCCTAAACTTTCATTTAATAAGGCTGTTTTCACAGTGAACCAGAAAAACAGAAACAGATGTGTTTTTTGTTCCCATAGGGCAGTGATCTCCTTTGCTTGCCTTTATCTGGCCCTTGGGGCACTATCCCACCAACACCAATGATGGGGCACTATTCCTCCTAGTGACACCATCAATAGGGTATCATTCCCCCTACTGATACCATCAATGGGGTACCATTCCCCCTACTGACACCATCAATGGGGTAATATTGTGCTCATTAATATAAGGGCATTATTCCTCTCATTAAAACCAATGAGGCGGCACCGATGCCTTTGCTACTCCCACTGTTCACAGTCTGGCTCCCCAAAAGTCTAAAGGACAGTAAACTGGCCCTTTGCTTAGAAAGTTTGGAGACCCCTGCTATAGGGGAATTACTACTTATTTCCCTGTGGTTGCGGAAAAATAAATTAAGAGAAATCTTTCTATGGGGACGCCAACATAAATGAAAGGTGCTTTCGCTGCACTCAATTGTAGCGATACCCCCCGAGTAAGTTTGGTTCTGTACTCTGCTTCTTAACCCTAAGGCCGCGTACACACGAGGGGATATGTCCGCTGAAAACGGTCCGATGGACCGTTTCAGCAGACATCTCCGCTCGTGTGTATGGGCTAGCGGACAGATTTGTCCACCCGACAGATTTCAAAGCAAGCTTTGAAATCTATCCGGTGGGAATCTGTCCGCCCGACATGTCTGCTGGTTAGTAGACTTACCAGCAGACATGTCGGCTCCCACCGCCGCCGCGCCGCTGCCGAATGGATTCGGCGCATGCGCGGAAGTGTTTTACTTCCTGGTGCGGTGACGTAGCGGTGACGCGGCGGCGTCAACGTCACCGCCGCGTCATCGCCACGTCACCGCGCCGTCCGGCGGCGGGGAATTTGATCCGATGGTGTGTACACGCCATCGGATCAAACTCCCGATCGGACATATCCGATGGAAATGGTCCGCGGACCGTTTTCATCGGATATATCCGATCGTGTGTATGGGGCCTAAGAACAGCCTCAGCCCCTCTGGCACACCTGCAATAGTGTAAGTGCAATGGCCAATGAGAAACACACTTGTTATGATAAAACACAGAAATTGTCTTTACTGCAATTTTTCTGTGCAAAAGAAGAACAGACAGTAACAGTATATAAATTAAAGTAATCAACTGGAGAGCAATAACTGAGATTAAGAGCAATATAGCTCAATACTATATCCAGGCTGCTCTCAGGGGATTCAAAACCTGAGAATATCCCCAAAAGCAGAGGAAAACACATCAATAACAATAAATCACAATATGGCGATCTGTACCAGATTGATTACTTCTACACAGATTGCCTCTATGAGTCCAGGCAGGAGGAGAGCAGAGGAATGACCTTCTCTCATGTCAGACCTCTCTCTTCTGTCCCCTGACACCACAGGCCCAACTAGCAACACTGTACTTAAATCAACACTTAAGGAGTTAGCTTCCAAGGCAAACCATCCAGCACACCCTCTACATATACAGAGCCCTGGACATGTGTGTGTGTGTGTGTCTGTATGGCACCAGTAACTTCAGTCCCTTTGAAGAGGGGTGAGGCCTTGGGTCTTCAGCTAGCCACTCTCTTTTGTGCACTTAAAACGCTGAATAGCAAGGCAAAACAGTACAACTGGCCCAGATTATCAAGTAAAGAATGCAGGATCCTCCTCTGCAAAGTGAAAGGACAATGGTGTCTTTACACAGTGTCACTGTATCTGGACAGTCTGGTGTCCTCGCCACGCGTCATCGCCACGTCACCGCGCCGTCCGGCGGCGGGGAATTTGATCCGATGGTGTGTACACGCCATCGGATCAAACTCCCGATCGGACATATCCGATGGAAATGGTCCACAGTGTCACTGTATCTGGACAGTCTGGTGTCCTGTGGCACTACAGATGTCAGCCAGGTAACTAAGAGCAACTATGTCTATATACAGTGTTCATAGAGTTGGATGAGCAAAGTGAAGCAACTCTAACTGTGTGCAGTGTCCTTGTTTCCTGCAAATGGGCAAGTGCCCCTCTCACCAAATCCTGTGGTCAAGGCCCAAACGAACGTCCTGGAACAGGCTGGGACCTCTAGTGACCTGACTGGGCACCTCACACATCTCACCCCGGCAGTGCAGGTATGCCTGGATGTGCACCTGGAATCCCCCTTTCTCAGGCTGGATGTCCCGACTGGCTGTTAACATCTTGAACAGCGCGGTGGACTAACCTGGGAGACAACACCTCTCCCCAGGGTCCAGTCTCCTTTCCTGCCTTGTGGTAACTGAATTCTCTCAGATAAGCAAGACAGAGTCTTTTGTTCCTTTACCCCCAGAGCAGGCTGGCTCTTGTATTTCTATGTCCATAGAAAGCTATGGGGTTATTTTAGATGGGGACTATATATCCCAGAATCCTTTGCAGCTGCTGCTGCTGTTAAAGTCCTTCTCATTGGTTTCTGTAATTGCTTTCACTCTGATTGGCTCCCTCTCCTCCTGTCAATAGGAACAGGAAACGTGTCCCCATAGAAAGATTCCTCTTAATTTTTTTTCCTGCCACCACAGGGAAGTAGTAATTCCTCTATAGGAACATAAAGGTTCTAACCCTTCACTCTCTATCCGAAAAATCATTTGACTGGCATTCCATTCAAATCTGGTTGTGCCATTAATGAAAAAAGGATCTTTTTAGTGATTTGTAGTTGTCAAAACATGACTAACAACTGCAGTTATTGCCAGAAAAACCAAGCTTTTATAGAGAAACTTTTGGAACACAAACATAGGGACTGCAAATGCGGATTTTGTTTGTGCAAGCTCTAGAACGGTAAAACGGATTCTGCCTCATTTACCAGGTTATTTGCCTGGTACAAGGTTGCAGGGTGAAATTTCAGATTTTTGTGAATTTACTGGCTGCATGCTTATTCTGGGTCATCAGGGAGTGAAGCCAAAAAAATAATAGACTGAGAAAATGTTCAATCTTTAACTGTGTAGGGGGTTCCTTACTTTTAAAGTGGTAAGGATGTGGAACTCCCTTTCATGGCGGGGAGTTTAGATAAGTATAAAAAAAAATGTAGATGTGTTTTTTAGTGAACACAATTTACAGGGATGTGGAAAATTGAAGTTACACACACACCCACGTTGAACTGGATGAACTGATGTCTTTATTTAACCTTACCAACTACTGTATGTAACCATGGAAGCCAAGACCAGGATGACAGTCCTGGAACCTGAAGTTTTAAAAAACAAGTCCAGACCTGAAATTGTACCTCACTTACTCACATACTGATATTATCATATGTTAAAGAAAGCAATCAAAATATACCCAACTTTTCTGACCTAATGAATTAGCACTACCCAAACGCCATTCCCCAGTACACTTACGAGCAAAAACGTTACTCGCGTTGCAGAAAATGCAGGAAAGTGGGTGTGGCTTACCTCAGTAGTTCCTAGTAACAAAGTAAAACTAAATCAAAGAAGCATACAAATACAAACTCTGCGGTCAATGAATATAATGGAAAATACTCTGTGGTGCCTATATTAAGCAGGTCTTTAGGGGTTTATAACAGGTACACTATAGCAAGAAGATTAAAAATCCATAATTCCACATTCTCTACTGCCTATAATTTACCATTTGAAATTATGTGTACTAAGTACAAAAAACTCCAAGCAATTCCACAGCGGTACTTTAAGCCACCATGCTCAGTGTATTAAATAAGCATTACCATTAGGCCATGTGACGATGGGCTTTGGTTTATTTTATACAGGTCTTTCATTCCCATACAAATCTATGGAAATGCAAACCCCCCCTGCCCCCAAAGCAGGTTAGAAGGATGTCAGGCTCAGGTCAAATGCACCTGTCAATGACTTCTGAATGATTCCAGAAGCATCTCAAACTAATGCCATGGGCACAAGCGACATTGGCCCTTATATAGTAGAGAATGCAGGACTGCGGATTTCATATCTTGGATAACTTTTCCATGGGGTGTCAGCACCAGAAATCAAACATGTGAGCAGTGGTGGTGCGTTCATTAAGGGCGCATAGGTGCCGCCCCCTCTCTCCAGGCACCCCCTTCTGTGTATAATGAATAGATTCATGCATTGCATGAATCTATCCATGGCTGCCGCCGCCACCCCCTATTCAGGCATCTGGCCCGTTTTCTGGACGCTATGCGCCTGAATTCCAGCCGCTGGGTGGCGGTCTATTTCTAAAGCACTTGATTAGAGCCATAGGCTTCAAAAAAAGGTGAACTGCGAGCGCAAAGCATTGCACTTGCAGTCCACCCAGGTGTGTTAGAAAAGCAAATGAATATTCGCTGTCATAACACTAAACCGCCTCTCCACCAATCAGGTGCGTGAGTCCAGGCGATTGGACACCTATCCAAAGGAGAGGAGGAGATGCACAGAGGACACAGGAGTCGCTGTCTGACCCGCTGCAAGGTCTCACTGCTCACCGCCATCACCCGCATGCCTGACCCGCCACCAAGACAGGGCAAATGGCAGGCAGACGGAGAGAGGGCGGCGGTCACAGAGGTAACTATTGATTGGCACAGTGGCGCTATTTGATGGGCACAGTGGCAGCATTTAAAGGGGCACAGTGTCACTATTTGAAGGGCACAGTTGCAGCATTTTATGGACACAGTGGCTGCATTTAATAGGCACTAGTGTTGAGCAGAATATGCCATATTCGATTTCGCGATATATCTCGAATATATAGTCGAATATTCGAGATATATTCGCTAAATACGAATATTCGTGATATTTTTTGGAAATGAAATGATTGCGAAATTTCGCTATTGCGAATGCGAATGCGAAATTTTCGAGAAATGCGGAAGGAGCACTCTGATTGGCTCAGAATATTCGTGATATTTTATAATACAAAATAATTGCGAATATTCGAGAAATGCGGAATGGAGCACTCTGATTGGCTCAGAATATTCGTGATATATTACAATACAAAATAATTGCGAATATTCGAGAAATGCGGAAATGGAGCACTCTGATTGGCTCAGAATATTTGTGATATTTTATAATACAAAATAATTGCGAATATTCGAGAAATGCGGAATGTAGCACTCTGATTGGCTCAGAATATTCGTGATATATTACAATACAAAATAATTGCGAATATTCGAGAAATGCGGAATGGAGCACTCTGATTGGCTCAGAATATTCGTGATATATTACAATACAAAATAATTGCGAATATTCGGCAAATGCGGAAGGAGCACTCTGATTGGCTCAGAATATTCTTGATATATTACAATACAAAATAATTGCGAATATTCGGCAAATGCGGAAGGAGCACTCTGATTGGCTCAGAATATTCGTGATATATTACAATACAAAATAATTGCGAATATTCGGCAAATGCGGAAGGAGCACTCTGATTGGCTCAGAATATTCTTGATATATTACAATACAAAATAATTGCGAATATTCGAGAAATGCGGAATGGAGCACTCTGATTGGCTCAGAATATTCTTGATTTTTTTTTTTGTAATTTCGCAAAAATGCGAATGAGAAATTTATTGCGGAATTTCGACAGTAACACTCTGAAATCGAATATATGTGTTATTTTAGCTAAAAACAATATTGCGAATTTATCGAAAATAATCGCGCGATATCGCTATTGCCGAATAATCGCATTGCGATTTATCGGCAATATAAATTGATCACTGCAGCTACTCGGCCCAAGGTCTCTAATCATACCAGCAATGCTTTTAGACGTCGATGGGGATCTCTAGGATGTGATCTGTTCTAAAAAAAAAATTGAAAAAATACGAATATTCGAAATAGCGAATATTCACCACGAAATTCGGAATATATCGCGAATACTCGAATATGCCATATTCGAGCCGAATATTTGCAATACGAATATTCGTGAGCAACACTAATAGGCACAGTGGCAGCACTAGATGGGGCACAGTTGCATCGTTTAATGGCACAGTGGCTGCAATTGATGGTCACAGTGGCTGCGATTGATGGTCACAGTGGTTGCAATTGATGGGCACAGTGGCTGCATTTCATGGGCACAGTGGCTGCATTTCATGGGCACTGTGAGGCTGCAATTGATGTTTTTTTTTTCACTTTGTTTGCACCCCCCAAAAAAAATTGAGCACCAACCGCCACTGCATGTGAACAATTTCTACTCTGTAATTGGCCAACATAAAGGCCGCTTCTGCCATTATGTTATCCTGTCTGTAATGCCTAATTCATATGAGCAGTAAGCAGTATCAGCAGTTAGCTGTAGTCCATAATAAGTCTTGTATGGTCTAAAGCTGGCCACACACACATTGATGCAACACTGGGATTACATCTAGGAGATATCTCAAATGCACAGCTGGTCTTTAACAGCCTGATTTTGACACGTCAGTTAGTATCCAGCTCACCATAAAATATGATTGCATTGGAAGTGTGAACAGGCCCCCTAAAATGTATCTAAAGCCACATTTAAAAAAAGTGTTGAACAGAATGGTGAAGGCTTAGAACTTCTGTCATCTTTTCTTGTGGTCTAGAGCAGGGGTCTCCAAATTTTCTAAACAAACAAGAGCCGTTTACTTTCCTTCAGACTTTAGTGGGGCCAGACTGGCCATTGGCAGTAAACAATTCTCTGACAATGGTGTCAGTGGGAGGAATTGTGCCCCATCATTGATGTCAGTGGGAGGAAATGTGTCCCATCATTGGTGTCAGTGGGAGGAATTGTGCCCTATCATTGATGTCAGTGGGAGAAAATGTGTCCCATCATTGGTGTCAGTGGGAGGAATTGTGCCCCATCATTGGTGTCAGTGGGAGGAATTGTGCCCCATCGTTGGTGTCAGTGGGAGGAATTGTGCCCCATCATTGGTGTCAGTGGGAGGAAATTTGGCCCATCATTGGTGTCAATAGAGAGGAATTGTGCCCCTTTGTTGGTATCATTGAGAGGAATTGTACCCCATCATTGGTGTCATTCGGCCCCATTTTTGGTGTCATTGGGAGGATGATGTCAGAGAATAAAATAACACCCCAAGGGCTAAAAGCAAGCAAAGTCCCCATGCCGCAGTTTGGAGACCACTGATCTAGAGATTCCCGAAGGTGAAAATAATATTAATCTTAATAATCACTGTTACTATGACTGAAAGTGATGGGAAATTCAAAATTTTGAGGGGAATTCTTCCAATAGAGACACATATTCTGGTGAGAGATATATCTTAGAGAGCATTGCCCTCACTTTGAAGAGATTGCATCTTGCTTCCTGTTGTGTCTATACAAAAGTAAATGAAGAAAAATCTCCCCAGTAGAACACAGAGAACAAGAAAACAAAATATAAAAAATGACAGGGGGGGGGGGTTCCCGGTTACTAAATCCAAGATGAAATTAAAAAAGTTTTGGCTTCAGACACACTTTACATTTCATATTATTAATTTGAAATTGTAATATAAAAAAGATTGTTGTGCATTGTCAGTAACTCATAGCAAATAATTTATTTATTTTTTTAATTTTTCTGACTGTTCCAAATTGATTAAAGGAGAAACACATAATTGGTTTCCGCATGTTGTATGTCATCATTACACTGTGCATCGCCTTGGTAATTAAGCTTGTAGCTCATTTCATCTTTTGAATCTTAATTGTATAATTAACCCCTTGTAAACCTTATATGGGAAATAAACTTTGAAATAACAATGACATTACAATAAAAATCATTATGATAGTAATGGATGGATCAGCGTTTTTTTTTTCAGTACTGCAACATTATGGCGGACACTTCGGACACATTTTTGGGACCATTGGCATTTTTATAGCGATCAGTGCTATAAAAATGCATTGGATTACTATAAAAATGCCATTGGCAGTGAAGGGGTTAACACTAGGGGGCGGGGAAGGGTTTAAGTATGTTCCTGGGTGTATTCTAACTGTATGGGGGGGTGGACTCACTGAGGGAAATCACTGATCTTCTGTTCATACATTGCATGAACAGAAGATCAGTATTTCCCCCGCTGACAGGACCGGGAGCTATGTGTTTACACACATAGCTCCCGGTCCCCGCTCTGTAACGAGCAATTGCGGGTGCCCGGCGATCGTACCCGCCGGGCACGCGAGCGCGCCCCCTAGTGGCTGCAAAAAACAGCCGACGTAGAGGTACGGGCTCTCGCCCAGGAGAGCCGACCTGCCGCTGTAAAATGACGGCGGCTGGTCGGCAAGCAGTTAAAAGCTGATCGGCTACCATCCACAGCTGCACCACATTTTGCACTCTCCAGTTTTAGTAAATGAACCCCATAGTGTCCTTTTCCAAAACCAAACTTTGTACAGGAAGATGCAGAGGTGTATTTTTATGTACCTATACTTTTTTGTCTGCGTTGTGCATACTCTGGGGCTTGTCACACCGTATGATGTGTCTCTGCAGAGATGCCATACATGACATTGTGCAGGAATGTGACCTGCCCTAGGAATAGGAATGTGCATGCAACAAATGGAAAAACATTTCTTGGGAGTCCTGCTTACATTACTTTTCAAGTAGCTATTTTAAAGGACATTAGAGTACATTTTTAATGAGGATGCATTCTCAGTTATAATCGTTTACTGGAAAGGAGGTTTTGATGCGACTTTTTGTTTTTCTTTGCTTATTATTCCACATTTTCAGGAACCCATTTTATCAACATTTTTTTTTTAGATAATTGTCTGAGCACCTATCTGTAAGTTAAAAACAGCAATCAATAGCCTTGATGAATGACTACTGAAGTCAATTTAGCCATCAAACTGTTTTCAGTCAGTCTAAAGGACCGTACACACAATAAAACGATTGGAAGAAACATTTAGCACGACGAACAATTGGCTGATTATCTGATCATTAGTATAGTGCTTTTGACAGCCGATTCTGACTTTTTGGATGAAAAACCTATAGGTGCAGACTAGAAAACTATGGCCCAGATTCACAGAGCAATTACGCCTGTCTAACTGGTGTTAGACAGGAGTAATTTCAAATTTTGCGCGCCGTATCACTAGTTTGAATCCTCAAACCATGATACGGCGGCTTCGGGCTTCGATCCGAGAGGCTTACGTCTTCGTAAACCTTCGGATCTACGCTGCGATATTTTTGCGGCCGCTGGGAGGAGTTCGCGTCGTTTTCATGCGTCGGGATATGCAAATGTGTTTTTACGGCGATCCACGAAGGTACGAGTGTCCCTCGCAATCGCCTACGTCAATTACTTCAAACCTACTGATCGAAACACTTACATCCCCTTGGGGAGCTGCCACCACCAATCATGGTTGTGCAATATTCCCAGGGGACAGTTCATTAGGTTACGTCGTAACTGTATGCAGGAAGATCAGATTTTAGCAGTCAATCAAAAGTTTTAGCCTCTATATTTGAACAAAAAGGGTATGATAGGCAAAATCTGGAAGGAGAAATAGGAAGAGTTAAACTATGGATAAACAATTATTGATTGCCAATCGCATTAGAGTCTAGCACAGATGATCATAATTTTAGAATTAAACTCTATTACAACGTTTAGTACAGAAAATTTGAGACAATCGTGGTAAAGAATCCATCTATTTTAAAACTGGACAAAGTACTGGGTCCAGTTTTACCGGAAAGGCTGCAGTTCATATACAAGAAAGCATCCTCTTTAAGAGACTGTTTAGCACCTAGTGTTCTCATTCCCCTGTTCCCTCTGAAAATTGTGTTTTTTATGATTGTGGAAGGTGTGTGTTCCATGCAGGCATTCGAAGGTGAATATTAAAAAAACTGAAAAAAAATTCTGCAACCAATAGAGAATATATACAGCAGTTAATCACTTGTGACACTGTTGGAGTGGTCTATATGCTAGAGTGTGAATGTGGGCTACAATATATTGGCAGGACATCGAGACCCCTACTTGTCCGAATGGCAGAACATGTCAACAATATCAAAAAGGGCCTCAAAACCCACAATGTATCCAGGCATTTTAAGCAGTTTCACCAACAAAAACCTAAGGGCCTCAAGTTTTGGGGTATTGACAGGGTGACCAAACATTGGAGGGGGGGGGGGGATTTAAATGTCAGCTAAGTAGGAAGGAGTCTTATTGGATACATGAGACCCATGTACTTAGCCCTAGCGGATTAAACATTGATTTCAGTATCAATTGTTTTTTTTACAGATCGTTAAGCATTTATGATGTTTTCCAGAGATTAAAATGTATTTTACTGTCTTTTAAAGATATATTTTTATAAATAATTTTTAAATGTAATACATTTTCCCATTAATGCACAGTATTTTTGGGGTTGCGGATTCTTCTATTTGCAAATACCATGCCATTATCTACATATGTGTAATTTTTGGGTGTAATTTTTACAAAGGGTGATTTTTGTAGTGACATGCATTTTATTATTTACTTTAACTGTGCAATAGTGCTTTGGGGACATTCCCGTAATCTGGCCAATAAGAGATACATCTCAGCCTTGCGCTACGTCATGCGACGTTGCATCAGATTACCATGGCAACTGTTCTCTCTATCATTTATAGCGGGTGCTCACGTCACTTCCGTATCCGCTGATAAAGTCCTGCCCTTAGGGACGCAACATGTATGGAAGGAAGTGTTGTGATGTCACCCACGGCCATCGTACACTCGAAAACACTACGGGCCAGATTCAGGTAGATGGGAGCATCTTTGCTCCAGAGTAACGCTTCTCATTTACGTTACTCTGCCGAAATTTTAGCAGCAAGTGCTGTCATTCACGAAGCACTTGCTCCTAAAGTTGCGGCAGCGTAACGAAAATGAGCCGGCGGAATTCAAATTGGGCGGGTACGGGGGGTGTAGTATTTAAACTAAGCGCGATCCCGCCGCGAACGTACTGCGCATGCGTCGAGTGTCAAAGCATCCCCGTGCGCATGCTCCAAATTCTGTGAATGAACGTCAATGACGTCACATTCCCATTCATGATCTTTTTACGCAAGCAACGTTTTTTTTTTTTTTCCCGACGCGATGACGATGCCTATACCTAACATAGGATACTCTAACCCCATGTAGGTATATCTTCGCGCCGCGTATCGCTTCCGGAAACGTCGTACCGTCATTGCGTCGCGCCGGAATTCGCTCGTGAATTGCCGATTTCCGCTCATTAACATATTTTTTGAGCGGAAATCGGCGGGAACGCCCCCGGCGCCATTTTTAAGTTGAAGTAACGATGCGATGGCGAAACTCAGTTACGCTGATCGCATCGGAGCTTCAACCCGGCGTTTCTTGTTTTCTGGTTACAGAAAACAAAAACGCCGGCTCAAAGTGACAGTTAGGCTGGCGGATCACTGGATCCGCCAGCCTAACTGTTCCTGAATCTGGCCCATGATCGTACACTACAAAACACAGCACAGCAAGCAGTGGGGTAAAAAAGCCTTTTTACCCCACTGCTTGCTGTGCTGTGTTTTGTAGTGCTTTTTATCCTTTTTACATCAATAAAGACTACCTTTTTAGGTTTATTTTGGTGTGCGGCTGTCCATGAATTATTTTCATTGATTTTTTGCCTTGTGAATTGCCAGCACCCACGGTCTTTGAGGAGGACATTGATTGCTTATTGCATTTGCCTGAGCGGCGGTCTCTTTTTCTTTATGTGTGTGATTATATGTCAGTATTACATTGTATAACCCTGTATGTTGTGGTCGTTCAGGTGCTTATCTAATAGTTTTTGTAAACTATCGATGCTCCCCCACTGAAACCACTGCCTGTGGAAGGGAATTCCACATCCTTGCCACTCTTACAGTAAAGAACCCTCTACGTAGTTTAAGGTTAAACCTCTTTTTTTCTAATTTTAATGAGTGACCATGTGTCTTGTTAAACTCTTTTCCAAGAAAAGTTTTATCCCTATTGTGGGTTCACCAGTAGGGATGAACTGAACACCCCTGCGTTAGTTTCGCACCGGAACCTTCAAACGGACCGAACGTTCGCGCAAACATTTAGAACCCCTTTGACGTCAATAGGACTCAAACGTTCAAATTCAAAAGTGCTCATTTTAAAGCCCCATATGCAAGTTATTGTTGGAAAACGTCTTTGAGAATCCGGGTCTTGCCCCAGGGAACATGTATCAATAGAAAAAAAGTTTTAAAAACAGTCGTTTTTTCTGGAGCAGTGATTTTAATGATGCAGCATCATTAAAATCACTGCTCCAGAAAAAACGACCATTTAAAAAAAAAAAAAAATCCATTAATACATGTTTCCTGGGGCAAGACCCGGGTTCTCAAAGACGTTTTCACAGGCATACTATAGACACGCAGCAGGTACAATATTTAAAGGAATTTTTCATTTTATTTAATTTTTTATTATTTAAGCATCATGAAAAAAAATGAAAAATGAAAAGATCCTTTAAATATTGTACCTGCTGGGTGTCTATAGTATGCCTGTTTAGCTTTATGGTGCACACTGCAGAGGACACAGGCAATACACCATGTGAGAATACTGCAGCTAGCACAATCAACTACCTGCCAGTAAATTAGGAAGAACTAATCTAACTAAACTATACAGTGTATAAATATATGTACAACTCCTGGGATGTATATATATCCTCTACACAGTGTAAATTTAACTGACTAGCCTGCCTGCTCTATTTAGCTAGAGAAAAAAGACACTCTCTCTCTCTCTGTGACTGATATCTATCCAGCGCCGCAACACACTACATGAGGCCGCCCCGCAGGCGGCCTTTTATAGTGTGGGGCGTGTACTAACGCACTGAGCCATAATTGGACAAAGCCTACCTGGCTTTGGCCAATTACGGCTCTCTATACTGACGGCGCTGTGATTGGCCAAGCATGTGGGTCATAGTGCATGCTTGGCCAATTATCAGCGCACAATGCCGCAGTGAATTATGGGCTGTGGCGCGTCACTCGAATTTTGCGCGAACGACCCGTTTTGTTCATATTGCAAACCTTCTTCAAAACTAATATCCTCCAGTCCTTTTATTAGCTTTGTTGCCCTTTTCTGTACTGCCCCATTTCCAGTACATCCCTCCTGAAGCCT
Organism: Rana kukunoris; assembly: GCA_029574335.1. Classification (NCBI taxonomy): domain Eukaryota; kingdom Metazoa; phylum Chordata; class Amphibia; order Anura; family Ranidae; genus Rana; species Rana kukunoris. Next base: position 136,597,949 of record CM056050.1, on the reverse strand, counting down.
GGTGCCCAGAACTGGACAGCATACTCCAGGTGAGGTCGAACGAGAGTCTTGTAAAGTGGGAGAATTATCGCTTTATCTCTTGAGTTAATCCCCTTTAATGCATGCCAATATTCTGTTTGATTTGTTAGCAGCAGCTTGGCATTGCATGCCATTGCTGAGCTTATTATTTACTAGCACCCCCAGGTCCTTTTCCATCATTGATTCCCCCCAGAGGTTCTCCCCCCAGGGAGTAGATCAAATTCATATTTTTCCCAACCAAATGCATTATTTTAAATTTTACTATATTAAACCTAATTTGCCATGTATCCCACCTCAATAATTTGTTCATACATTCTTACAAGGTTTACACATCCTGCAGAGAATGTATTGCCCTGCTTAGCTTAGTATCATCCACAAATACAAAGATTGAACCGTTCACCCCATCCTACAGGTCGTTTATGAACAAATTAAATAGGATTGGTCCGAGCACGGAACCCTGGGGGACCCCACTTTCCACCCCTGACCATTCCGAATACTCCCCATTTATCACCACCCTCTGAACCCGCCCTTGTAGCCAGTTTTCAATACATGTAGTCACCCTATGGTCCATGCCAATGGACCTTACATTGTACAGCAAATGTTTATGGGTAACTGTGTCAAACGCTTTTCAAAATGCAGATACACCACTATGGGACTATGGGCCTCCCTTTATCTTGATGGCAGCTCACTTCCTCATAGAAGGTTAATAGATTGGTTTGGTAAGAGCAATTCTTCATGAATCCATGCTGAATATTGCTAATGATACCGTTTTCATTACTACAATCTTGTATATTGTCCCTTATCATCCCCTCCAAGAGCTTGCATACTATTGGTGTTAGGCTAACTGATCTGTAATTCCCAGGGATGTATTTTGGCCCTTTTTTAAATATTGGTGCTACATTGGCTTTTCTCTGCAGTGAGAGTGTGTATTGCACCTGTTAAGTTTTTGTGTTATCATTCATATTCTCTGAAAAATGACTAAGAAGTCATCAATTCTGCCAGGGTATGTAAACTTATGAGCAGAACTGTATATGTTGCAGTTTGTTTCCATGTTGAAAAGTGCTCCGTAACTGTAATTTTCCTAAATCCTGAATTTGTCAATGTAAATTGAAGGGCATATTTCTATATAAGGGAATGTCATCTTTATCAAATATTTACTGCAGGTTAATCTTCCTGGTGCAAATGTTGTAAATTACAGGGAATGTTTAGCCTTTTGTGATAGTCTGGTGAATGTCACATTCATTGCTTTATAAATACTTCCTGGGTCTTTACAGTGACTTATCACATTATATGAATGGTATCATGTGGACAAAGCTATGCTGCCCACCACCAGTTACCATCTCAACCTAAAATATAAGCCTATATTTGAAAAGCATAAATAAACTAATTACTAATTAAAAATGCACATATACACATTAAGAAATACAGAAATATACTGAAACATACTAAAATATGTTGCTATAATATTTAGATTGCTTTTCATTTAGGATGCTATGACATTATTAAATTACACATATAAAGCAATCTGTAGTACACTAATAATATACTTATATACAACAAACGGACAATCAACATTTAGACATTTTATAAGAAAATAATTTACACCTTTATGTAAAAAGCTCATGGCTTCATGAATTTATATGTTGATGGTCATAGCCCACTCTGAATATTCTTAGATTGTATATTGGGAGGTGCATTGGGCAAGGGTCTAACACATGTGACATATATAAGCTTATACTATACAGATTAGTAATGTTTTGAGTTTTCATTATTCCAGATACATATTAGACACGGGATGAAGCATCTACAGTTAATTTCATACTACGGAAACCAGGAATACTTGTACAGTTGCACATCATTTTGTTTTGTCCTATGAAAAAGTTATATTAGGGAACCATTATTGCCTTCAACCTGCTACTTGTGAGCACTTATTTTCTTCATGTTAAATAAGCATACTTTAACAAAGACTGCAGAAGCTTTAAAATACTAGTCATGCATGGCGTAATAAAACACACTGGAAGAACTCAATGTTACCTTTTGCATGACTGCAAAGATGCTTTTTTTCAAACCCAGAAACTGCAACCTTTTTACTCCTCTCTAGAGCTTGCTTTAACAAATTTAGATTTGGACAAGCTGAAAGATGTTGATCCACTTTATTGTTCCAGTCTATAATTAGAGGTGGGTGAGAGAGATGAATGTGTCCTAGCCGTATTACATAATTGTTAGCATTGTTCCATAATGGACTAGATTTAAATGACTGGGATTATATGGGCATCAGCTAATCCCCTAATACTGGATACTGTAGGGTATTTGGCTTTGATCACCACGTGTCACTTCCTGTAAATAACAGAATGAGGCAATCGTTTCTGAACAGTGCACAGTACTACTGGGCAAAACATTTACGCATGAAGAGCTGAGTGACACAGAACTATGCATGCCATCCACTATTGGTGACTAAGAATAAAGCATGTCTTTTTATAGCTAGTGAAGTATAATGGTAAGATAGGGGTGAAGGCTGCCCATACACTGTCTATGAATAGCAATTTTCCCATTGGGCAATGTAGAAGTGTAAAAAACAATAAATATGATTTTCCAAAGTAAATTTTATGACACAAACAAATTAACTGGATTGGTAAGATCGCAGTGGGTAATGGGGTCAATATGTCATGCAGGGGCAGGCAGATATCTGTTCAATCTTGTTGAGACAACTTCCCAACTATGAAACAATTTTCCCTTGTACTGTGTAATTTTAGAGGATGGAAGCTACTCTAAAGCTCTTACACCCAATGAGAATATCGGATGAATGATCGTCTATTTTTTTATTTATTTTTTGCATGCTATTCTCATACTGAAAACGAAGAGGTTACTAAAGTTATGAAAATTCTTGTCTTGCAGAATACAACTTTGAAAGTGATGTAATGTGTTGTGTTGAATTGTAATGTATTCTGTTATTTTTGAGACTGCAAGGTCTTGGTCTTCTGATTTTTTTCAGAGGAATACTATACTGATTAAACAAAAATTGTACATTCCGGTATCATTTGAGAATTGTTTTGTTTGTCTATTTAGATAATTTTGCATGAACTGTCATGATTAGCTCTCGAAAGCTGTAAACTTATGATTAGATTATCGTACGGTCGCTTCAAAATCAGAATTTTCTGAACATGTAAGCTAGGCATTAGTTGTAGACTGCATTTAGATTATTATTTACCTTTGCTACCATATTACACTCCCAACATGTTTGTATTTCTTATTGAAACTTGCCTAATACATGCAGGTGACTCAACTTATGCCTATAACAGACACAGCATCTGCCTGGAAGTGTTAAATATATTGTGCCTTTCATTAGTATGACTACTTCTATATTTAACTTTATCTGCATGAGGTTGTCATCCTTTAGTCATGTATAATCAAACTATTTATTGTTAGTCAGGTATTATTGGATCATGAGTACTGCTGGACACCATACCAATGTATGACCGGAGAGAATAATTATGGCTTGCTATGGCTGATTATTGTTTTGAAAAATCTTGTAGGCAACAGCTATTATCTTTAAGAAGGAGGATAGAAATTTAAAAAGAAAGTGTCTGTCAGCCCCTAATATGCTGTTTTATAAAGGCTAGACTACTTTATGCCACTGCTTAAAGGGGTGTTCCAGCCCAAAATTGTGTTTATTAAAAGTCAGCAGCTACAAAAAGTGTAGCTGCTGGCTTTTAATAAACACTCACTTACCTGGTCCTACGTTCCAGCGATGCGCCGACCGGGGCTTCGCTCCTCTCCCCCCCTCCCCAGCCGGCGTCTCCATTCCTATTGTGGGCACCCAGCCGTGACAGCCTTCGGCTTCACGGCAGGGCACCCACTGCGCATGCGCGAGCCGCACTGCGCATGCGTGCGGCTCGCCGCTGATTGGAGAGGCGATCATATGGGACCTGTCATGTGTCCCATGTGATCGCCTACAGGGAAAGGCTGGTGTAGGCGATTAAGGCTTAATCGCCTAACCAGCCCCTCGGCGGAAGCAGGAAGTGGGACAGGAAGTCCCACTCCTACTGAAGCCCCCACTCCCCCCCAAAAAAAATTACATGCCAAATGTGGCATGTAAGGGGGAGAGGAGTGGATTAAAAAAAAGTTATTTTTTAGGTGGAACTCCTCTTTAACCACAACTAACACTTCAGGGAACATTTATCAATTCTGTCACATAGCATGGCAGTACTACAGTAAATAGAAGCATTGAGACAGAGTTACTATAAGAGTTCTGTTTTAAGTACACTGCAACAGGCTAAAACCTGACCCGGACTGCTTTTGTGTCTATTTGGAGTGAAAGTCCTCAGTGCAAAACTCAAAAAATTTAGCAAAGATTTCCTAGATGTTGCCAAGTGTGAGGAAGTCTGATTTGTGTCACTATTTTGCTTAATAAAAGTAATTTAAAAGTGGGAGTAAACTGCATAATTTGTACCTATAGGTAAGCCTTTAAAATAAGGCTTACCTTGAGGTACTGTAAATGTCTCCTAAACATACACCGTTTATGAGTTATTTACTGTATATGCAGATGTGGAGGCCCTTTTTTCCTGCTCTATTTCATGTCCTGCCTTAAATCCCTGGAGGGATTCCATCGCTCTTCCTGTCCTGATCCTTGAGTTGCTGGGAGTCAGGAGGAATCTCTACATCTCTAAACAGGCGGGAGAAAGTTCAGGATCGCACCAGATACGATCATCTAAGGCACCCGTGTCATCACTACTCTTACCTTCACTTGATTGACCCATTCCTGGCGGACTGTGGGTCCACGGTATACAGTAAGAGTACCCATCTTATAGCAACTAGAATCAGCTGCATCCATGTACCTTCATTGGTTTTGATGATTTTGCACTGCTCCACTCTCCATCTCCCATTTCTTTGTGAAGATTTGTCACTATCACTATTGGAGACTATTTATACAGATCCCATCTTTGGAACTGTTGCTTGATTTAGTTTAGTAATTGTGTCTTTTGAGACATACACCGATTGGTCTGTTTGATCATACATGTTATATACTCACCTATCTTTATCCATGTATGCAACATGGTTGAACAGTAAACGAGGGGCAGGGACTATGCAGTACTCCCCATCCACTTCCTGAACACTTTCAGGCCACCTGTCATGACATGACCCGGTCTGTTAGTTTACTAACAGAATCTAGGGGGAACTTAACATTTTGCTGCAGTAGTGCTGCTACTGCAAAAAAAAATTACAGACTTCCATCTGATTATTGCTTACACATATCAGCTGGAGGTTCATGCGATCAAAGTGGCTAAATGTGGCTAGTTTGTTTGCAAAACTGCAAAAACACTAGGTTTGGGGGAAACTCATCTACAATACAAAAAAACTGTTGACAGCAGTGGCGGTGAGTCCATAGAGGCCACTCCCTCTCTCCAATAGAATCTATCTATTGCATGAATCTATCTATTGTCGCGGCTGCTGCCCCCTATTTAGGTGTCCGGTCCCTTGATGGGCACCGGGCATCTGAATTACAGCGGGGGTGTATTTGGAAGTGCCTGATTAGAGCCGTCGGCTCTAATAGGTGTCCTGATTAGAGCCATGAGCTCCAATAGGCTTCCAAATTGGTAAACAGCAGGTGCACTGTTGTGCATTCGCGGTTTACAGTGTTGTGTAAGGGAATCAAATAAATCGCTTCCCTAACACTGACCCCCCTTTCAGCCAATCAGGTGCACCGGGTCTGATTACCTGTCACCTGATTGGCTGAAGCGACAGGTGCAGTGATTGAATGCCTATCAGACGTCAAATTATAACAGAAGAAGATGGGAGAAGACATTGAGGACTCGAAGGGAGCGTGGAGGACAGCGCTGACCCAAGACAGGTAAATGCCGGGGGGGGGGGCACATTAGCAGCATTTGATGGGGCACACTGGCGGCAATTGATGGGGCACACTGGCGGCAATTAATTGGGCACACTGGCAGCAATTAATGGGGCACACTGGCGGCAATGGATGGGGCACACTAGCGGCAATTAATGGGGGAAACTGGCGGCAATTAATGAAGCACACTGGCAGCAAGTAGCTGCGTTTGATGGCACAGTGGCGGCAATTTATGGGTACAGTGGCTGCGCTTGATGGCACAGTAGCAGTGTTTAATGGGCACAGTGGTGGCAATTCATGGGTACAGTGGCTGCATTTAATGGCACAGTGGCTGTGTTTGATGGGCACAGTAGCTGTGATTGATGGGCACAGTAGCTGCGATTGATGGGCACAGTGAGGCTGCGATTGTTTTTTTTTTTTTTTCAGTTTGTTCACAGCCTGTTTTATTAATATTGTGTAAAATGTTAATTGTGGGAATTCCCTAATAGACACTAGCCAGATTCAACTTCCCATCCTTTGCTATATTCCAGTATGTTTTGCACTAAGTTGCTGACATAAAGAAACGATGAGGGACCATTTTACATCTGTGAGTTGCAGCAACTCAGAGCACATTTGTGCAGTATATTTTTGCTCATTATGTCAGGATACAGCACGTTGCATTTAGACAACCCAACAAGCTTTTGACACATTTTTGTTCCAAAAATCAGTTATTTCACAATGCATGTGTGGTACCATGAATGGCACCACTATGCGTCAGCACATAACATGTTTTTACAACACTTGAGTTGCTGCAACTGGCAGATGTAAATTGGCCCTTATTCTACACACTCTGAGAAACAAGACTTTTTAGTCACTATTATGTCTTGCCCATTATATTATACATCTCTAACTGGTCAGTACATTGGTAGTTAAAATCTAAGGCATTAATAACAAGAGCTCCACACATTGCCCCCACCCAGGATTATATGAGTGCACTATTTTAGTTGACTGTGTAACTGTAGACTGAGAGATATTAAAAACCATGTTTGATGTCTGACAACAGCTGTGCCGTGTCTGTGCCTGTTATCTGACCACGTTACCCAATTAGATATCTAAAGTCCAGCAATAGACTGGGAAACAGGGCAGTAGTATGTTATACTTTAACGTTTCTGCAAAAATTGAGAGAAGAACATGAAAACAGTTTGCTACCTTTTTTATTTTTAAATTAAATAACTTTTTACTAAATTACCCTTTAATTTTAAACTTTTGGTTTACCCATTGTAACATCAATATACAAAGAGGTTTATTACTTTACTTACTATGTACTCATGATGTGTACTCATGATGACTGAAAATCTTACATATACTTTAACTTTTATTTATAAGCCAATGTATATGAAAGTGGTTGTTTTGTCCATAGCAACCAAGAGAAAGAGTATTTTTACTTTCTTATTAATTAAGATCCCACTTGCATTTTTTTTCCTGTACAGATTAAAAATGAAAGTAAGCATCTAATTGGCTGCAAATGATAACACCCTCCCTTTAGAGCATATTGTTGAGCAATCAAATTATATAAAACTGCCAATAAACATATACTAACGGCACCTCCTGGAGCCTGCGTGTCATTTTATTTCTTTCTGATTCTTATGCCTTGTACACACGATGAGAAAACTGCAATTTTTTATATTGGTCTTGAAAACCGGTCGTTTGTATGCTCCCTAGCAGTTTTCTTGACTAAAAAACTGCCTGCAAAATAATCGAAACCAGCTCTCTTTTTTCTCATCGCGTTTCCCGTCAGTTTTTTTTCTCGTCACGAACAACGGAATCAAGTATGCTGCCCAACATTTGAAAGGAACTTCCCATTTATAGTCCCATCATACGTGTTGTACGTCACCGCGCTTTGGTGGGATGTTTTTTTGCATGAACGTGTGTATGCAAGTCAGGCTGGAAAAATATTGTTTTTTTTCCTGCCGAGAAAAATGGTCGTGTGTACGAGGCATCAGTAGTACACTATCAGAGTGCCCCTAGAGTGTATTTAGAGCTCCTTTAAAGGATTGGCAAGGTTATAGGCAGTAATGTGAATGGTTGAACTGCGCTTAGGATAGTACAGTGGGGAGTAGATTGAATGTAAATGTTGGACTGCAGCCCCCCCCTAACTATCCTAAGGGCCCTTTCACACTGGTGCGTTTTTGCCGCGTTTTTTGCCGCGTTTTCGCGGTAAAAATAGCGCTATTAAAACGCTCCCCATGCTCCTATCCATTGAAATGAATGAAAAACGCGGTAAAAACGCGGTAAAATCGCGGTGTTTTACCGCGATTTTAACTCTCCGTTTTTACCGCGATTTTAACGCTCCGTTTTTACAGCGTTTTTTAATTCATTTCAATGGAGAGGGGCATGAGGGCGTTTTAATAGCGTTTTAATAGCGCTATTTTTACCGCGAAAACACGGCAAAAACGCACCAGTGTGAAAAGGCCCTAAGCCCAGGTTCACACTGGGTACGATTTAGTTCGATTTGAGATGCGATTTCACATGTGAAATCGCATCTCAAATCGGCGGCAATTGCCAGCAATGACACCGTCCTAATCGGTGCGACGCTGCATCTGCGGCACTGCACCGGTTTCAAAAAGTAGTTCCTGTACTACTGTTTGTGATTTCAGGACGCGATTTACATTGACATCTGTGCAGAACCCTGCACAAATGTCTCCTAAATCGCGCCGAAATCGGGACTGCCAGAGGGAGTGAAATCGCGCGAGTTCAGCTGAAATCGCGCGATTTCACTCCCGCAGCCCAGTGTGAACCAGGGCTAAGGGAATAAATAGAATGTAGATAGAAAGAGAGGTGGGGGCGCTGTCGCTAGTAGGTTGTGGAGTCGGGCCAGTTTGGTAACCCCCAATCAGTGGGTGGGTGTGGCCTCCAGGGGCAACCTTCCCCATCCTATAAAGGGGTGGTGGCAAAATCTGCCTAAACTAGTATTGAGGGAGATAGATAGAGCAAGTGCAGAGAAGGGCAACCAAACTGATAAGAGGCATGGAGGAGCTCAGCTATGAGGAAAGATTAGAGGAACTGAATTTATTCACTCTTGAGAAGAGGAGAATAAGGGGGGATATGATCAACATGTACAAATACATAAGAGGTCCATATAGTGAACTTGGTGTTGAGTTATTCACTTTAAGGTCAACACTGAGGACAAGGGGGCACTCTTTACGTCTGGAGGAAAAGAGATTTCACCTCCAAATACGGAAAGGTTTCTTCACAGTAAGAGCTGTGAAAATGTGGAACAGACTCCCTCCAGAGGTGGTTCTGGCCAGCTCAGTAGATTGCTTTAAGAGAGGCCTGGATTCTTTCCTAAATGCACATAATATAACTGAGTACTAAGTTTTGTAGGTAAAGTTGATCCGGGGTAAATCCGATTGCCTTTCGGGGGATCAGGAAGGAATTTTTTCCCCTCCGGTAGCAAATTGGATCATCGCTCTGCTGGGGTTTTTTGCCTTCCTCTGGATCAACTGTGGGTATGGAGTTGGGTGTATGGGAGGATGTACTGTGTTTTACTTTGTTTTATTTTTATTTATTTTTTTATGGTTGAACAGGATGGACTTGTGTCTTTTTTCAACCTGACTAACTATGTAACTATGTAACTATGTAACCTCCACATGAAATAAAGTAAAATAAATTATAACAGCCACTAAACATATAAATGCAGTGTTACCAGTGTTAGCTCAATGAGTGCAAAGCAGTATAAATCTGGCATGTATCTGATTGGCTAGATTCTAAAACAATTGTACTCAGGTGCAATAATCGTGGCGTATGTAAACCATAATAAAACATAGAAATGGGAATACAAACGAAAATAAAAATAAAGATAAAGTGGGACCAGCCGCTACTAGTAATGAGAGCAGGTGGTCTCCTGAAATGAGCTTCTTTAGACACCTCTAGAGAAGTGCACCAATAAAGTGAGCAATACACAAAGGTCAAAGGCACAAATCAAATGCATAAGTCCATATAGCATAAATTCAAAAAAGATGGCTGAAACAATGTGTAGTCCAGGGTGCACCTATATAGGTGGGTAATCATGCAAAAATACAATGGGTGCTCCTTCCAGTGGATCCGGTGCTCCCCCTTATGGGTCCCCACTAACCAGAGGCACTCACCCCTGCTGGGGTAGAGTGCGTATTAGGCCTTGTACAGACGATTAAATATTTCTGTTCAAATCGGTCGGGCCGACCGATTTGAACACATCTATCTGCTGGCATTTTGGTTTGCTCGCGTGTACACACAAGCAAACCAAAATCCCCGCCAGCAGACAGCGGGGTGACGTGTCGGTGACGTTGACACCGCCACGTCACCGCACCAGGAAGTAAAACACTTCCGCGCATGCGTCGAAATCATTTGGCGCGTGTGCGAGAAGACATGTCTGCTGGTTAGCATACTAACCAGCAGACATGTCGGGCGGACGGGTTCCCAGCCGACAGATTTCAAAGCATGCTTTGAAATCTGTCGCGTGGCCAAATCTGTCTGTTTGCCCGTACACACGATCGAATCTGTCTGCTGAAACGGTCTAGCAGACCGTTTCCAGCAGACAGATTTGATCGTGTGTACGAGGCCTTAGGCGGCGTACACACGAGGGGATATATCCGCTGAAAACGGTCCGATGGACCGTTTCAGCAGACATCTCCGCTCGTGTGTATGGGCTAGCGGACAGATTTGTCCACCCGACAGATTTCAAAGCATGCTTTGAAATCTATCCGGTGGGGATCTGTCCGCCCGACATGTCTGCTGGTTAGTACACTTACCAGCAGACATGTCGGCCCCCACCGCCGCCGCGCCGCTGCCGAATGGATTCGGCGCAAGCGCTGAAGTGTTTTACTTCCTGGTGCGGTGACGTTGCGGTGACGCGGCGGCGTCAACGTCACCGCCACGTCACCGCGCCTTCCGGCGGCGGGGAATTTGATCCGATGGTGTGTACACGCCATCGGATCAAACTCCCGATCGGACATATCCGATGGAAATGGTCCGCGGACCGTTTTCATCGGATATATCCGATCGTGTGTACGCCGCCTTAGAGTAACAGCTGCTCCTTTACACCGCTCTGTCGTTCCTGGGTTCCTGGTGTATGTCCTTGGTCCAGGTGGCTGTGTTCCCTTGAGCTTCAGAGTTCCTCCAGGAAGAAAGAAGGAAGAAAGAAAAGGCTACCATGGCGTAGTACGTTTTTTAAAAAAAGTTAAAATTTATTGGCACTGCCAGTAGAAGGCGTGCATGTATGCAAAAAATCCACAACAAACTGTATTATACAGACCAGAGTCAGTTAGAACATGCAGCCAGTACAGTGAACATAGATGAATCAAAAAATGAAAAAATATATAATAAAAAATAAATAAAAATAGAACTTCAGCAACCTATCCCCTATAGGGTATAGGCGAATGTCATTCACAGCACTGGGTTATCCGATTAGCGGTCGCACCAGCGAGGGAACGGCGTGCGTTCCACTGAACAATCAGCTGGTCACCCGGAAGTGCGTGAGGGTGTGCGTGTGTCCGCTTTATGCACGTTTCGTATTGTAACATATTCTGAAGCTTTTGCTTTGAGTGTTCTTTAGATAAGCTTTGGACCTGGCATTAAAGATGAACTTGTGATTTAATAAAAAATACCCTGGCAGTGGGGCTTCTCGCACTACAAAGGTTAAATGCTAATTAAATCTAGGGGTAGAGAAATAAGCTGTAATCATTTCTTTATTCCATGCTTAGGCAAGCACTTGCCACCCACATCTCTCCAATGTGCTTGGTTGTACAGGGGCCCTTGCCATCATCCCATATGATGCAAGATTATTGGTGCAACTTCCAGACCGAGTCCCTTAGTGAAGTGATAGGGTAAATATTACAGCTAATTCCCCCAACCCTAAACTTAAATAGTATTTAACCCCTGCAGTGTGTTGAGGGCCCACTGGATTTTTTTTTTTTTTACAATGCACAGAGTGGAACTTTAATGAAGCTGGAGCCAAGCGAAATTAAAATGGCTCTGGGGCTGGCATTCTGCATCTGCCATTTTAACACTGGTTCACATGACTGTAATGTGTGCAACAAATTGTTCATGGAGGGGGACAAAAACAATTGCATGACCTAATATACAAACAGTAATATGAATTATTCAGCAACATGAGTTTTCTGGGGATCTGACCTTATGGTTCATACTATGGCCCAACAAGTCCTATCAGGCTGAACAATGCAGAGACATATGTATATCAGGAAGAAAAGAACGTAGGCCAGACATGAGAAAGCGTGCAAAGGATAAGGTAAATAAAAGTTGGTTGAAGGAGAGGAGAAAGCCAAAAAATAAGAAAAAAGGAAGAAGAGAACAAAGAAAAAGGGGGGTTGTTGGGGGGGAAAGGGGAATGAAAATAAGGCGGAGTCCCCACAAACCCAGGGTCAAGCCAGGTGACAGACTACAGATGGCCTAAACTGAATGAGTGCGGGATTGGAAGAGTATAAGTGTAACAGCACTGGTGAAAGGAGTGAACCACACACCTGCAGTTAGCAAGGATTTCAATGCACTTCCTTATGTGACAACTCAGTATTGGGCCCAGGCGTCACTCCTCGCAACAGGAGTTTGGGGGATCTCTACATCATCTTTCTGTCACATAAAGAAAGGCGTTGAGCTACTAAGGATGGACGCATTACAACATGCGACCAGAGCTTAGCGTTTAAAATTATAGAATGTACTAAAAGATTGCAATGCACAACTATACGCTAGTGATTATGAGTATTACATAGCGTCGTGCATTAGGCTACTAAGGGATAAGGAGGTATAGAATACGTCAACCCTTAGCATAGAATGTTTTAGGCAAACATGTTCCGCAACTTTAGGGCATAGGCCCATATACAAGTAGCACTTATGTCAGCACGTAGTAAATATGCGTTGTAGAGACAACTGATAGTTGCATAAGAGTAGCAATTTATAGTTTAGGTACTTTGAGAGTACACGTGGTAACTAGGAATTGTTAGGACAACTATTAGATGCGTATGAGAGGCAAAAGAGTTCAGGTTATAATAGTGCATCTATGAGGTGAATATTGCATGCATAATAGTATTTGCACGTGAGAGGCAATATAGCTCAGGTAATAGCAGTTGCATATATGAGGCGAATATTGCACAATTAATTTGAGGGTTGCTGACCCTATAAGGTACTCCTTTGCAAACAGTCCTTAGCACAGCAGTATATCACAATAAGTAGGTTGTTATCCACAAGGCATATTAAGTAACAACAAATGTATCAGATGTAACACAAGCAGCAGATCTTCCTATAGGACTACAAGTGATACAATAGCTACTTATCCGTTTGCAGACTTCAATGTAGGAGATAGAAGATCCGTGGTGTAGGGTGTTCAGCAAAGCCCTCAAGGTTGTAGTAGGTGCAATAGCACTAAAATAGTAGTTGTTGCCTGGAGCGGTGTTGCAGCATGGGGAGTAATGGCAGCCTGGACGCAGTGAGAGTTGCTGTTGCTAGCTGGCCATAATGTTGCCTCTATAGTAGCGTGGCCGGAACGGCTGACAATAATAGAACAAAGTTCTTGTTTAAAATGAATGCCTTTATAGGCAAGTGGGCTGCTGCAGTGCATTGCAGCAATTTAAATGACCACCGTGGATATCGGCACACTTCCACGCTCCAAGCTGGAACGCACGCGGTGCCGGGCGATGACGTCATCGCGCGAGGGCCGTATGTGTTCCAGCATGGAACGCATTACGGCGTTGAAAGCACCTGTCATTAGAAGGAACAGCCAGTGGAAGAAGCGGCTGTTACAATAAGCTAGCCATGGTTCCAATGTTTAAAGAAATTTAGAATGGGAATCATTTAAAATGTTAGATATCTTTTTATTAAACATGATAGTAGTCATATAGTCTTTCAACCCCACAAAAGTGATGGAAGATTTCTTCCATGCTTTGGCTATAGTACATTCAGCAGCCAAAAATAAGTAGGTTACCAATTTCTGTGGATTTGCGAAAAGGCCTAGGATCAGAAGAAGTCACTTACTTGATGTTTTGATACTTCTCACATTCACTTGGTGGATCTTCAAAATATCCATGGACTTTATTTATATATTAACTTGTCTGATGACACATAATTGATATATACACATTTACATTTCTAACATTGTGTCTACTGTTCATGGTATATGCATCTATATGTATTATTTTTTTTCAATGCTTTTCATCATGATCAACATTGTTTAGCGCTACACTTTCTTTTCTATTTACATTTTTGCTCAATTTTCAAATCAGCCGTGTTAGCAGCTACTAATATCACCAACAGCGCAGGGTATCCACACTTTTTTCACATTGACTTCAACAAGCTGGAGTCCAATCATTAACAAAGCAACATGTCTCCAGTAAAATCATCCTCAGTAGGCCATTATGAACAATATGCTGCAGTGTACACAGCTGTGTAGAGAGGCCTTCACTATATGTTCTACTGTGATGTTGTAAATTTAAATAGAGATACCAAAATCACAAATGATGCACTGCTGACATCCATAGATAGCAGCATAAATGTAAAAAAAAGCAAAAGAAGACCCTACATTGTTTCAATTGGCCCTACAGTGGTTTTAAATGACATAGGACAGCTTTAGATTGAAACAAAAAAAGGAGAGATCAGCTTTAACCCCAAGACATATTTGGCACAATATATTTATTTCTGTTACATTGCTGAAACCTTTACTAATGTACAGGTTTCTGTCTTCTAGATCCTCTTTTAGATACCTCAAAACCTGTGTTTGAACCTAAACAGATGTTGCTAACCCAAATATTAATCCTTTTTTAACTATTCTCATTATTATTTGCTAGTTACTTACTGTTTAAAATTAATAGGGAGAAGTACAAGTACACAGATAGCTTACACAAGTTGTGTACCTGTATTAATTCTCAGCAGGGCAAGGTTGGCGAGTCTTGCTCAGGAGGGAGTGTGTATGCAAGCTTATTGCCTGGGTAATTTGCTGTCCAGTGCTGAATCTCTGTTCTTGCAGGATGGGTCATAGGAGGGTAAAGGGTTTTTTTTTTTTACTCAAATTTTTTTATGTTCAGACTATAGTTGTTTTAGAATTATATACATGATAATTCTGGAATTGAGGCAGAGGTTAAGCTTTAGGGCCTTTCAAAGCTCTGTTTCAGGGGCTTAGGTTGAGGCTAAGGTTTAGGGTTCAGAATGAAGTTGAAGAGGAACTGCAGCCTGCTCACATAATTTGTAATTAATACATTTTTGCCATTATGAAGCTTCCCTCCAACCACTTTGCATATTATTGTGTGTGTATATATATATACACACACACACACAGTGATTCTGTATTTGCCAAATATGCTGTAGAAAGCTCTCTCCACTCAGTCTGGTTGCAACCATTTTAACTGTGGGCAGCTAAAGCGGCTGCCTGTTCACTTTGTGAATTTACACAGACACACAGAGGCACACCTCCAGCTCTGAATATCTTATAGGTCCTCTTATGACTCATCCCCCTCCCTTCCTGGCAAACTCTTACAAGAATGAGAGAGAAAGCTGTACATGATGTCATAAGCCTAGGCTTTTTACCAGACAAGACACTGGAAGTGGACTGTATAAGGTATTTACTGGCAGAAAAAAAATGTTTTACTATGTAAAGTTAAAACAACAAGAACAGAGGATTTAATAGATGGAAAGATTAAAAAATAACTGAAGTTCTGCTTTAAGGTAAACACGTAAGAGTTTGGGCTGAGGTTTGAGGCTAAGGCCTCGTACACACGATCAAATCTGTCTGCTGGAAACGGTCTGCTAGACCGTTTCAGCAGACAGATTCGATCGTGTGTACGGGCAAACAGACGGATTTGGCCATCCGACAGATTTCAAAGCATGCTTTGAAATCTGTCGGCTGGGAACCCGTCCGCCCGACATGTCTGCTGGTTAGTATGCTAACCAGCAGACATGTCTTCTCGCACACGCGCCGAATGATTTCGACGCATGCGCGGAAGTGTTTTACTTCCTGATGCGGTGACGTGGCGGCGTCAACGTCACCGCCACATCAGCGCGCTGTCTGCTGGTGGGGATTTTGGTTTGCTCATGTGTACACGCGAGCAAACCAAAATGCCAGCAGACAGATCTGTTCAAGTCGGTCCGACCGATTTGAACAGATAGATTTACTCGTGTGTACGAGGCCTAAGAGTTGAGGATAGGCTTAGGTTTAAAAGTTAAGTAAAGGGGCTAAGTTTTAGGATTCGATTTTGGGAAAGGTTTTAATTTATAGGTTAGACTGAAGCAAAGGTTTAGGAGATAGACTCATTTTTAGGGGCAAGGTGAAGTATAAGGTTAGGTTGAAGTTTAGATAAAAATAAAAAAGTGCAGCGCAAAAATAAAATTTAAGTACAAAATAATGGCATATGTGTATAAACCAGTAAAAATAAATGTCCATGTGTCCACAAAAAATCCTTTAAGTGAAGAGTAAATCACACAAACAAATCCAGCAGGAGTGAAGGTGAAGAGGAAACACCAAGAGAAAATCCACCACCGCAAGCAAGATGGACTCTCACCTTATTGCTTTGACCCATAAGAGTCACAAAGCATATCTGCAGATAATCTCAGTCAGATCCGATCTCCAAGACAAATCACCATTCCATATCAGATAGCAGCGAACCACCATATAAAGAAACACAGAAATATCTAGTGCTCTCTGTATAGACCAGTTTAATGTAACATAAGCATAAAAAATGAGTCACATGTCTCTCATATATATTTCCTGTCGGGGACGTCAGACGTACTCCCTCTGCTTGACGCTGATGAAGTCCCGCCCACGGGACGTAACGCGTACGTAAAGGGGAGGAGCTACGCAGGACGTCACCCCGACCATCGCCGCTGTGTATTACTTTGTACTGTTTTTCAGCTTGCACTTGGCTCACGAGTGCTTTTAAATGTGAGTACCCGCTTTTTATGCTTATGTTACATTAAACTGGTCTATACAGAGAGCACTAGATATTTCTGTGTTTCTTTATATGGTGGTTCGCTGCTATCTGATATGGAATGGTGATTTGTCTTGGAGATCGGATCTGACTGAGATTATCTGCAGATATGCTTTGTGACTCTTATGGGTCAAAGCAATAAGGTGAGAGTCCATCTTGCTTGCGGTGGTGGATTTTCTCTTGGTGTTTCCTCTTCACCTTCACTCCTGCTGGATTTGTTTGTGTGATTTACTCTTCACTTAAAGGATTTTTTGTGGACACATGGACATTTATTTTTACTGGTTTATACACATATGCCATTATTTTGTACTTAAATTTTATTTTTGCGCTGCACTTTCTTATTTTTATTTTTGCTTTGGGAATTTTCTATGAATTTATCCTCAGTGCTGGCTTGCATATTTATATTTGTAATTTGTTTGTAATTGCTTATTTCCCAGCACTGAATTTTTCACTTGTATATTTGCACTTTATAATTCATTTTATTTAGCAGCAGGGATGGAAGTGTTTTCTTATTTAGAGAACCGTGAGGTTACCCTCACAGATATTTTTTCTAAATCAGCCACTTCTTCGGATCCTGGTGATCTGAATGTCTCTTTTAGAAAACTTGGTCATTTATTTGACAAAAAAATTAAAACTTGGTGGGACATAATAACATTTGATCAATATCTGTCTGCTAAGATCATCCCAAGACGTCTACGGTGGGATTTACCACCTAATGATGGTCTTACAGATGTTGAATCAAACAAAGAGTGGTATGATTTCTTCACCAACAAGAGTTTTGATTTGATTCGCTTTTTGGGATCACGCAAGCAACGGAAAAAGTTGTGGCTTGAGGGTCAGATCAAAGCGATCATTGATCTCATTGAACCCAGTAAAGAATCACCAGAGTTTATTCGTCTTTCTGGTGAACTGAAGACTAAACTAATCAAGTGGGATAAAGAAAGTCAGGATAGGAAACGTAAAAAATTCTTGCGTGATTATAATGACTGTATATCCCACCAGGTGTTCAAATGGCAATCCCTCATTTCCACACAGGCTGATACTCCTCAGTCTATATCTATGGATACCATGGAGTTACCTCTCGGTGACCCTCATCAGGCCACCCAGGGTCCTTCTAGAACTTGGGCGAGCACTGTGGAAGCACATGTCACGCCTATCAGGAACAACACCCCTAAATTAAGAGGACAGGGTCCCCCTAAAGTAAGGGGAAAAGGGAAAGGGAAAAATAGGGGAGGTCATTCTCAGCCCACTGGTTATTCCTCGCAACAATCGTCATCTAATTATCATGACAATCCTCCTTGGAGACCTGTGCCTAATAGGGGTGGCAGCCACCAACGGGGAAGAGGGGGTTTCCCTTTAGGTCCACCTCCTCTGTCTACCTATAATTATTATGCTCCATTGCAGGATCAGTGGGAACTACCTACCTCCTCTTCCAATCATTTTTTAGGGCAGGAGAGGACCCCTTGGAGGGGCCCTCCGCCTTATACTCCCACTTGGGGGGTATGGAGGGAGCACCAGCCCCCCCCAGTGGACAATTGGAGAGACCCACTAGCCCCCCAGGCTCCTCCTGGAAATGGTCAATCCAGCCAAAAAAGGAAAAACTGAGAGGAAACAGGGGTGGCCGACGAGTCCAAAAGGCCAAGATCGTATTAGGGACTGGTATCTTTAACCTTAGCGGGACTACTCTATCTGAGGACGAAGTACGAGTCCTTGATAGGGGTCTCAAATTTGCCCCGATCAGAAACCTTAATAAGTTTCATACTTATGTTAATGTCCAAAAGTACATACGTGGGCTAAATATGAAAAGGTATTTTCTCTCTAATCCTATTCAAAAGGAGTGTTTCATCGTCCTTCACGCAACATACCAACCCCTCAGGAATAAGTCGGTTTTTAACCCTCAGGGCCAGGACACTAGACATTTGGATGTTTTTAAGAATTTGGTCTGTAAGGATCTAGAAGATCTGAAGATCAAAAATGTCAGTGATTCCCATCATATCAAGAGGGGTATCAAGTCATTAGAGCTCAGGAATGACATTGTTATCCACCCTGCGGATAAAGGGGGTGGCCTTGTTGTGTTGAGTAAAATATACTACCAAGAGGAGATGACTCGACTCCTCAGTGATAGTGACACTTACCAGTTGTTACGAGGTGATCCGATGGTCCATTTCAAGAACGAATTACACTCTTTAATAGAAAGTGGCAAATTGAAAGGTGTTCTAAACAAAAAAGAGGCATCCTATTTGGACCCCTTTTATTGCCGCACACCAATCATTTACTTTCTCCCTAAACTCCATAAAGATTCTGTACGACCTCCGGGTCGACCCATAGTCAATGGGATAGACTCCGTCACCTCTAGACTTGGCCAATATTTGGACCATTTCCTCCAACCGTTGGTATCTAAAATGGAGGCGTATCTACGAGATACAAAGCAAGTCATACAGATCTTAGATACTTTAGTATGTACCCATGAGACTATCTTAGTGACTGCTGATGTAGGATCCCTTTACACCATCATTGATCACGAAGCAGCTATAGCCTCGACTATCTGGGCTTTAAAAAGTACAGATCTGAATAGTCAACATATCCAATTTATTTTGGACGGCCTAACTTTCTGTCTCATGAAAAATTACTTTTGGTATGATAAGAACTTTTATCTACAGCAACGAGGAGTTGCTATGGGCGCTCGTTTTGCTCCCAGTGTGGCCAATCTTTTTATGGCCCACTGGGAAGAAGAAACAGTGTTCAAAAATCGCCCCCCTCAGCTCTTATGTTACAAACGATACATAGATCACCTGATAATGGTCTGGGAGGGTGAAATGATGAGCCTTCAACAGTTTATGGGTCGACTGAATAACAATACCAAAAATATAATTCTTACCTGGACAATTTCAAGTGAAAAAATCACCTTTTTAGATTTGGAAATCTTTAAAAGTGATTCCAGGTTGTTGACTAGGAATCATTTTAAAGCCACGGACCGCAATGGCTATATACCTCTGACCAGTTGCCACCATAGGCTCTGGTTATGTAATATACCCAGGGGCCAGTTTGTGAGATTACGCAGGAATTGTACCATCGAAGCTGACTTTGCATCCCAGTCACATGTTCTTGCCAAAAGGTTTGTTGAGAAAGGCTATCCTGCCTCTGTTATAGATCAAGAAATAGAAAGGGTACGGCTAATGAACAGGGACGTTATTATTACTGACAAACCGATTGATACAGCATCCACTGATGTAAACATTAATCACAAAATCCTATTGGATTACAATATCCAACACAAAAAATTTGAACGGATAATTGGTAAGCATTGGGCAGTTCTAAAAGGTGATGCTGTCCTGGGACCTGCATTACCGGATCGGCCTCAATTTGTTTACAAAAAAGCTCCAGCTCTACGCGATGTTATTGCACCAGGGGTTATTGACCCACCAACGATGCCTAGACCTAGGTTATTCAACTTCTTATCAGGCTTTTATGCCTGTGGGAGATGTGCCACATGTAAACATGTAAAGAATAATATCAAAAAAAGAAAAACCTTTTGTTCAACTGTTACCAATACGGAATATGTTATCAAAGAGCTTGTCACTTGTGACACTGAAGGGGTCATTTACATGTTACAGTGTGACTGTGGGTTACAATATGTTGGCCGTACCTCACGTGCTTTACATGTAAGAGTAGGTGAGCACATTAGTTGTATCAGACGGGGTGTCAAAACACATAGGCCCAGATTCACAGAGCGATTACGCCTGCGCAACAGGAGATGCGCGTGCGTAAGTCTAAATGTGCGCGTGCGTTTCGTTGCACGGCATCCCCAGAACGAGATACGCAAAAAATCGTCCCGCGTAATTTCGTTAGACTGGCGCATCCGTCCGCGCAAAAGTGCGATAGACACACCATTGATTTGCTAGTCAAATATGCTAATGAGGGACT
Organism: Rana kukunoris; assembly: GCA_029574335.1. Taxonomy (NCBI): domain Eukaryota; kingdom Metazoa; phylum Chordata; class Amphibia; order Anura; family Ranidae; genus Rana; species Rana kukunoris. The sequence continues at coordinate 136,577,219 of CM056050.1, read as the reverse complement.
TACGGGGATCCACAAAACAACGTTGGGGCAGCGCAGGCGACGCAGTGTGCGCAACAGCAAAATGTCCTGTCTAAAATTAGAGCTGATAAAAGCAGGTCTAAAAAAAGAAAAAAAGTCTACTTGTCAGATAAAGCAACACTGTTAGTGAGGAGTTCAGCAGTCACACGTGTTGCTCAACAATCTGTATGCCAACATGCCAGGGGCATCGTCGCACATAGCTATACTACTGACTTTAGATGAACAAAGAAGGAGGAGGGCACGGAGGATGGCACTAAGGAGGGCACGGGAGATGTTTTTTTTTATTTTTTTTATTTGCTTATATAAAATTTACAATTTAATCTAATCTAATACAATATTCTTATCTGATACAAGCCCCTCACTCTTCACTTGATATATCACACACGCATAGACATCTTTGGCATGAGTGATTCTGAGGTGTCTCGCATCTTAAGATTCACCCCTCATGTCATCCTGGAATGACCACAACCTTGCAGGAGGACATCAGCAGCCCAACACATGACACTACCCATGACACCCATGACAGCTACATATACAATCAGAGCCCCATCCCCACAGATTTCGAACAGAACATGTATGGGGACAGCTGGCTGGTTGGTGAGTGACATGGGTGGCAGGCATGACTATCCCCTCCCGTGATGCACACCTCACAAGTGGCACATGCATGACTAACATCCTCCTGTCTTTTCCCTTCAAGGTGACTCTGCATATGCACTGGTACCCCATCTCATGACCTCATCTCATGCCAGCTCACATTATGCATCTTTGCACGTTAAACACACACATTAATCATGGCACAATGAGAATGCATGCATGCACACCACTGTGGTCCCTAGCACACACACACCCACATCCTCATCACATTGGATTGGCACCAGTCCACCATGCAGGACTTGTGAGCTGCAACGCCACGGCTCCAATTATGTCACTGTACATTCATACACCATTCACACAGACCTGGGGATCACTTCTCCACCACAAATGAGGGTGACACCCCTTTTCCCGCAGGAATATCACCCCCACATTCCAAAATCATACACAAACAGAATCAAAAAAATTAAATAAATGACGAGCAAAAAAAAAAAATGCCCAGCAAAAATATAATTTAAACAAAATAACAACAAAGAAAACACATAAAAGACAAAAATCACTCTGCAAAACAGTCCCCAAATATCTCAAAGACACGTCACAAACAAACAAAAGCACCTTGCTGTAGAGGGAGGGATACAAAGGGATGTACTTTTGCAAAGGAAGTGCATTTGTGTCTGTCTATTTATGCTGTCTGCGTAGTTCACAAAGTTGCCCTAGTCCATTTCCAATTTCACTGATTGCGCCGCTCCCGAGTTGTGAGCATGCGCACAGCGGAGCTGACCATGGTCTCCTTCAAGCGCGCATGCCCGAGCCGGCCAGCCCTTCATTTGCATGGGGTCACGGCTCATTTCAATGTAACACGCCCACGTCCTTCCCAATTTGTATTACTCCTCCTTACGCCTCTGGAAAAACGTTACGTATGCGCAATTTCCTGCGCAAAAGCTACGAGAATAGGGTGATTACGCGGCAAAATTGCGCAAGTCTAACGTAAAGGCGGTGTGCTACGCCGGTCCAATAATGCGCAGATGTACGTGAATCTGGGCCCTTGTGTGTCGAAACATTTTAGACAACATCATGATCGTAAACCCCAGAGGCTTAAAATTTTGGGCCATTGAAAAGGTATTCAAACATTGGAGGGGTGGTCACTATATTCGCCAGCTGAGTCATCGCAAATCTTATTGGATCTTTGAACTCAAAGTTGCCACCCCGAGAGGCCTCAATGTTGAGTTCGATCTCAATTGTTTTATATCTAATCGTTAGTTATAATAGGGGTGATTTGTTTTAAATTAGTTTCTTTTAGTTATTACTTTTTATTTAAATTTTATTTATTAACCTTTTTTTTTTTTTATATATGATCCTGTATAGGCTATATTAATTTTATTATTAATATGTGATTTTTGTAGTAATGTAGATTTTACTGTTAATAGTCATATGTAAAGCGGTGATGATCAAGGGTGACGCCTGCGTGTTATAAATTATACTTTATAATTATCTTTCATATTGCCTGTGGATGAATGAGTTGGCATTGTTTAGGATGCACCGGACCGAATTTTGAATTTTTGGTTTTTATTTCCTTATACCATTAATTTCTAAGGATTTCCGTTTTGCTCATCCTCTTTATCCATTGCCATTATAGCCATTCATTTCCGCATTATTGTGGCTCTATTGACCTTGCCCCGGATGTTGTTGTCGGTGTAGTTCCTTCATTGGCCGCATCCACGAGCGATCGGATTGGCTGATGAGTCACATGTCTCTCATATATATTTCCTGTCGGGGACGTCAGACGTACTCCCTCTGCTTGACGCTGATGAAGTCCCGCCCACGGGACGTAATGCGTACGTAAAGGGGAGGAGCTACGCAGGACGTCACCCCGACCATCACCGCTGTGTATTACTTGGTACTGTTGTTTAGCTTGCACTTGGCTCACGAGTGCTTTTAAATGTGAGTACCCGCTTTTTATGCTTATGTTACATTAAACTGGTCTATACAGAGAGCACTAGATATTTCTGTGTTTCTTTATATGGTGGTTCGCTGCTATCTGATATGGAATGGTGATTTGTCTTGGAGATCGGATCTGACTGAGATTATCTGCAGATATGCTTTGTGACTCTTATGGGTCAAAGCAATAAGGTGAGAGTCCATCTTGCTTGCGGTGGTGGATTTTCTCTTGGTGTTTCCTCTTCACCTTCACTCCTGCTGGATTTGTTTGTGTGATTTACTCTTCACTTAAAGGATTTTTTGTGGACACATGGACATTTATTTTTACTGGTTTATACACATATGCCATTATTTTGTACTTAAATTTTATTTTTGCACTGCACTTTTTTATTTTTATTTTTGCTTTGGGAATTTTCTATGAATTTATCCTCAGTGCTGGCTTGCATATTTATATTTGTAATTTGCTTGTATTTGCTTATTTCCCAGCGCTGAATTTTTCACTTGTATATAAGGTTGAAGTTTAGGACCTGTTTAAAAGGTTAGGTTAAGTAACTCATTTGGTATTAGTTTTGACAGCTGTGAGAAATTCATTTTTAAATGATAAAATATTCTTTATTGCCAACTAATATCGGGAGGGGTATGGGGGCCAGAATTGACTTTTTAGGCTAGACTTAAAGTGAACCAGTCAAAAATGAATGATCAACAGGTTAATCGCCTGTGTGGCATCACCGCCCTAATAAAAAAGTGTTACAATTACTTAGCAGGATCGCGTTTAATAAGGAATTACTGTATACTATGTTTTTAATTATGCTAATGATGCAGCTTTAAAAAAATCTAACAAAAAACAGAACTCTAGCTATCTCTCTGATCCTTACTTTCTCTCTGATCCTTTCCCTAGATTAAATGATGCCCAGCCACCTCAGTGAGTACTGGCCATCATGGGTATTCCCTTTGGGGGTCAATCATCATGCTGGTCTGGCAAGAGCACCATAATGTCAGGGAGAAAAAAACGGACAGAGACACCACTAAGGAAGGACGGACTTGTGTTGTGAATAGGTGAGTAAAATGTAGCAGAGAGGCTTCAGAGAGAAAGCAGAAAAGGAGGGCAGAGGGTGCACAAAAAGAGGAGTTGGGCTCAACCATGAGTTAAAGATTTTTGAGGAAAACACACACACACACACACACACACACACACACACACACACACACACATATATATATATATATATATATATATAAATCATCTGGGTATTTAGGTCCTGAGGTGGTTTTTAGTAAAAGGGCAATATACTTTGGGCCAGATTCACAGAGCCATTACGCCTGTCTAACTGGTGTTAGACTGGAGTAATTTCAAATTACGCACGTTTTCTAGCTAGTCGGAAACCTCAAACCATGAATAGACGGCTGCGGGCTTCAATTCGACTGGATTACGTGTTAGTACGCCTTCGGATCTACGCTGCAATAAAATTGCGGCCACTGGGTGGACTTCCCGTCGTTTTTCGCGTCGGGGTATGCTAATGAGCTTTTTCCGGCGATCCCCGAAATTACGATCTTCATTCGCAATCTCTTACGGCACCTTTAGTCATCTTTTTTTTGCGTAACACTATACCAGCTTTTTGCTGGTCTAATATTAGACAGCCCATGTTGAGTATGGCCGTCGTTCCCGCGTCGAATTTCTACGTTTTCCGACGTCTTTTATTATTTTTTACGTAAGTCGTCCGGGAATAGGAATGTTCGTAAACGACGCTACTCAAACAACGAATGACGTGACGTGATTTCGCGCAATGCACGGCGGGAAATTTCTAAACGGAGCATGCGCAGTTCGATCGCCGCGGGGACGCGCTTAATTTAAATGCTTCACGCCCCCTAATCGCGTATTTCGATTACGCGGCGAGAAATAGACTACGCCGCCGTAGCGTACGGGCAAAAATCTACCAGGATTCGGTGTAGAGCCTGGTGAAATACGGCAGCGTAGAGTATTTTGATTACGCAGCGCAATATTAAGTGTATCGGAATCTGGCCCTTTATTTTTAGTCATTTTAATATCTTGAAATTAATTAATTTATATATATATATATATATATATATTTATATTTATATATTTGACATACCACATATAATAAAATATTGGATATATTTATAGTTTTAAAAAAAACAAATAAAAGATAGCTTGGATGGTAAATCATTTGATTTGGCACTTGAACTAAAGAGATCTGAGAGACTAGAATAGGGAATTCTTCTGTGGAACCGAGAACCCATCTGCCTGTGTACAGCTAACTTTAGATACTGATAAATAGTTAGAGCATATGTACACTGGTGCTTAAACTACTTTTGTATCTTCTTTGCCTGTGATAAGTGTAGAGATTAAATCACCTATGTTGTAACAGCAGATGCTGGGTATTTTACTGTAAATAACTTGTATTAAATGCACCGGAAATGAAAATGCAGCAGTTGGGGGTGTTTAGCAGGAGTTAAATGTAGTAGAGTGCATTGCACCTCAAAGCTTAGCTCCAGTAGTATTTCTAGCTTTAGATACAACAGGGAATGTTTAGAATGTGTGAAAATGTTATTTCTGTGACCTACAGGCAGTGCTGGGATGAGGCCATTTGGTGCCCAGGGCGAAGATGGCAAACTGCGCCCCCCCCCCCTTTTTAAAGAAAGAATCAATGTCGTTTCAAAACAAGAACCTCTGTTAGCACATTGGGACTTTGCGTTTATCACTGGTGTTTGACTCAATTTGTAAAATGCAGCATGAGGGGGTTAACGTATTGCCACTAGTTTCTAATACATTAGCGACCAGCTGTGCTGAGACAAGGTGCCCGCTAACATGCCAAACTGCGCCCCCCAGGTTGTGCATGGGTTAAATGCCATTTAATGCCTAGTACACATGATGAAAAAATTGGATAAAAACAAGTGCATTTGGAGCAATTGTCTGATAATTAGTATGCAGCTTTCAAGAGCTGTCTACAACAGTGAAAATATCACAAAATAGGCACAAAGAAATTATTTTAAGATAACAGAACTAATGATTTTAACCACTTTAGCCCCGGACCATATTGCTGTCCACTGACCAGAGCACTTTTTGCGATTTGGCACTGCGTCGCTATAACTGACAATTGCATGGTCGTGCGACGTGGCTCCCAAACAAAATTGGCGTTCTTTTTTCCCCACAAATAGAGCTTTCTTTTGGTGGTATTTGATCATCTCTGTGTTTTTTTTTTTTTTTTTTTGCGCTATAAACAAAAATAGAGCGACAATTTTGAAAAAAATGCAATATTTTTTACTTTTTGCTATAAAAAATATCCCCCAAAAATATATAAAAAACTTTTTTTTTCCTCAGTTTAGGCCGATACATATTCTTCTACATATTTTTCATTAAAAAAAAAATCGCAATAAGCGTTTATTGATTTGTTTGCGCAAAAGTTATAGCGTTTACGAAATAGGGGGTAGTTTTATGGCATTTGTATTAATATTTTTTTTTACTACTAATGGCAGCGATCACTTCGGACACTTTGACACATTTTTGGGACCATTGGCATTTTTATAGCGATCAATGCTATAAAAATGCATTGGATTACTATAAAAATGCCATTGGCAGTGAAGGGGTTAACACTAGGGGGCAGGGAAGGGGTTAAGTGTGTTCCTGGGCGTGTTCTAACTGTATGGGAAGTGGCCTCACTAGGGGAAATCACTGATCTTCTGTTCATACATTGTATGAACAGAAGATCAGTGTTTCCCCCACTGACAGGACCGGGAGCTATGCGTTTACACACATAGCTCCCGGTCCCTGCTCTGTAACGAGCGATCGCGTGTGCCCGGCGGCGATCGTACCTGCCGGGCGCACGCGCGGGACTCGGGGGCGAGCGGGGATGCGCGCCCTAGCGGCCGCTTTAGAGCGGACGTATAGCTACCGGCTCTCGCCCAGCAGTGCCACATTCCCGCAGTAAAATGACGGCGGGCTGTCGGCATGTGGTTAATGTAGTTAGAATACAACCTCAGAGATGATGTTTTGTGTCTAATAAGAATTTTGGTAACTTTAGTAACCTATTTGTTTTCCATATGAATCCAGCATGGAAAACAAAATTGTCTAATATTTTCATTGTGTGTATGGGCCTTTTATTCTAGGAGCAGAGGATTAAGGTAAAACCACCTAAACTGGCACACATGCATAGGTTATATTTCACTCAGCCAAATACTAAGGCTGGGTTCACACTAGTGCAAATTGTATGTGGGTTTCCCCACATCCAAGTCACATTCCAGAAGATTGTGGCCGACTCTATATGGAGCCGGTTCACACAGCTCCGGGACAGCTGTGGAAAGAATTGGACAGAGGTCAGCCAAAAATCTGACCGAAATCAGACCTGAAATTGAGAATAGGGACGCACCAGACCCCTGCTGTGAGCTGCTCCTCTTTTCTGTGGCCGGCCATGTAAACGTGCTCAGATAAGGGGTCTAGTGTGGATTTTTGGGGGAACTCCACGACTTTTTTTTTTAAATTTGGGGTGAAGTTCCCCTTAAAATCCACACCAGACCTGAACGGTCTGGAATGGATATTTGGAGGGAACCCCACGTAATTTTTTTTAAAAAATTGACGGTGGGGTTTCCCCTAATATCCATACCAGACCTGAAAGACCTGGTAATTGAATTTGGGGAACCCCCACGTTTTTTTTTTTTTATGAATGACAATTCATTATAGCCGCCAGTCCGGTTTTAAAATTACTTTTTTTCTTTCAGAAATGACACTTTGTGCAGGGACAGTTCTAAGTACGGGAAACATGCGCTTTTTCACATGCTTATTTTCACTCTAAGCATTATTAAATTCATTGCTCCCGAAAAAACGGCAGTTTTTAAAACTTTTTTTGCATTGATACATGTCCCCTGGGGTAGGCCCCAGGTCCCCAAGCACTTTTTAGGACAATAACTTGCATATTAGCCTTTAAAATTAGCACTTTAGATTTCAAATGTTCGAGTCCCATAGACTTTAACAGGGTTCTAAAGTTCACACGAACATTTGGTGTGTTCGCAGGTTCTGGTGCGAACCGAACAGGGAAGTGTTCGGCTCATCCCTAGTCAGCACAGGTTTACAGCACGGCATTGCACAGTGTGGATCGCAGAACAGGTCGGGACTAACAGGAGAAAAGCCAGTCTGTTATCTGTCTCCCCTTATCTTAAGTCTGTGCAAGGAGAGAGAAAAGCTCTGATGTCTGCTGGGTAGTGATGATCAGGGCTGCAGTGTACTGCTGTCTGCGCTACCCACCTGTCTTGAGCTCTCACTGTCCCAATCCAACCGCCCAGCATGTCAGGAAAACATGTGCCCAGGAGAGTGTTCTTTCCGGGGAAGCCTGCAGCTGGTAAGAGCACATTCTCAGCGGTGCTTTTGGTCAGAATTAGCAATGCAGAGGCTGAGCATGATGCTCTAGTGTTTTGCGCCCCCTCCCAATCTCTGCCCAGGGCAGTAGCCCCTGCCTTGTACCGGCCCTGCCTACAGGAGAGCATTCCCCTCACTTCCTGTCCTGGTGGTAGTTCTCAGACAAATCTAGAAGACCTCTTCTCAGGGGGAGCAGACAGCATTAAAAACTTGATAAATGTTCTAACACTTTCTCACCTTATTAAAAACAAAAATTACATTCTGGTTGGAGTTGTGTTTTAACCACTTTAGCCCCTGACCATATTGCTGTCCAATGACCAGAGCACTTTTTGTGATTCGGCACTGCGTCGATTTAACTGACAATTGCGCGGTCGTGCGACATGGCTCCCAAACAAAATGGGCGTCCTTTTTTTCCCACAAATAGAGCTTTCTTTTGGTGGTATTTGATCGTCTCTGCGTTTTTTATTTTTTGCGTTATAAACAAAAATAGAGTGACAATTTTGAAAAAAATGCAATATTTTTTACTTTTTGCTATAATAAATATCCCCCAAAAATATATATATAAAAAAAAAAATTTCCTCAGTTTAGGCTGATACGTATTCTTCTACACATGTTTTGTTAAAAAAAATTTGCAATAAGCGTTTATTGATTGGTTTGCGCAAAAGTTATAGCGTTTACAAAATAGGGGGTCGTTTTATGGCATTTTAATTGATATTTTTTTTTTACTAGTAATGGCGGCGATCAGCATTTTTTTTCAGTACTGTATTATGGCGGGCACTTCGGACACTTTTGACACATTTTCGGGACCATTGGCATTTTTATAGCGATCAATGCTATAAAAATGCATTGTATTACTATAAAAATGCCATTGGTAGTGAAGGGGTTAACACTAGGGGGCAGGGGAGGGGGTTAGGTGTGTTCCTGGGTGTGTTCTAACTGTATGGGGGGGTGGCCTCACTAGGGGAAATCACTGATCTTCTGTTCATACATTGTATGAACAGAAGATCAGCGTTTCCCCCGCTGACAGGACAGGGAGCTATGTATTTACACACATAGCTCCCAGTCCCCGCTCTGTAACGAGCGATCGCGTGTGCTAGCGGCCGCTTTAGAGCAGACGTATAGCTACGGGCTCTCGCCCAGCAGTGCCACATTCCCGCAGTAAAATGACGGTGGGCGGTCGGGATGTGGTTAAAGTCCATCTCTGGGCAAAACATTTTTTTCAGGTTTGGATAGACCAGGAAAAAGTTAGATGTTCTGCCAGGTTGTTCTTGCTGTATATGTCCCCATTGAGGACATGAACCCTTCTATTTATACTAATGTTTATGATCAGCATGAAAGAAAGCAAGGAGAAATCCAATGTTTTAGAGTTGTTCTCAGAACAAGGATTGGGGACATCTTCCTATGGGGATACCTGTCCCAGGGACATTTATCTAAGAGGAAATATCCCCTTCCTTTTTTTTCCCAATGGTGCATAGCCAGCAAATAAAAAAATGATATGGTCGCGTTTTACTTTTCTTTACTCTATCCAAAACTACAGGGAGTGCAGAATTATTAGGCAAATTAGTATTTTGCCCACATCATCCTCTTTATGCATGTTGTCTTACTCCAAGCTGTATAGGCTCGAAAGCCTACTACCAATTAACCACTTGCCGACCAGCCGCCGCAGTTATACGGCGGCAGGTCGGCACTCCTGCGCGAGAGCCCGTAGCTCTACGTCGCGCTTTTCGCGGCCACTAGGGGGCGCGTGCGCGCCGCCGGCGGCCCGCGCGCGCGCCCCCCGCTCGCCCCCGAGTCCCGTGCGTGTGCCCGGCAGGCGCGATCGCCGCCGGGCACACGCGATCGCTCGTTACAGAGCGGGGAACGGGAGCTGTGTGTGAAAACACACAGCGCTCGTTCCTGTCAGCGGGGGAAACGCTGATTTTCTGTTCATACAATGTATGAACAGAAGATCAGTGATTCCCCCTAGTGAGGCCACCCCCCCCATACAGTTAGAACACAAATAGGAACACACTTAACCCCTTCCCCGCCCCCTAGTGTTAACCCCTTCACTGCCAATGGCATTTTTATAGTAATCCAATGCATTTTTATAGCATTGATCGCTAAAAAAATGCCAATGGTCCCAAAAATGTGTCAAAAGTGTCCGAAGTGTCCGCCATAATATCGCAGTACCGAAAAAAAACGCTGATCGCCGCCATTACTAGTAAAAAAAAAAAATAATAAAAATGCCATAAAACTACCCCCTATTTTGTAAACGCTATAACTTTTGCGCAAACCAATCAATAAACGCTAATTGCGATTTTTTTTACGAAAAATATGTAGAAGAATACGTATCGGCCTAAACTGAGGGAAAAATATTTTTTTATATATATTTTTGGGGATATTTATTATAGAAAAAAGTAAAAAATATTGCATTTTTTTCAAAATAGTCGCTCTGTTTTTGTTTATAGCGCAAAAAATAAAAACCGCAGAGATGATCAAATACCACCAAAAGAAAGCTCTATTTGTGGGAAAAAAAGGACGCCAATTTTGTTTGGGAGCCACGTCGCACGACCGCGCAATTGTCAGTTAAAGCGACGCAGCGCCGAATCTCAAAAAGTGCTCTGGTCTTTGGACAGCAATATGGTCCGGGGCTGAAGTGGTTAAGCATATTAGGTGATGTGCATCTCTGTAATGAGAAGAAGTGTGGTCTAATGACATCAACACCCTATATCAGGTGTGCATAATTATTGGTCAACTTCCTTTCCTTTGGCAAAATGGGTCAAAAGAAGGACTTGACAGGCTCAGAAAAGTCAAAAATAGTGAGATATCTTGCAGAGGGATGCAGCACTCTTAAAATTGCAAAGCTTCTGAAGCGTGATTATCGAACAATCAAGCGTTTCATTCAAAATAGTCAACAGGGTCGCAAGAAGCGTGTGGAAAAACCAAGGCGCAAAATAACTGCCCATGAACTGAGAAAAGTCTAGCGTGCAGCTGCCAAGATGCCACTTGCCACCAGTTTGGCCATATTTCAGAGCTGCAACATCACTGGAGTGCCCAAAAGCACAAGGTGTGCAATACTCAGAGACATGGCCAAGGTAAGAAAGGCTGAAAGACGACCACCATTGAACAAGACACACAATCTGAAACGTCAAGACTGGGCCAAGAAATATCTCAAGACTGATTTTTCTAAGGTTTTATGGACTGATGAAATGAGAGTGAGTCTTGATGGGCCAGATGGATGGGCCCGTGGCTGGATTGGTAAAGGGCAGAGAGCTCCAGTCCGACTCAGACGCCAGCAAGGTGGAGGTGGAGTACTGGTTTGGGCTGGTATCATCAAAGATGAGCTTGTGGGGCCTTTCGGGTTGAGGATGGAGTCAAGCTCAACTCCCAGTCCTACTGCCAGTTTCTGGAAGACACCTTCTTCAAGCAGTGGTACAGGAGGAAGTCTGCATCCTTCAAGAAAAACATGATGATTTTCATGCAGGACAATGCTCCATCACACGCGTCCAAGTACTCCACAGCGTGGCTGGCAAGAAAGGGTATAAAAGAAGAAAAACTAATGACATGGCCTCCTTGTTCACCTGATCTGAACCCCATTGAGAACCTGTGGTCCATCATCAAATGTGAGATTTACAAGGAGGGAAAACAGTACACCTCTCTGAACAGTGTCTGGGAGGCTGTGGTTGCTGCTGCACGCAATGTTGATGGTGAACAGACCAAAACACTAACAGAATCCATGGATGGCAGGCTTTTGAGTGTCCTTGCAAAGAAAGGTGGCTATATTGGTCACTGATTTGTTTTTGTTTTGTTTTTGAATGTCAGAAATGTATATTTGTGAATGTTGAGATGTTATATTGGTTTCACTGGTAAAAATAAATAATTGAAATGGGTATATATTTGTTTTTTGTTAAGTTGCCTAATAATTATGCACAGTAATAGTCACCTGCACACACAGATATCCCCCTAAAATAGCTAAAACTAAAAACAAACTAAAAACTACTTCCAAAAATATTCAGCTTTGATATTAATGGGTTTTTGGGTTCATTGAGAACATGGTTGTTGTTCAATAATAAAATGAATCCTCAAAAATACAACTTGCCTAATAATTCTGCACTCCTATATATATATATATATATATATATATATATATATATATATATATATATATATATATATATATATATATATATATATATATATATATATATATATATATATATATATATATATATATATATATATATACCAAAAGAATCAAATTAAATAAAAAATAAAAATGCACTAAAATCCATGTGCCCAAAAGTAATGGTCTCTTACAGGGTATATATATATATATATATATATAAACATTCACATAAAACTGACCAACATCTTTTAAGTTAATATAGTATACATTCAAATGTGTTTAGTGGTTAAGTACATGAGTGTCTGCCTTCCTTTTGAAAAAAAAAATAGGCCTTGAGATCTGGTGAGTGTGAAGAAATATTCTATTGGTGGATGGATTCACAAGTGGAGTCATTTAGTTTTCCAAGGAATATCACATGGGGGAATATAATTAGCTGCATGTATATTCACCTAATTAAGGTTGTTGGTCAGTTAGTTACTGTATGTGAAATTTTGGTATATTTTGTTTTTAACACTTTTTACACAAAAATTGATGTATTGAGCGCTGAGCTTATGCTGGGAGAATTCACCACTCTCTGAACATATTGATCACTCAATGGAAAGATTGGTTTTATTGAAACACAGATCTTCTAGGGTTCACACAACTGACACAAGGACCATCCATTTCCTGCGTTATGGACTGTTTAAACAGGTTTTTGTTCTTGCTAGAACTGCTTTTCTTTCCAAACTTATTAATGGGAATGCAAAAAAAGCTTGAAACGCTTTGATATAGGAGAGATTCTTAGAATGTCAGTCCTCATACATTAAAAGCCTCACTTCTATTAATCATTTAGCAAAAAAATATTGGCCTATAACATTATTAATGTAGTAGACATTTCTGATTGATTGTTAAAGGTACCGGACTTTGCACATCATTACTGCCCTTTTTACTTCTGTTATTAAATACTTGAGGACTTATGCTACTATAGATGTTTTTGTTTTCAATGTTCATACATGGGTATGTGAGAAGACAAAAAGTTAATGTAGATTGTATGGCCATTTTATTTATGGTTATACCACACTTTAAGGAAAACAAGATGAAGCATATACTTTCATTATAATTCAGGTACTCAAATAGAGGCATTTATTGTAGACTTGGAGCATAATCATTTCATGAAAGCAGATTTTAGTGATTTTCCTGGTTCCGAGCTTTCACAATGAAGGAAGTTTACTCATAGTTACGTTCATTGAAATAGACACATTTTAGGTGTAACATCACTTTTAGAACACATGCAGATGAAGTATCCTTTGGGCCAATGAAAATTTCTCATATTTACTAGTAATCATTTAATCTAGCCACAGATGTCTCCTGTAATCTAAAACGCAATGTTTGCAGACAGTGCACCATATGTCCTCAAATTCCCCCACGGCCCCGAGCAAATTCATAACCCTTTAAACACATTAGATACTACAACAGCCTACTAATTGTTTTTGTGTAAATAGCCATATGAAACAAATGCATTCCAAACTAATAAAAGTCTCTTTATCCTCCTGTACATGATCATTACATGTGACTTTTTCATATTATGATTGCACCTGGGACCTAAACCTAGAGACTCGTAGCTCTCTCATCCCCATTTCAGGGAAGGTGGTTTAACAGGAACCCGTCAGGTGAATAATTGTATTAATTCTTGAAGATCTAGATTCCATGGTTGTTATCTTTATCCTTCTTTCACCATTTGGTGAATGAAAGTGTAAAAGGAGGGATAAGAATCAATGTTCTGGAGCATGCAACTGCAAACACAAGTAGGCAACATCTGCTCCCATATTTATACGCTGACAGATCATCTTTAAAATCCAGTCAGCGTGTTGCATGGAAAGTTGGCAACACTCTGAGGGAGTGACACCAGTGACAATGAAACAAAGCACATTCAGCTTCTCTGCCTTGAGACCAGCATGGATAAATATTGCCACCTTTGCATACTGTACACCAGGTTTTAAAAGCCTTTTCTGTGCAGTGCAAAAACCAAAATGGATTGCTGAAAATGTGAGAAATGTGTTCTATTTCAGTTCAAATATACATGTATTTTTCTTATTTTTTTTTAAACTTTTAAAAATCTAGCCTCTTCCTTTAACGTCTAATGCCGCGTACACACGATCAGGCTTTTGCCCGGCCAAATCACATCGGAATTCCATCGGAAAAATATAGAACATGTTCTATATCTAAACTCTGATGGAATTCATCAGAATTTCCGATGAAAAAACTCAGATGGGGCTACACACGATCAGAAAATTTGATGGAAAAAGTCCATCAGACTTTTTCCATCGGAAGTTCCGATCGTGTGTAAGAGGCATTAGTTATATTTAACTTTTCACATTTTGAAAAAAAAAAATTATAAAATAGTTCAGGACAAGTTTAAAGTTGTATTCAGCATTCAATAAAAATAGCAGTGACCATGTAACACCATTCTACAATTTATTTTTAAATCACAGATGCTACATAAACATTTTAAAAAAAATTGCATATCTCACAAATAGAATAATTTTCATTTAAAAAAGTGAATTTGAATTCAAGCTATACAGTGTTTTTTGATTTTAAGTTAATGGATTTTGTCTTTGATGTACCAATTTTCATGGGTACAATTTGTTATTTATATTTATATATTATATTTATATTTATGAGTAAATATATATCCCCGCGCTACTATATGCTACTCCAAACATATCACAGGCATAATAAAATATATAATATATTATAGAAACCTAACAGTGCTATCACTACACAAGCACTTCACCATTATTTTATTTATTTTGGATTCTACAATTTGTTCAAATTTACATGTGCTTGAGACGATTGTAGCCATACTAGTGCACTTGCGACAGACAATTGAGTACTGTCCATGATCCTTTTTTCTTTTTTTCCACCGACATAAAATAAAATCAGTTTCTTCTCATTTACACAAAATTCAGAGGGAGCTATGAAAGTCATTGCTCAGTTTAGAGGTTTACTCTCTCACCCATTGCTGTAGAGTTTTAACAACTCCAACTATGGAAGTCACAGCAGCTAAACATAATTTTGCAAACTAAAAGGTGTTTTGACAAGTTTGATATGTGTTGTGTATTTTATCTATAACCAGGAGTATAATTGAACCTCGTGTGAATGAATAGGCCATCTAAGATGAAAAATGAAAATATTTTCCTAATAGATTTGCTTTGCTTTTCAATATTCCAAATCCCAAGAAATTGGAAAACAGAGTTAAGAAACCACAGTATATGGATATATGTGTGGCATTGTGTTTAACAATTCGGAATTATGCCCTGCAAAGGTAATCCTGATTATACTTCGTCTTCACATATCTAAATGGATGCATTCAACATTTAATAAGTTGAACAGAGCTTTTAAAAGAAAAAAAAAAGTTCCTTACCTGAGATTTTCAGGTATAAATCCACTAGCAATTCCTTTATTTTCACCTGGTTATTTGTACAGCCAAAGATCTGAGACAGAGATGGGACCCTTACTCCTCACTGATAGCCCAACCATAAACTGCTCCTTGAATGTGGAGGAGTGACAAGAGTAGAGGTGACAGGACAGCTGAGATGCTAAGGCTGACACAGAGAAATAGGAGCCCTCATAACGTACAAGTAACATGGCTGGTGAGGGCCCAAGCAGGACTTGCAAGGGTGGAGGAGATGGGATAAAAAAAAAATACAGTACGCGCCTCTGAAAGAATATTCTACTAATGTGAGGTGCTAATGAATAGTAAAATTAAAAAGACGATTTAGAATGATTATGGAGTAAAAAAGAAAAAAAAAAAAGAAAAGAAAAACAAGTCTATCTATTCTTAATTTCGAAACGTACATTCTTTGCATTCCTACAGATCCCAGAATTTTCTAAATATTGCTGCTGGCATTCCATGTCCTCTGAGGTGACACATGGCATAGGAGCTGGCAATAAAGAATTCCTTAAGTATCTCTTCTTTCATCACAAGTTTATAAAGAGTTACTTTTTAAAACTATAAGGCAACTGTAATGACGCACCGTGAGCAATTATACATTCTTGTGAGATTACTACATGGAGATTCGTTTTCACTCAGATAATATAAATAATGGGCCAGATTCACAGAGCGATTACTCCTGTCTATCTCGCGTTAGACTGGAGTACTTTCGAATTACGCGCGTTTTTTCACTACTCTGAACCCTCAAACCATGAAAATACGGCTGCGGGCTTCAATTCGACTGGCTTACGTGTTAGTACGCCTTCGGATCTACGCTGCAATAAATTTGCGGCCACTGGGTGGACTTCCCGTCGTTTTCCGTGTCGGGGTATGCTAATGAGCTTTTGCCGGCGATCCCAGAAATTACGATCTTCAATCGCAATCTCTTACGGCATCTTTAGTCATCTTTTTGCTGCGTAAAACTATACCAGCTTTTAGCTGGTCTAATATTAAACAGCCCATGTTAAGTATGGCCGTCGTTCCCGAAATTTCAACGTTTTCCGGCGTCTTTTATTATTTTTTATGCAAGTCGTCCGGGAATAGGAATGTCCGTAAACCACGCTACTCAAAAAAAAAATGACGTAACAACGTGATTTCGCGCAATGCACGGCGGGTAATTTCTGAACGGAGCATGCGCAGTTCGATCGCCGCGGGGACGCGCCTAATTTAAATGCTTCACGCCCCCTAATCGCGTATTTCGATTACGCGGCGAGAAATAGACTACGCCGCCATATCGTACGGGCAAAAATCTACCAGAATTCGTCATAGAGCCTGGTAAAATGCGGCTGCGTAGCGTATCTCGGATACGCTGCGCAAATGTACGTGTACCTGAATCTGGCCCAATATCTCTTAGAACAGCCTTTGTAAACATTTTTAACACAGGGAAAGCATTAAAATAATGTACAGGCCCCATGGAACCTCTGCTGCAAAATGATTATATCTAAAGCTCACAGTACCTTAGCATGATCAGTAAGTTGTAAATATAAAGTGCCTTGCAAAAGTATTCACTCCCTTGGCATTTTTTGTGTTTTGTTGCCTCACAACCTGGAATTAACATGGATTGTTTGAGGATTTACATCATTTAATTTACAGAACATGAACAAAATGTATAGCAGCCAGCACTACAAAACAGACCAATTTTGCAACAAAGAACAATAAAAAAACAAGTGCAGCACTAAATATGACAAGTTATCTAATGACTGATAACAACAATTATGAACATCTAAAAAAACACCATATGTGTTCTCCGAAGTGGAAAGGTCATATAATAAAACAAAATGTGCACACAAAGGGCCAGATTCAGCAAAGATGTACGCCGGCGTATCTCCAGATACGCCGCCGTAATTTCAAATGTGCGCCGCCGCATCTTTGCGCCGATTCACGAAGCGAGATACACCAAAAAACATGGCTTCAGCCGTCCGACGAAACTTGCCTAAGCCGGTGTATCATGGGCGCATAGTTACACTGGACGCATTCGGCGTTCCCATTACAAATATGCGAATGAGTAAGATACGCCAATTCACAAACGTAAATGCGCCCGGCCGCTTCATATACGCGATTTGCGTAAGGCTTACGTCCGGCGTAAAGTTACCCCTGCTATAGCAGGCGCAGGTAATGCAAAGGTATGGGCCAGGGAACGACGCCGTCGAATTTTACGTTGCGTACGCCGTTTACGTAGTACTACGTGAATAAGGCTGTGCGTAAGTTACGTTCACGTCATAGGCATTTACGCCAACGTATCTTAGGGAGTTTATGCAACGTGATTCTGAGCATGCGCGCGCATGCCCAGTTCGACCGGCCATTCATTTACATGGAGTCACGCTTAATTTAAATAGATGACGCCCACCTGCTTACTACTTTGAATTAGGCGGGCTTACGCCGGCCAATTTACGCTACGCCGCCGCAACTTATGGAGCAAGTGCTTTGAGAATACAGAAGGGGGCGCATGGTGCATCCCCATGGACCTGGCGCACGACATCTAGAAAAGTAAATAAAATGTGTTTGGGAGTGAGTTTATTAGGGGGGGGGGTGTGTGGGATGATGTGGGGAAGTGTAGTGACATGTGTTTGTATAACATTTACGGGCCGAATTGAAAGTTAAAGTGACTTTTGTAAAAACAAGTAAACGCTGTTCAAACCACACATGTGAGGTATTGATGCGTTCGTTAGAGCGAGAGCAATAATTTTAGCACTAGACCTCCTCTGTAACTCTAAACTAGTAACCTATAAAACAAATTCAAGCGTCACCTATGGAGATTTTTAAGTCCTGAAGTTTGGCGCCATTCCATGAGTGTGTGCAATATTAAAGCGTGACAAGTTAGGTATCTATGTACTCGGTGTGACATCATCTTTCACATTATGCCCGAAAATTTAGCTAACTTTACTGTTTTGTTATTTTTTAATTCATGAAACCGTTTTTTTGGCAAAAAAAAAGTTTTTTTAAGAATTATTGCGCAAATACCATTGGAGATAAAACGGTGCAATGACCGCCACTTTGTTCCCTAGGGTATATTCTAAAATTTATATATATATATATATATATATATATATATATATATATATATATATATATATATATATATATGTTTGGGGTTCTGAGTAATTTTCTAGTCAAAAAATAATGAATTTTTACCCTTATCCGAGCAGGCCACCTGGCCGGACAGAAATGGGGGTCGGGACGAGCGAGCGCCCTCCCCCCTCCCGAGCCATACTAGACCGCATGCCTTCAACACCCCAAAGCACAAGGGCCTCTTCAAAACAACCCTGGCAGTTGGTTGCCGGAGTCTGCATGCGAGGGGCTTATTGGAATCTGGGAGCCGCTTTAATAAGGTGGCCCCCAGTTCCCGGCCCACACCCTATGTGAATGAGTATGGGATACATCGTACCCCTACCCATTTACCTGGGGAAAAATGTTAAGTAAAAAAAAAAACCACACTACACAGATTTTTGAAGTAATTTATTAGTCAGCTAGGGGGGTCTTCTGCCGCCCCCCTTTCTTCTTTAAGCTCTTTTACAAGGGGTGTAGGCCCGGACTTCACCGCCGCCTTCTGCCGGGGGGAGCCGGACTTCACAATCCGCCTTCTGCCGGGCCCCATCCTCCTTTAAGCTCTTTTACCTGGGGAGGTAGGCCCGCTCTTCTCCGTCGCTTTCTGCCGGGGGGGAGCCGGACTTCACCGCTGTCTTCTCTGTTCCCTCTTATGCCGGGCTGCACGGCGGGGGCCCGGTCTTCTCTGTTCTCTCTTCTGCCGGGCTCCACCGCGGGGGCCCGGTCTTCTCCTCTGTCTTGATCCATCTTCTCTTCTAGTGATGTTGACACAACGAGTTCTCCCGCTGTAATGCCATGTTCGCGTTGCGCAAATACCTTTATAGGCATGGGGCGTGGTCACCGGGTGATGCCACCCGGCGACCCCACCCTTTGTTACATCACATTCCCATCATGCCCTCGGGAATCTTTTTTTTTTTTTTCTTCTTCCTGTGTTTCATGTATTTCTATTTCTTGGCTCCTCTTTAAGATTTCTGGTACGGGGATATTCAGTTTTCCACAGAAATCTTGCACTTCTTCAATAAACCTGAGTCTCACTGACTGACCATTCTTTTTTCCCACTAAGCAAGCAGGGAAACCCCAGTTGTACTGGATCTGGTGCTCTTATAATGTTTTTATCAGAGGTTTTAACGTCCATCTTCTTCTTAATGTTTCCTGGGATAAGTCAGGGTATATTTCTAAGGGGTTTCCTTCGTATTCTAGTGGAGGCTTCCCCCTCATGATTCTCCATATTCGGGTTTTTTCTTCTAATTTTTCAAACCTTACAATTATATCCCTTGGGCTCTCTGTAGAGATTCTTGTGGGTCTCCTTATCCTAAAGGCTTCTTCAATTTTTACCCTATTTAGTTCTTGATTTCCCAATAGGGGGTAAAATATCTCCTCCATAATTTCTTTCAAATTTTCTTTCTGCGGTCGTTCAGGGAGTCCCCTGATTCTCAAATTTCTTCTCTTGTTTTTATTTTCCTGTTCTTCCATCCTGTATGCTTGTTCCCTCTGTTCCAGTTTAAGAGATTTTATTTCCACTTTTAGTTCTTTTATTGTGCTTGTGTGGGTGTCTACTTTATTTTCTACCTTTTCCACTCTGGTCAATAGGTGACCTACGTCACTGTGAATTGTAGCAATCTCCCGTTTCAGCGATGACTCCAGGCTCTTCAGTGACTTGTCCAGCGCCTGAAACATTGTTTCCATTTCCCCTTTTGTTAGGGGTTTATCCTTGCTTATTTGTTCCTCTTTACCTGACGTTGCTGTCTCCCCCACACTCTCAAGTTCTGTCTCCTCCTCCTCCTCTCTCGCTTCCTGAGGTTCTATTTGTAAGCTTATTTCGGGAGCTGTTTTATTTTGTGTTTTCTTATCTTTTTTGTCCCTCTTCTCTTTTATTTCCGTCTGCCAACCCTTAGTGATCTGTTTTTCTGCTCCTTGGTTGTTTTCACTTGCCCCCATTGTTACGTACTTAATCATAGGGCCAGGGCTTAGACTGGTGCAAGGTGATTTGGGGACCGCCCCCCCTCTTCCCGATCTCCCTCTCATACTGCCCATCATCTCGCTGGATTATGCAAATGGGACAGGAGAAAAAAAAAAAGAGGGGGGGGGAGTTCAGGTGTAAGAGCAAGAATAATTTCTATGTATATTAATAGTGAATCCTTCGGAGTGCCAGAGTATAACACGATGATAACACAACGGTGTTGCGCAATTCAGATTAATTCTTATGGGGAGCTGGTCTCGCTCTGTTTCTGCTCACCACTCTAAAGTTTACTCTGAAGTTTACTATATGTTTTTTTTTTTGTTTTTTTCTCTGTAGGCACAATACTCTGTGCGCAATGTTTTGTTTTAATCGCGCACCCTACTGTATGTTGCCCCAAAAAAAAAAAAAAAAAGCAAAAGAGGTAGGAAAATCCCAGTTTACAGTGCGCTGGTCGTCCTCATACTTAAATTTAGGATCAGATTACTTATTTCCACCAAGAAGAAAAAAAAAAAAAAAAAAACGAAGAAACCACATTAGGGCCCCAGATTCCCCGTGAGTCCAGCTCTACGCATCAGATTGTATACAGCTCAATGCGACAACTCAACGCCGTACCATATTGCATAGTTCTCAAGCGGCATTATGCTTATTCTTATTCTTTATTTTTCTTATTCTTTAACTGTTCCTTGATCCCAAATTTACTGATTACTTCCTATCCACTGAGTAGCAGATTAACATAGATCGTGTCCTTTAAGTTACAAACTATGCAATACTTCTGGTAAAAGAATAAGTTGTGTTTTTTTTCTTTGGGCTATAGTACTAGGGGAGGTACTCACTCTCTCTCCCCTTTCCTATCTCCCCTTACCTGTCCTCTGCTATGAAAGAAGTAATACAAAATGATAGTGGGAGCAGTTGTTTTTAGCACACTCTTGCACAGGTTCTGTGTCTTGCTCCTTTGTGCTCTCGTATGTTTCTCTGTGCCGCTGGGTTGTCGGTATGTTGTCAGCGTGTTATCACATGCTGTCCTGGGCTTCCACGTGATTCCCTGCTCTCGTCGGGTCCTCCGGTGTCATCCGATGTCCTACTTGCTTAGCGGGTTATCGGCGGGGAGAGGGGGGGGTCTCGATGTAGTCAGGGCTTCCTCCTCTCTCCACTTCAGCCCGGACCCCACACGCCCTCCCTCCTTCCTTCCACCCGCCGCGCACGCCGAAGGTTGCCAGCTGAGCCTCTGTAGCCTCTGTAGCTCTCACGCTCCACCGCTCCGCCTCAGACGTCCACACGCCGCGATCTCACGGGAGGCAGGTATACTGGCAGGGAAGCTCGGGCTCATGGGCTCATGGGTATGGAGCTGTGCTAAGCATGCATCGTACGGGGGTTGAGGGCTGGAGACCTGGGACTCACGGCGTGCTCCCGACTCGCGCCATTACCAGACTCCTCCCCCCACGTTTGAGATGCCCTCAGGAATCTGATTTAACAAGGGGTGGGGTCGCTGGGTGGCATCACTTGGTGACCACGCCCCATCCCTACAAGTCGTTGCACAACGCTCACACGTCATTACAGTGGGAGAGCTCGTCGTGTCAACATCGCTAGAAGAGAAGACGGAACAAGACAGCGGAGAAGACCGGGCCCCCGTGGTGGAGCCCGGCAGAAGACGGAACAGAGAAGACCGGCTCCCCCCTGCAGAAAAGAGCTTAAAGGGGGAGGGGGCCCGGCAGAAGGTGGCGGTGAAGTCCGGCTCCCCCCTCCAGCAGAAGGTGGCGTGAAGTCCGGGCCTACCCCCATTGTAAAAGAGCTTAAAGAAGAAAGGGGGGGCCGGCAGATGACCCCCCCCCCCAGCTGACTAATAAATTACTTCAAAAATATGTGTAGTGTGTTTTTTTTAACTTAACATTTTTCCCCCAGGTCAATGGGTAGGGGTACGATATACCCCATACTCATTCACATAGGGTGGGGGGTCGGCATCTGGGGGCCACCTTATTAAAGGGGGCTCCCAGATTCCGATAAGCCCCCACCCGCAGACCCTGACAACCAATGCCAGGGTTGTCGGGAAGAGGCCCTTGTCCCCATTGACATGGGCACAAGAGTGCTTTGGGGTGGGGGGCACAGCACTCCTCCCCCATGTTCAGGGCATGCGGTCTGTTACAGCTCAGGAGGGGCGGGCGCTCGCTTGTCCCCACCCCCATTTCTGTCCGGCCAGGCGGCATGCTCGAATAAGGGTTTGGTGTGGATCTTGAGTGAACCCCCACGCCGTTTTTTAGGCGCAGGTGTTCCCCCTTACAATCCATACCAAACCTAAGGGCCTGGTATGCTCCCACCGTTTTTTTTTATTTGGTGCGGAGTTCCCCTTCATGATTAGTGTAACAAAAACCCATGCCTGTGTTTTATTTCACCACTTCCATACCACGCCTATTCTGGAATTTCTCTCCATGTAAAAATCATCATATTTTTGGACTAGAAAATTACTCAGAACCCCAAACATTATATATTATATATATATATATATTTTAGAAGACACCCTAGGGAATAAAGTGGCGGTCATTGCAACGTTTTATCTCCAATGGTATGTGTGCAATAATTCTTAAAATGATTAAAATAATTCTTAAAAAGAGGTATGGGGGAGGGGAAGTAAGGGAGGGGGAGGGAATCCCAGAAGAGAAGGGGGGACCTCAGAATACCATGAATTTAGAAGGGGAGTCCTATTGAAAAAAGAAAAAAAAAATTCAGAGATAAATATTATATCATATAATGTGAGAGGTCTGAATGCTCCCATCAAGCGCGCAAATATAATGAGGGAACTCAGTGACATGAAGGGAGATGTTATTATGTTACAGGAGACGCATCTCATAGCCGAGGCAGACCGTAGAAATATGTTTCATTTTTACCCTTCATGGTATTTTGGAGATTCCCCAATTAGTCGAGCTAAAGGGATAGCCATTGGTTTCTCCAAAGAGAACAGGTTCATAGTAGACGAAAAGAGGGTAGATCCTGAGGGGAGATATTTATTTTTGAGAGGAAAAATGCAGAGATCTCATTGGCAAATATATACAGTCCAAATAAAAACCCTATTCGTTATTTATTAAGGATAATCACAGAGTTTATGGAGTTCAAACAGGGAATAGCTATCCTAGCAGGAGATTTTAATTTCCACATGGATCCAGAATTAAATAGTACGTCTCGTGCACAGGGGACCTGAATGACATGGAGAAATAAACTGAAAAAAAAATATCAATTCCAACTAGTAGATGTTTGGAGGATACAACATAAGAAACTCCAGGATTATACATTCCGCTTTCCTGTACAGGAGACGTACTCGAGGATTGATTTTTTTTTTAACTGAACATAGGGTCCTAGAAAATATAAGCAATTCTAACATTGGAATAGCGACCTTTTCGGACCATGCGCCAGTTTCACTCAGATTAAAAATTGGGAAGAAACTAGATAACCACACGAAACGGAGGTTAAACGAAGAACTCCTTCAAGACAAAGCTATTGAATCCAGAATAAAAACAGAATTGGTAGAATTTTTTCAGATAAATTTAACAGATGAAGTGTCGGAGGCTAGAGTATGGGAGACCCATAAGGCGTTTGTGCGGGGATTACTTATTAAGGTAGGGGTGGAAAAAAAGGAGGTGCAGAAGTTTAGTCAGGCCTAGGGCAGCACAAAACCTAAATATACTACTGCATATTAGGGCTTATTTAGACATGATCCGATTTACAGCATGTTTTTAGATTGTGGGAAGCAACCCACGCAGGCACAGGGAGAACATGCAAACTCCAGGCAGATGGTGTCAGGGGTGCCAGCGACCCTTTTTGCTGCTAGGTGAAGAGTGCTGTCCACTACACCACTGTGCTGAATGAACATGATTGCGGCTGAAAGTATGAGATCAGTGTTTTTTTTTTTTTCGATCTCATGCTTTCCAACCTTGAGGACAAATGTAGGGTCTTATTGACCCCGCATCTCTCCATAAAGAGGACCTGTCACACACTATTCCTATTACAAGGGATGTGTACATTCCTTGTAATAGGAATAAAAGTGATCAAAAAAAAAGGGGAAAAAAAGTGCAAAACTAAAAAAAAATCTATAAATAAATAAAATGCCCCTGTCCCTAGAAGCTCTCACTCGTGCATATAAGTCCCGCCCACATATGTAAACGCTGTTCAAACCACACATGTGAGGTATTGATGCATGCATTAGAGTAAGATCAATAATTCTAGCACTAGACCTCCTCTGTAACTCTAAACTGGTAACCTGTAAAAAAAATTCAAGCGTTGCCTATGGAGATTTTTAAGTCCCGAAGTTTGGCGCCATTCCATAAGTGTGTGCAATATTAAAGCGTGACAAGTTAGGTACCTTTTTACTTGGTGCAACATTGTCTTTCACATTATCCCTAAAAATTGGGCTAACTTTACTGTTTTGTTATTTTTTAATTCATGGCAATTGGCAAAAAAAGGCGTTTGAAAAATGATTGCGCAAATACCGTTGGAAATAAAAAAAATGTTAATGACCGCCACTTTATTCCTTGGGTGTCTGCTAAAAGATATATATAATGTTTAGGAGTAATTTTCCAGAAACAAAATATAATTTTTGAAGACAAAGAAAAATGGATAGCCGCACTCCAAAACCTGATGGGTGGTCTTTTATTCAATAGACAGCATGTACAAAAATAGGGTCACAGCAGTAGAAACAAGGAACAGCCGACGCGTTTCGCACTGGATCAGTGCTTATTCATGGCTAATGAAGCATTAAAACTGTTAGGTATATATAGAACATAGGGTGAACATGTGACCAATCTCAATTAATTGCCCGGGAGGAGCCTATGATATTAGGACAACCCCTGATGCCAATGAGATAGTCACATTACACCTGTGCAGGTGGTATTTTATCACCTCTGCGGTTTTTATTTTTTCGCTATAAATGAAAAAGAAACGAAAATTTTGTAAAAAAATGATTTTTACTTCATTTCTATTATAACATTTTGCAAAAAAGTAATTTTTCTTCATAAACTTGGCCTAAAATATATACTGCTACATATCTTTGGTAACAAAACAAAAAAAAATTAGATATTATTTAGTCTGGGTGAAAGTTATAGGGTCTAAAAGCTATGGTACCAATTACTGAAAATTGATCAATTTGATCACATCTGATGTACTGACAGCCTCTCTCATTTCTTGAGACCCTAACATGCCAGAAAAGTATAAATACCCCCCAATGACCCATTTTTGGAAAGAAAACATTCCAAGGTATTTAGAAAGAGGCATTGTGAGTTTTTTGAAGTTGTCATTTTTTCCCACAATTCTTTGCAAAATCAAGATTTTTTTAATTTTTATTTTCTTTCCACAAAATTTTCATATTAGCAGGTTATTTCTCACACACAGCATATGCATACCACAAATTACACCCCAAAACACATTCTGCTATTCCTCCCGAGTATGGCGATACCACATGTGTGAGACTTTTACACCGCGTGGCCACATACAGAGGCCCAACATGCAGGGAACGCCATCAGGCGTTCTGGAGCACCCAGACCAATTCTGACATTTCTCTCCTACATGGAAAAATCATCATTTATTTGCTAGAAAATTACATAGAACCCCAAAACATTATATATGCTTTTTTAGCAAAGACCCTAGAGAATACAATGGCGGTTGTTGCAACTTTTTATCACGCATGGTATTTGCACAGCAATTTTTTGAACACTTTTTTTGGAAATAAAACAGTTTTGTGCTTTTAAAAAAAAAAAACATAAAATTTAGCCCAATGTTTTTGCATAATATGAAAGATGAAGTTACGCCGAGTAAATCAATTCCCAACATGTCACCCTTCAATATTGCACACGCTCGTGGAATGGCGCCAAACTTTGCGACTTAAAAATCCCCATAGGTGACGCTTTAAATATTTTTACTGGTTACATGTTTTTAGTTAGAGAGGAGGTCTAGGGCCAAAATGATTGCTCTCGCTCAACGTTCGCAGCGATACCTCACATGTGTGGTTTGAACACCGTTTTCATATGTGGGCGGGACTTGCGTGCACGTTCGCTTCTGTATACGAGCACACGGGAACAGGGGCGCTTTAAGTTTTTTTTTTATTGTTCATTTTACTTTATTTATTTTAGTTTGACATATTTTTCCCCAAAAATAAATGTTTTGATTACTTTTATTCCTATTACAAGGAATGTAAACATCCCTTGTAATAGGAATATAGCGTGACAGGTCCTCTTCAGTGATATATGGGGTCAATAAGACCCCACATCTCACCTCTAGGCTGGGAAGCCTGAAAAAAAAAAAACTACCGCAGGGAGTATTGCGCAGGGGTACTGCAGAGTATTGTTCAGAGTATTGTGCAGGGGTACTGCAGAGTATTGTTCAGAGTATTGCGCAGGGGGTACTGCAGAGTATTGCGCAGGGGGTACTGCAGAGTATTGTTCAGAGTATTGCGCAGGGGGTACTGCAGAGTTTTGTTCAGAGTATTGCGCAGGGGGTACTGCAGAGTATTGTTCAGAGTATTGCGCAGGGGGTACTGCAGAGTATTGTTCAGAGTATTGTGCGGGGGTACTGCAGAGTATTGCGCCGGGGTACTGCAGAGTATTGCGCCGGGGTACGCCGAGTATTGCGCCGGGGGTACGCCGAGTATTGCGCCGGGGGTACGCCGAGTATTGCGCCGGGGGTATGCCGAGTATTGCGCTGGGAATGCCGAGTATTGCTGGGGGGGTTGCAGGGATGGCTGAGCAGGGATGGATGGATCTGGAATAGTCACAGATCCATCCACAGCGCTGCCGCCATCCGCGCTCCCCCTCTCACACTGTACCAATCGGTACAGAGAGAGGAGGGAGGAACCGGCGTCATCAAATGACGCCGGTCTGTTAACATGTGATCGCGCCGTCATTCAGCGGCGATTTACCGTGATCCGTGACCCGGCGGTCACAGACATTCCCGTGTGCGCGCCCCAGGGGGCGCGCGGGAGCGCGACTCTGGAATCACGTTATATAACGTGATCCCAGAGTTAAGCAACCACCTTGCTGCCGTTATTTTTTACGGTTCAGGAGGGTGGGCGCTCTCTTGCCCCCCTCTTTTCCTGCAGCCAGCCAGGTTGCGTGCTTGGATAAGGGGTCTGGTGTGGATTTTTGGGGGTAACTCCACGCCATTTTTTTTTAAATTTAGGCTGGAGAATTCTCCTTAAAATCCATACCAGACCTGAAGGGCCTGGTATGGATATCTGGAAAAGACCCCATGTCATTTTTTTAATTTGACAGCAGAGCTCCCCTTAATATCCATACCAGACCGGAAGGGCCTGGTAATTGAATTTGGGGGGACCCCACGTTTTTTTTTTTTTATGAATGAATTTCTCTGAATTGCCGGGAGCCGACAATTCATTATAGCTACGAGTCATTTTTAAATGACTTTTTTTTCCGTCAGGTCATTTCCCTCCTTATGGAGAGTGTCAATGATGGTTTTCTGCACAACTGTCAGGTTGGCAGTCTTTCCCATGATTGTGATTCCTACTGAACCAGACAGACCATTTAAAGGCTTGGGAACCCTTTGCAGGTGTTATGGCTTAATCAGCTGATCAGAATGGGACACTTTGTGCCTAGAATATTGCACCTTTTCACAACATTCTCATTTTCTGAGATTGTGGATTTACGATTTTCATGAGCTGTAAGCCATAATCACCACAATTATGACAAATAACGGCTTGAACTTTCTTGCTTTGCATGTAATGAGTCCATCTCATATATTAGTTTCACCTTTTAAGTTGTTAAATAAATGAACTTTTGCACGATATTCTAATTTTTCGAGTATCACCTGTATGTATGTAGATATGTATATATATATATATATATATATATATATATTACAGTCAAGTCAAAGGAAAGTTTATGTAATAGATTGCATCACGGTGTAGTGAAAGAATCTAATGGCATCTATATCAGTTAGGCGCAGGAACATCAAAGCCCACAAGGATCGACAAGATAGCAGGCGACCCTGGACAACAAAACATATATATTTTATATTTGAAGATGTATACTGCAGCACCGAATGAGACAAAGAAGCATAGATTGAAAGTGAATGTCATAATTTTGGCAGCCTGGAAATGTGTGAGGGGGAAGAATAACACAATGTAGGCATAACAACACTTAATGCCAATGTATAAAGTACAGGGGTCAAGTTGCCAAATGCTCATAAACATGTGTAAGAGATGTGTATCAAAGTGTGGGCACAATAGCACTTAACAAGTACAAAGCCTGTGTGGTATTTGAATCCTACAGTGTTCGTAAGACAAATCATAGAAAGCAGTAAGGCAATTGTATAGAACAAACAGGACGTACTTTAAACTGGCAATGTATGTGAAAACGCCTTCCCTGTAGAGCAGTGTGCTCCTGGCTGTACAGCAATTGACAGATGTTGGTCTGGATCTTAAATGGGTGTAACATTACTATTGTGCTTTGTTTTTATCAACTACTAATTGTAATGTACGTTTTTTGTAATAAACGTGTAATACTTTTTATACATGTTCTTTAATCAATCAGTTTTCTGGTATTTAAACTTGGCCCACAAAATCGCTGGGACATTCCTTATTTTTTCCCCATATTACCAGAGCACCTTCTTCCACATGTTTGCTGTGTCCCCCACATGGCTTCTTGCAAACGGGACTTATTACTTTCTTTCAACAATGGCTTTCTTCTTGCCACTATTCCATAAAGGTCAGATTTGTGGAGTGCAGGGCTAATGACGCGTACACACGATCACTTTTTGTGATGAAAAAAACCCGACGTATTTAAAATGACCGTGTGTGGGCAAAACGTTGTTTTGGGTCTTCAAAAAAAACGACCAAAAACAATTTCGAACATGCTTGAATTTTTTGTGTCGTTTTTTTGTGTCATAAAAAGTGATGGTGTGTGGGCAAAACGATGTTGAAAACGACATTTTTAAACCCGTGCATGCTCAGAAGCAAGTTATGAGACAGAGCTTAAATGGAACAGAGTCCGGTCGAACGTGGTGTACGTCACCACGCTTTGCTAGAGCTTTGTTGAAAAACGATGGTGTGTATGCAACGTCGTTTTGGAAAATGAAGTTTGAAAAACGTCGTTTTGTTTCGTGAGATAAAATGACGTTTTTTTTCATCACAAAAAGTGATCGTGTGTACGCGGCATAAAAGTTGTCCTGTGGACAGATTCTCCTACCTGAGCTGTGGATCTCTGCAGCTCCTCCAGAGCGCTTGGCTGCTTCTCGGATTAATGCTCTCCTTGCCAGTCCTGTCAGTTTAGGTGTTAAAACATGTCTTGGTAGGTTTGCACTTGTGCCATACTCTTTCCATTTTCAGGTGATGGATTGAACAGTGCTATGTGAGCTGTTAAAAGCTTGGGATATTTTTTATAACCGACTCTGCTTTTAACTTTTTTACAACTTTATCCCTCACCTGTCTGGAGTGTTCCTTGGCTTTCATAATGCTGTTTGTTTAGCAAGGTTCTCCAACAAACCTCTTTGTGCTTTTACAGAACAGCTGTATTTTTACTGAAATTAAATTACACATAGGTGGACTCACTAATTGGGTGACTTCTGAATGTAATTGGTTCTACTAGATTTTAGTTAGGGGTATCAGAATAAAGGGGGCTGAATACAAATGCATGCCACACTTTTCATATATTAATATGTAAAATATTTTATCATTTTCCCTTCACTTCACAATTATGTGCCACTTTGTGTTGGTCTATCGCATAAAATCCCAATAATAATCCACCTCCAATGACCATGGGTGAGGAAACGGAGATTGAGGTAGGGGCAATAATGAATTGGGGAAGACGGATCAAATATCTCATAGAGTGGAAAGGATACTCAGCTGAGGAAAGTTCATGGGAACCCGTACATGCTTCTAAACTCCAGCGTTAATTCTTTAGCAGTTACCCAGGATTTGTGCTAGGCGTGATAATTTATGCTGCCCATACACTATACAATTTTATTCAATTTTTTTCATAGGATTTACCTTCAACTATGTAGTGCAAGGGCCTACCTGGATTAATACAAACTGAAAGTGTTTAGGTTTGACCTCACAATATATGATTCTGGTCGATACAAGAAAACTGTATAATGTATCGTCCGTTTAACCACTTCTCTACCGTGGGTGTTTATCAGATTTGGTGTTTACAAGACTAAAACATTTTTTTTTGCTAGAAAATTACTTAAAACCCCCAAACATATATATTTTTTTCCTAACACCCTAGAGAATAAAATGGCGATCATTGCAATACTTTTTGTCACACCATATTTGCGCAGCGGTCCTACAAGCGCACTTTTTTTGGAAAAAATTCACTTTTTTGAATTAAAAAATAAGACAGCAATAAATTTGGCCCAATTTTTTATTTATTGTGAAAGATAATGTTACACCGAGTAAAATGATACCCAACATGTCACACTTACAAATTGCGCCCGCTCGTGGCATGGGGTCAAACTTTTACCCTTAAAAATCTCGATAGGCGACGTTTAAAAAATTCTACAGGTTGCATTTTTTGAGATACAGAGGAGGTCTAGGGCTAGAATTATTGCTCTCGCTCTAACGATCGTGGCGATACCTCACTTGTGTGGTTTGATCACCGTTTTCATATGCAGGCGCTACTCACGTATGCGTTCGCGTCTGTGCGCGAGCTCGTCGGGACGGGGCACTTTAAAAAAACATTTTTTTGTTCTCTTATTTATTTTTATTTAGTTTATAATTTTTTAGACTGAAATAAAAAAAAAATATCACTTTTATTCCTATTACAAGGAATGTAAACATCCCTTGTAATAGAAGAAAGCATGACAGGTCCTCTTGAATATGAGATCTGGGGTCAAAAAGACCTCAGATCTCATATTTAGACTTGAAAGAAACAAAAAACAAAAAAAAAGTAATTTTTTCAAATGACAGAAAAAAAAAAAGGTTTCTTTAAGACGCTGGGCGGGACTGACGTTTTGACATCACGTCCGCCCAGCAGAGGTATGGGGACGGGGAGGGAAAGGTTTCCCTCACTCGCATCCCCACTGAGCAGACGAGCAGATACGATCGCCTCCGCTGCTTCCGACGGCTCCGGTAAGCGGCGGAGGGCGCGGGAGGGGAGGCGATCTTGCGGCGAATCCGCAGCGGAGACCGCCGTTATTTTTTACAGGATCGCTTGTACTAAAGATGGATACATCGGTTGTGGCAGCAGCTGCTGCCGTTACCGAGATATCCATCTTTAAAGTGTGGCCGTAAAAACACGTACGGCGGTAGGGAAGTGGTTAAAAAGGGAGAGATTAGTATATTTAGGGGTGACGGAGAGGGTTTGTGCGGGAATAATATTTGTGCTGCTAGTGCCGTTTAATTTACATAGTCTCTGTATACAGATGATGGCATTGAAATTATTCTAATAAAAATAAAACATCTAAATTCCTTTTTCCTAATCTATATACAGCCGTCACATGACCCAACTCTTTGCCAATCTCTCTGCAGGGAAACATAAGCAGGGGGTGCTTTTAGTCATCTGTTGCTTACCACGGTTGAAAAAAAAAAACATAATAATAATCTTTTGGAGTAAGGTACAGAATAAAAATAAGTAAATATCGTTAAACTGCTCCAACCACCTTATTTTTCACTTCAGCTTAGGGGGCGCAGAAGCAGATCTGCAGGTGCTGGGCAATGGTTGACTGCCAGCACCTGCTAATTGTCGGGCACGGAACAGAGCTCTGCTAATGTAATCAAGGCAAGTCGGGACTAAAACCCAGCACTTTCCTTAGCAAAAGCACCCAACATTAGTACACAAAACACAGGCTTAGCACAAAGTTAACCCTTTGATCGCCCTAGATGTTTAACCCATTCACAGACAGTTGTATTAGTAAAGTGACCATGCGTATTTTTAGCACTGATCACTGTATTAGTGTCACTGGTTCCCAGTGTCAAAAGTGTCCGATTGTCCACCACATTGCAGCCCTACTTTAAGCCATCGATTGCTGCCATTACTACGGTAGTATAGAAATAAAAATTCCAGTATATATCCTATAGTTTGTAGATGCTATAACCTTTGCACAAACTAATCAATGTACCCCCTCTTTTTTAAACAAAAATATGTAGCAGAATACATATTGGCATATATTTATGAAGGATTTTTTTTTTGTTTTTGTTTAATTGGATGTGTTTTATAGCAGAAAGTAAAAAAAAAAAAAAAGTACAGGTCGTTCTTAAAAAATTAGCATATTGTGATAAAGTTCATTATTTTCTGTAATGTACTGATAATTATTAGACTTTCATATATTTTAGATTCATTACACACACAACTAAAGTAGTTCAAGCCTTTTATTGTTTTAATACTGATTTTGGCATACAGCTCATGAAAACCCAAAATTCCTATCTCAAAAAATTAGTATATTTCATCCGACCAATAAAGTGGGCTGACATTTACCACTGTGTATACAACCCACATGTGTGACTATAGTCACAGGAGCTACTCAGGCCCCGTACACACGTACGAGAACCTCGACGGGCCAAACACATCGTTCCGCCAGTTGAGGTTCTCGCCCGGCCGTCAGATTCGGCGAGACCAGCCTGTCGGGAAAGGCGACGAGCCATTAATCCTGACGGGCCGTCGAGAAAATAGAGAACCTGCTCTCTATTTTCTCTCGATGGCTTTTCCGACGGGATGCTCGCCAAAACCGTACACACGGCCGAGGTTCTCGGCAGAATGAGGATCCCAGCGAGCTTCTCGCTAGTTTCTGCCGAGAATCTCGGCCGTGTGTACGCCGCCTCAGATGTGATAGAAATTAAATGTTCAGCATAGAAACTCACTGAAAACTGAGCATGGGCAGAGTTGCCACCACAGCTGCAAAAGCCCTTGCTGAATTGGGGACACAAATAGAAGGTGGAGCTAGAGAGCAGCAGGATGAACCAGGTCTTTTGCAGAATATAGAAAAATCTCATAATGATTGAGCGAGTATGTAATACACCATTTATTGGTAGTTCTTATGACGTGAGTGTATTTACACTTATGCCGCGTACACACGGTCGTTTTTTGCGATAAAAAAACGACGTTTTCTGTGAAGTAAAAAACGACGTTTTTGAAACGTCACTTTTCAAAGGCAATTTTGCATACACACCGTCGTTTTTTCACAAAAAGCAAGGTTACGTTCACCACTCTTTTCCATTAAAGCTCGCTTCTGACCACAGTGGTTCAGCAGCCCTGATTTTCATGGTCAATACAGAGCGGAGATACAGGAAGTGGCAGGTTCAGGGAGGCAGATTGTTGCTAAACGAGAGGCATTATTTGTACACAACAAATGAGTGCAGCCATATAAAAGTGTGTATTCAACAAAATATGTAATTTAGAGTGTCATTTACCACATTCAGTGCAAAACATGTGAACGCAACCTTATCACAAAAGAAAACTCAATCCTGTGAGTCAACATATATCTCCAAAGCATAAATCAAATATGATGTACATGTGTAAATGATCAATCTCAATCAGATGTACATATAAATGACAAAAACAAATACATGCAGAAAATATATAATATAAATAATCCATTTTACAATTATTTACTAAGTTTCCCAGTAACAGTAATATTGCATTTGAAATGCCTTTTAAGAAAGTGGAGTCAAATCGGTTCCAAAGTGAATCAAGTGCTCTTCCTATGCAATATTACTTTGTGCACCCCTTGCCAAACTTGTCTGCTTACCTTAATAAAACAACCTGGGTAATATGAGGTCTCAGAGGCTTGTTTACCATGAAGGGTTAAACTACTGATAGAATTTCTCCCCTGGTTAAGTACCCCAAAACAGAGGCACCAGCTATATATTCCTCAGAGTGAATGAAGACATAAAAAAAAGATTTAGAATGTTATAGTGATCACTATATTTATTGTGAACGCATGTCGAGAAGATTAAAAACATCCATAAATAAAAAAGGGATTTTTTAATACAGCTTACCTGTAAAATCCTTTTCTTGGAGTACATCACGGGACACAGAGCGGCATATTCATTACTATACGGGTTATATGGAGTAGCTTCAGGTGATGGACACTGGCAATCTCAAACAGGAAGTCCCCTCCCTATATAACCCCCTCCCCTAGAGGGAGTACCTCAGTTTTGTAGCAAGCAGTATGCCTCCCAAAAATGTTCCCATAAGAGGGGTGGGAGCTCTGTGTCCCGTGATGTACTCCAAGAAAAGGATTTTACAGGTAAGCTGTATTAAAAAATCCCTTTGTCTTTCTCGTACATCACGGGACACAGAGCGGCATATTCATTACTATACGGGATGTCCGAAAGCAATGCTTTAATGAGGGGAGGGAGACATCTTCCCAAAGGGATTTAATTTAGAGGTATACTCAAATAATAATAATAAATCCAACTTAGTCAAGAAATAAATTTGAATCTTAAATCAAGGGTGCCCCCGATCCCGAGGATCTTAAACCGCAGCCTGTAGTACTGCCTGCCCAAAGGCTGAATCCGCATTCTTTCTCACGTCTAACTGATAAAACCTTGTAAACGTGTGGACTGATGACCACGTTGCCGCCTTGCATATCTGAGCCATAGAGATCTGATGGTGTGCTGCCCAGGAGGCGCCCATGGCCCTGGTAGAATGGGCCTTTACTGACAAAGGAGGAGGCAACCTCTTCAAACCGTAGGCCTGAATGATTAATTGTCTAATCCATCTCGAGATGGTGGACTTTGCAGCTGCCTGCCCCTTCTTGGGCCCATCTGGTAAAACGAACAACACATCTGTTTTCCGGATCTTTTCTGTAGATTTAAGATAGGCCCTCATGGCCCTGACAATATCCAAGGTATGCAGCAACCCCTCCTTTCTAGAAGTGGGTTTCGGAAAGAAGGATGGTAGTACCAAATCCTGGTTCAGGTGAAAACTGGATATAACCTTTGGTAGAAAGGAAGGATGAGGCCGGAGAACCGCCCTGTACTTATGTAGAATGAGATATGGTTCCTTACAAGATAAGGCTGCCAATTCTGACACTCTCCTGGCCGAAACTATGGCGACCAAAAATACCAACTTTCTTGTCAGTAAAACCAAAGGAATTTCAACCAACGGCTCAAAGGGTTGTTTCTGTAGAGTCGACAGAACAAGATTTAAGTCCCATGGACAAAGCGGTGACTTGACAGGAGGATTAATACGCAAGACCCCCTGTATGAAGGTTTTAACCAGCGAGTGGGTGGCCAGCGGCCTCTGAGACCACACTGACAAAGCTGAAATCTGTCCCTTGATTGTGCTTAATGCCAGGCCTTTATTCACTCCTAGCTGGAGAAAACGTAATACTCTATCAATGGTATACCTGCGGGAATGCCATCTTTTGGATTCACACCAGCCTACGTAGGTCCTCCACACCCTGTAATAAATTACCATGGAGGCCGGCTTTCTAGCCTTAATCAGGGTAGGAATTACCTGCCTAGACAGACCTCTACCCCTGAGAATCAGGGATTCAGCCGCCAGGCCGTCAAATTTAGACGCCGTAATGCAGGGTGGAGGATCGGGCCTTGTGAGAGTAGGTCTGGTCGTAGAGGAAGAGTCCAAGGGTCTCCCACTGCCATCTTCAGGACTAGTGAGTACCATGTCCTCCGGGGCCAAGCTGGGGCTACTAGGATGACTGGCTTGTGCTCCACTCTGATCCTGCGCAACAGGCGGGGAAGTAACTGTAGCGGGGGAAATGCATATAGAAGTTTGAATTGATGCCAAGGGCAAACCAACGCATCGGTTCCGCAGGCCATAGGGTCCCTTGCTCGAGACACGAACCTGCCTAGCTTCTTGTTGAACCTTGATGCCATTACATCTATGTCTGGCACTCCCCACCTCTGGCAGATTGTCTGAAAGACCTGGGGATGCAGAGACCACTCCCCCGGCGACAGAGTCTGGCGACTTAGGAAGTCTGCCTGCATGTTGTCCACTCCGGGAATGAATATCGCCGAAATGCAGGGTACATAAACCTCTGCCCACCGAAAAATCAAGCTCACCTCCCTCTGAGCGGCCTGACTCCTGGTTCCCCCTTGGTGGTTTATGTATGCCACCGCTGTGGCATTGTCTGACTGGATTCTCACCGGGGACCCCTGTAATCTGGATGTCCATGCCAGGAGGGCTAGCCGAGCAGCTCTGATCTCCAAGATATTGATGGGCAGCTGCCTCTCCGCTTCCGCCCAAGTTCCCTGGCGAGTGAACACCTCCAAGACCGCCCCCCAGCCTACCAGGCTGGCGTCTGTGGTAACTACCTTCCAGACTACGGGGCTGAAGGACTTTCCCTTCAGAAGATTCTGAGGGTTTAACCACCAGGCCAGACTTTGCCGGACCCTTGATGATAGCGTCAAAGGGGACTCCAAGGCCTGAGCTCTCTTGCTCCAGGCTGCTAGAATGGCTGCCTGTAGGACGCGAGTGTGGATCTGAGCGTATGGTACCGCCTCGAACGTGGCCACTAGCTTGCCTAGTAATCGCATACACAGGCGAATAGTTGGTTCCCTTTTGCTTAGAACCAACTGAACCAACCCCTTGATAGCCTCGACCTTTACAAGGGGCAGGAACACCCTTTGCTGTTCTGTGTCTAACCTCATGCCGAGGTATTCCAACTGTTTTGTAGGATGAAATGCTGATTTTTCCCGGTTTAGGACCCAGCCGAACCTCTCGAGGTACTGAACCGTGAGGTTTACTGCTTGTTCCAGACACGGCCGCGAGTGATCTATGATTAAAAGGTCGTCCAAGTATGCTAGGACCGTGACCCCTTGGATCCTTAGATTGGCCAGAACTGGAGCTAGGACCTTCGTGAATACCCGGGGGGCCGTGGCCAGCCCGAAGGGAAGTGCCATGAATTGGAAGTGTCGCTGCCCCACTGCGAAGCGTAAAAATCTTTGATGTGGCTGAAAGATTGGTACATGAAGGTAAGCATCCTTTATGTCTATAGAAGCCAGAAAGTCGTCCCTCTGGAGCGTGGCGACCGCTGATCGGACGGATTCCATCCGGAAGGAACGAACTCTTAGGTAAACATTTAAACCCTTTAGGTCCAAGATTGGCCTGACATCGCCGTTGGGCTTTGGTATGACAAAGAGATTGGAATAGAAACCTAGCCCTTGTTCTTGGGCTGGTACCTCTATTATCACGCCCTGGTAAAGCAGGTGATCCAAAGCTGCCAGCATCGAGGCCTTCTTTGTTGGATCGTTTGGTACTCTTGAAAATGAGGCGGAGGAAACTTTAGAAACCCCAATCTGTAGCCTGTGGTCACAGACGACCGGACCCATTTGTCGGGGATATTGGCTTCCCAAACTTCTGAGAAGAAACGAAGCCTTCCCCCCACCCGCGTGAGTGGGGGCGCCCCTTCATAAGGCAGACTTAGGGGCTGGCTTTGTCGGCTTGCGATACCATGGCCTCTTACCCCCAGGGGCCTGTCCCTGCGATTTATTGTTAAAGTTTGATCGCGTAGGCGGCTGTCGATACTGCCTGGAATTTGAGGGCCCCGGGGCAGGGGAGAGCTGCCTTTTGAATGTAGGACCCCGGAATCTCTTTTTGACTGGTAAAAGGGTACTTTTGCCACTCGAAATAGTCTGAATGTATTTATCCAGATCCTCTCCGAAGAGTCGTCCTCCATGGAAGGGAAACCCTGCCAGAAGCTTCTTGCATGGGGGCTCCGCCGCCCAGTTCTTCAACCATAAGAGCCTTCTCATATGTACTAAAAATAGTGACAAACGAGAGGCTTGCTGGATGGAATCTTTTATAGCGTCTACCGCAAAACACAGAACTCTGGGAATGTCAGAAAACTCTTCTGCCTGTTGGGCAGGAATGTCTTTAAGCATTTGTTTTGTCTGGTCTTTTAACGCCTGACAAACTCCAATTGCAGCCACTGCTGGCTGTACCACTGCTCCTGCCGTAGCAAAGGATGCCTTTAAAAGTGTCTCTAACCGTTTATCAACCGGATCTTTAAACATTTGTATGTATTCCACTGGGCAAGTTAGTGATTTATTCACACATGAGACGGCTTTGTCCACAACTGGAAGCGCCCACCTCTTCGAGAATTTTTCATCCATTGGGTAAATAACCGAAAACCTCTTAGGCGGCAGAAAAATCCTGTCCGGTCGTACCCAATCTTGGAAGATCAATTCCTCTAACAGAGGATGGACCGGAAAAACCGCGTTGCTCAAAGGAGCTTTTAAAGAGCCCAGAGAGGATACCGCAGGAACCTGAGGCTCTGGCAATGGTAAATTAAATGCCGAGCGGACCATGTCCGTCAAAGACTGGACCCACAGCCTCTCTGTTTGGGAGTCTGAAAATGGTTCCTCAGAGGTAGATTCCTCAATCCCTGAACCCTCTGGGTTCCGGTCCAGTTGATCCTCCTGAAATTCGAATTCCTCCGGAGAGAGAATTTCAGCATCTGAGGATACACTTCTTGGCGATGGGGATCTAGCCCGTTTCTTGCCAGGAATAGAGCTAGCGATCATCGCTGCTAATTTTTTCTCTAGCCCCCCTAGGGTGACGGCTAGCATCTCCTCTGTGACAAACACAGGGCTGGGCTGATCTGGGCCAGCCTCAGCACCAGACCCCCCTAATGGCTCATCCAAGGCGACCTTCATAGGAATAAGCTGCGGGGAAAGTACCGGCATATCATCAGAATCAGAGGGGGAACCCCTTTGTTTTTTGGTCTTTTTTGTACCTTTTGACCCCGAACCCTTGGAAGCCATAATACAAAACCGAGGGACTCCGCCTACAACAACCGACTGTAGTGGCCAGGAGTACAAAACTAGGGTTTAGGGGACAGTAGCCACTAATGCCCAAAAACCGGTGGGGCCCAGTATGTTTTCCTTTTCTTCTTTTTTTTTTATATTATATATATCTTTTTTCTTTTAAAACATACAGCACCGCCCCAATTTAGTTTGCCAGCCTCCAACCTGTTGCCAAAAGGGGATTTTTTGGCTTAACACAATTGCATTGGAACAAACTCCAGCATGTACTACCCCTCTTCCGCCACCGGGAGTCACTGTTCTGCCGCTCTGCGTCCTCTCCCTTCCAGATCAGCCTCAGACTGAGCCATGATCACAGCCTGCTGTGTATAACAGCGAATGAAGGCACGCCCTTTGATGACGCTGCAGGCACGCCCCCCGCCCCCCCCCCCCGAACGGCACGAAAAACGTCTTTAAGACGTGCGCGCGCGCGAATGCCGGGGAAGGGAAGCACATGAAGGAGACGCGCTGCTGGAGACCTAGGACTGCAGGCTTCAGGCGGCAGAATCAAACCCCGGTCAGGTAGGACTTTCAAAAGGCCTCATAGGAATCCTTATTAGCCCTGGGACCAGCGAGCAGCAGGTAGCTAGCAACCCTATTTCTTAGACAGGGGGACCAAGTGATGGGGGGAAAATCAGATCATCCTGTCTTCTCAGACATAGTGACCAGGCTGCCAATGCAGAGCATACTTAGGCTACCCCCCCTTAAGGTCTCCCTGGAGAGCCTGCTGTCGAACCAAGTCCCGCAGGCTCACCTCTTACCTGCTCCATGCCGCAGGACGTTTGCCTAGCAAAACGGTCCAATCTTCTCCCATCTCCGTGGGTAGCGTAGTAGACCTTCAGGCACTGGGGTCCTGGAAGGCACCCACTGTCCTGGACCTATACAGCACCCTGGCAAACAGGATCTTATGGTCTTTAAAAAACTCCAAGTCCTGGGCCCAGGGTCCAGCCCTCTACAGAGGAGCATTATAGGCAAAACCCCACGGTTTGGGGCCCGGGTACTGTCCACTTTGGCACTGAGGCACCTTGGACAGATCCGGTTAGTCCGCCCTTAATCCCAAGGATGTGGAGGCAAAGCTATTCCGTGACCAACACCTAAGACACTGGCGAAAAAACTGAGGTACTCCCTCTAGGGGAGGGGGTTATATAGTGGGGACTTCCTGTTTGAGATTGCCAGTGTCCATCACCTGAAGGTACTCCATATAACCCGTATAGTAATGAATATGCCGCTCTGTGTCCCGTGATGTACGAGAAAGAAATTGACTTTTAGCACGCTTCAAATTCCACTTTTAATGTGACCTACAAACTGTACAACTCAATTGAACAACAAACTGAAATCTTTTAGGTAGAGGGAAGAAAAAATTAAATAATATGGTTCCATAAGTGTGCACACCCTTAAACTAATACTTTGTTGATGCACCTTTTAAATTTTATTACAGCGCTCAGTCTTTTTGGGTACGAGTCTATCAGCATGGCACATCTTGACTTGGCAATATTTGCCCATTCTTCTTTGCAGAAACTTCAAATCTGTCAGATTGTGAGGGCATCTCCTGTGCACAGCCCTCTTCATATCACCCCCCAGATTTTCAATCCGAGTCAGGTCTGGGATCTGGCTGGGCCATTTCAAATCTTTAATCTTCTTCTGGTGAAGCCATTGCTTTGTTTATTTGGATGTAAGCTTTGGGTCGTTATTATGCTGAAAAACGAAGTTCCTGTTCATGTTCAGAGTTCTAGCAGAAGCTTTTGTGTCAATATTGACTGATATTTCAAACTGTTCATAATTCCCTCTATCTTGACTAAACATATATTTTGGAATTATGCCCAAAAAGTTCAATCTTGGTTTCATCAGACCAGAACACATTTTCCCACATGCTTTTGGGAGACCTCAGATGTGTTTTTATAAAATACAGCAAGGTTTGGATGTTTTTATTTGTAAGAAAAGGCTTCTGTCTTGCCACTCTACC
Source organism: Rana kukunoris (assembly GCA_029574335.1). Classification (NCBI taxonomy): domain Eukaryota; kingdom Metazoa; phylum Chordata; class Amphibia; order Anura; family Ranidae; genus Rana; species Rana kukunoris. The sequence goes on along the minus strand of CM056050.1, from coordinate 136,536,065 downwards.
CCATAGCACAGACATATGAAGAATACAGGAGTTTGTTGTCACATGTACCATACAGCCAGTACTTGCCAGATATTCCTGCAGCTCCTTAAATGTTGTTGTAGGCCTCTTATCCTCTTTTCATCCATTTTGGAGGGACGTCCAGTTCTTGGTAATGTCACTGTTGTGCCATATTTTCTCCACTTGATGACTGTCTTCACTGTGTTCCATGGTATATCTAATGCCTTGGAAACTCTATCGTACCCTTCTCCTGATACTTTTTAACAATGACATTCCTCTGATGTTTTGAAGCCATCTGCAGACCATAGCTTTTGCTGTAGGATGCAACTAAGAAAATGCCAGGAAGGACCTACTAGAACAGCTGAACTTTATTTAGGGTTAATCAGAGGCACTTTAAATGATGGCAGGTGTGTACCGACTCCTATTTAACACAAGTTTGAATGTGATTGCTTAATTCTGAACACAGCTACATCCCCAGTTATAAGAGGGTGTGCACACTTATGCAACCATATTTTTAAGCCCCCCGCCTCCTAAAAGATTTCAGTTTTTTATAGGTCACATTAAAGGTGGAAAAAGTTCTGAAATTATTTATCTTTGACTCATTTTTTTTTTACATCACAGAAACCCGACATTTTAACACGGTGTGTAGACTTTTTATATCCACTGTATACAGATGACAGACAGATTGACGTTTATGCGTTAGAGATATGTAGTGATTTATGTGATTTATGTGATTTTGTACACATTTATAGAAACACACCGATTATCTGTAGTTGATACCTTGGTTGGGTATAGTGGAAACACTGCCAGTGTTGGCTTGCTGTTCTTTCAGCAGTAGACATAATTGCCCAGATTTGATTTTCTTATTTGTATTGTGTCACTAATTTGATAAAATGTTCCCAAATGTGTTTCTCCCTCTCTTGCTTGACCAATGTATTATTTTTTTTTGTGGTTGGTTATGAACTAGTATTGATTCTTATTTTGTTGAGCATAGGTGGAAAAAACAGGATTCCACCATTTACTACTCTTAAATCAGTGTTTGCTGCTTCGTTAAAAGCTCTTTTTTCTTCTCCATGGAGAAATCTTTACTATAACTCAAAAGGTTGAACACTATCAAACAAAAACCTGCAAGCAGACCCTGAGTATACCAACATTCCTTCATTATTTTAAAATTTTAGTAAAGCAGTCCAGAGAAGATGATCACAAATACCTGTGTCTCTCAAGGGCCTGCTAGATTTTTTTTTACAGCAAGTGAAAAAAATCCTATTGTCTCTCTCATAGATTAAGGGACACGGGAACAGAGCCAGCGGGCTGAATGAAAAAACTGAAGTGATTCACGCATCCACACAAGGGAGGTGGATGAAGGAATCCTCTCCGCTGTGCTACTGTATTCTAACAGGACTCTTCAGGTTTCCAAATACAATGATCAGCGGCTGCACCTGCTGATCAACAAAAATTTCCCAACATTGCTAATTGACCAACGATCGACTTATGAGTGGGAAAGGCCATTGGTGGATTCAAATTTGGCCTACCCCTGCTAAACCAGCATGGCCAGCTTAAGTATCCCAAAATGGTGATGCTGCAAGAGCACAACTGGGTCAGCATTGAGCCAACACACTGGTGTTGCAGGGCTACAAACTGGTGCTGCAGTGGTCCTACAGTAATTTTCAGACAGAGTAAAGATGCAGGTAAGCATTTTTGATGTACACAGAAGCCAGAAAGTCTCCCTGAGAGACAATGACAGTTCTGGTGGATTCCATCCAGAATGAGCACCCAAATGAAGAAGACATTCAGGGTTTGGGATTTGGAACAGTGATCAGATTGGAAGTGGAACCCCTAGAACAATTCTGCAGCAAGGACCAGGGTTATGGCACCTTGGGCCAGAAGAAACTTCAGGAGGTGTCACGTAAGTGTTTTGTGGGAGAGAGTAATTAGTAGTAGGGTGCTTTTATTATTTATGCAGTGAATGCATGGGGGAAAAAAAGGGATTTTTTAATACAGCTTACCTGTAAAATCCTTTTCTTGGAGTACATCACGGGACACAGAGCGGCATATTCATTACTATATGGGTTATATGGAGTACCTTCAGGTGATGGACACTGGCAATCTCAAACAGGAAGTCCCCTCCCTATATAACCCCCTCCCCTAGAGGGAGTACCTCAGTTTTGTAGCAAGCAGTATGCCTCCCAAAACATGTTCCCATAAGAGGGGTGGGAGCTCTGTGTCCCGTGATGTACTCCAAGAAAAGGATTTTACAGGTAAGCTGTACAGTGCCTGCCGCCGAGAATGTGTTTTTAGCACGCCAGCATCGCGCTGAATCTCGGCGACAGGCTGCCGATATCTCGCACTCGCTGGAATAGTAAAAGCACATTCCAGCGAGTGCGTCATAGAAGCGACGGGGATCCGACGCAGATTCCCGCCAATTCTACACGTGGGCGGAGTTTGTTATGAATCCTGAAGGAGAAATCCCCCGCCGGATTTTTAAAGAAAAATCCGGCATGGGTTCCCCCCTCAGGAGCATAACGGGCCTTTAGGTCTGGTATGGGTTGTAAGGAGACCCCCTACGCCGAAAAAACGGCGTGGGGGTCCCCCCACAATCCATAACAGACCCGTATCCAAAGCACGCCGGCCGGCCGCCCCCCCCTCCTGAGCCGTACCGGGCAGCATGCCCTCAACATGGGGGGGTTAGGTGCTCTGGGGCAGGGGGCGCACTGCGGCCCCCCCACCCCAGAGCACCCTGTCCCCATGTTGATGAGGACAGGGCCCCTTCCCGACAACCCTGGGCGTTGGTTGTCGGGGTATGCGGGCGGGAGGCTTATCGGAATCTGGAAGCCCCTTTTAATAAGGGGGCCCCCAGATACCGGCCCCCCACCCTAAGTTAATGAGTATGGGGTACATTGTACCCCTACCCATTCACCTGCAAATAAAAAGTGTAAACACAAATAAACCACACAGGGTATTGAAATATTTTATTAGTTGGCCGCCGGGGGGGGGGGGGGGGGGGGGGATGTATGATCGCTTTTATAAAAGCGCCCCCCTCCGGCGGGCATCTGTGGGGGGTGGGTGCCGCCGTCTGGTTCTCTTCTGCCGCCGGGGGGGGGGGGCGCTTTGATAAAAGCGCCCACCACCCGGCGGGCTTCTTTCGACGTCTTCGGCGGCTGGGGGGTCTTCTCCCACTCTCCGGGGGTCTTCTCCCGCTCTCCGGGGGTCTTCTCCCGCAAGACTCGCCGCCGCTAACTTTGTGTGTTAGCTCAATTACTAGCGGCGGCGAGCCCCCTCCTCTGTGACGTCGTCTTCTTCTTCTGTTCTCCAGATGTTGACGCGACGCTTCCTTCCGCTGTTATGCCGGGCGCGCGGCTCGCAGCGAGTTATATAGGCCTGTCTTGTGACGTCGCAGTCCCATCATGCTCCGGTAGGTAGCACGTGGTACCTACCAGAGCATGATGGGACTGCAACGTCACAAGACAGGCCTATATAACTCGCTGCGAGCCGCGCGCCCGGCATAACAGCGGAAGGAAGCGTCAACATCTGGAGAACAGAAGAAGACGACGTCACAGAGGAGGGGGCTCGCCGCCGCTAGTAATTGAGCCAACACACAAAGTTAGCGGCGGCGAGTCTTGAAGAAGAAGAAGACCCCCGGAGAGCAGGAGAAGACCCCGGAGAGCGGGAGAAGACCCCCGGAGAGCGGGAGAAGACCCCCGGAGAGTGGGAGAAGACGTCGGAAGAAGCCCGCCGGGTGGTGGGCGCTTTTATCAAAGCGCCCCCCCCCGGCGGCAGAAGAGAACCAGACGGCGGCACCCACCCCCCACAGATGCCCGCCGGAGGGGGGCGCTTTTATAAAAGCGATCATACACACCACCCCCCCCCCCCCCCGGCGGCCAACTAATAAAATATTTCAATACCCTGTGTGGTTTATTTGTGTTTACACTTTTTATTTGCAGGTGAATGGGTAGGGGTACAATGTACCCCATACTCATTCACTTAGGGTGGGGGGCCGGTATCTGGGGGCCCCCTTATTAAAGGGGGCTTCCAGATTCCGATAAGCCTCCCGCCCGCATACACCGACAACCAACGGCCAGGGTTGTCGGGAAGGGGCCCTGTCCTCATCAACATGGGGACAGGGTGCTCTGGGGTGGGGGGCCGCAGTGCGCCCCCTGCCCCCAGAGCACCTAACCCCCCCATGTTGAGGGCATGCTGCCCGGTACGGCTCAGGAGGGGGGGGCGCTCGCTCGCCCCCACTCCCTTCCTGACCGGCCGGCGTGCTTTGGATACGGGTCTGTTATGGATTGTGGGGGGACCCCCACGCCGTTTTTTCAGCGTAGGGGGTCTCCTTACAACCCATACCAGACCTAAGGGCCCGTTATGCTCCTGAGGGGGGAACCCATGCCGGATTTTTCTTTAAAAATCCGGCGGGGATTTCTCCTTCAGGATTCATAACAAACTCCGCCCACGTGTAGAATTGGCGGGAATCCGCGTCGGATCCCCGTCGCTTCTATGACGGCTTTGTCTCCATCGCGGCAAGCCAGCTCGGCGCTGGCTCCCGCGATGGGGCTCGTAGGTGGTCAATCTCGCCGAGAAAGGGAGCGAGATTGACACAATATCCCAGTCACCTACTGTTTAAAAAAATCCCTTTTTCTTTCTTGTACATCACGGGACACAGAGCGGCATATTCATTACTATATGGGATGTCCGAAAGCAATGCTTTAATGAGGGGAGGGAGACATCTTCTCAAAAGGGATTTAATTTAGAGGTATACTCAAAAAATAATAATAAATCCAACTTAGTCAAGAAATAATTTTGAATTTTTTTTTTCTTTTTCTTTTCAACCAAGGGTGCCCCCGATCCCGAGGATCTTAAACCGCAGCCTGTAGTACTGCCTTCCCAAAGGCTGAATCCGCATTCCTTCTCACATCTAGTTGATAAAACCTTGTAAACGTGTGGACTGACGACCACGTCGCCGCCTTGCATATCTGAGCCATAGAGATCTGATGGTGTGCTGCCCAGGAGGCGCCCATGGCCCTGGTAGAATGGGCTTTTACCGACAAAGGAGGAGGTAACCTCTTCAAACCGTAGGCCTGAATGATTAATTGTCTAATCCATCTCGAGATGGTGGATTTTGCAGCTGCTTGCCCCTTCTTGGGGCCATCTGGTAAAACGAACAACACATCTGTTTTCCGGATTTTTTCTGTAGCTTTAAGATAGGCCCTCATGGCCCGGACAATATCTAAGGTATGCAGCAACCCCTCCTTTCTAGATGTGGGTTTCGGAAAGAAGGATGGAAGTACCAAATCCTGGTTCAAGTGAAAACTGGATATAACATTTGGTAGAAAGGAAGGATGAGGCCGGAGAACTGCCCTGTCCTTATGTAAAATGAGATATGGTTCCTTACAAGATAAGGCTGCCAACTCTGACACTCTCCTGGCCGAAACTATGGCGACCAAGAATACCAACTTTCTTGTCAGTAAAACTAAAGGAATCTCAGCCAACGGCTCAAAGGGTTGTTTCTGTAGAGTGGACAGGACAAGATTTAAGTCCCATGGACAAATCGGTGACTTGACAGGAGGATTAATACGCAAGACCCCCTGTAAGAAGGTCTTTACCAGCGAGTGGGTGGCCAGCGGCCTCTGAAACCACACTGACAGAGCTGAAATCTGTCCCTTGATTGTGGTTAATGCCAAGCCTTTATCCACCCCTAGCTGGAGAAAACTTAACACCCTATCAATGGTATATTTGCAGGAATTCCATCTTTTGGATTCACACCAGCCTACGTAGGTCCTCCACACCCTGTAATAAATCACCCTGGAGGCCAGCTTTCTAGCCCTAATCAGGGTAGGAATTACCTGCCTAGACAGACCTCTACCCCTGAGAATCAGGGATTCAGCCTCCAGGCCGTCAAATTTAGACGCTGTAATGTAGGGTGGAGGATCGGACCTTGTGAGAGTAGGTCTGGTCGTAGAGGAAGAGTCCAAGGGTCTCCCACTGCCATCTTCAGGACTAGTGAGTACCATGTCCTCCGGGGCCAAGCTGGCGCTACTAGAATGACTGGGTTGTGCTCCACTCTGATCCTGCGCAACAGGCGAGGAAGTAACTGTAGCGGGGGGAATGCATATAGAAGTTTGAATTGATGCCAAGGGCAAACCAACGCATCGGTTCCGCAGGCCATAGGGTCCCTTGCTCGAGACACGAACCTGTCTAGTTTCTTGTTGAACCTGGATGCCATTACATCTATGTCTGGCATTCCCCACTTCTGGCAGATTGTCTGAAAGACCTGGGGATGAAGAGACCACTCCCCCGGCGACAGAATCTGGCGACTTAAGAAGTCTGCCTGCAGGTTGTCCACTCCGGGAATGAATATCGCCGAAATGCAGGGTACATAAACCTCTGCCCACTGAAAAATCAAGCTCACCTCCCTCTGAGCGGCCTGACTCCTGGTTCCCCCTTGGTGGTTTATGTATGCCACCGCTGTGGCATTGTCTGACTGGATTCTCACCGGGGACCCTTGTAATCTGGAAGTCCATGCCAGGAGGGCTAGGCGAGCAGCTCTGATCTCCAAGACATTGATGGGTAGCTGCCTCTCCGCTTCCGCCCAAGTTCCCTGGCGAGTGAACCCCTCCAAGACTGCCCCCCAGCCTGCCAGGCTGGCGTCTGTGGTAACTACCTTCCAGACAACGGGGCTGAAGGACCTTCCCTTCAGAAGATTCTGAGGGTTCAACCACCAGGCCAGGCTTTGTCGGACCTTTGATGATAGCGTCAAAGGGGACTCCAAGGCATGTGCTCTCTTGTTCCAGGCTGCTAGAATGGCTGCCTGTAGGACGCGAGTGTGGATCTGAGCGTATGGTACTGCCTCGAACGTGGCCACTAGCTTGCCTAGTAATCGCATACACAGGCGAATAGTTGGTTTTTTCTTGCTTAGAACCAACTGAACCAACCCCTTGCTAGCCTCGACCTTTACAAGGGGCAGGAACACCCTTTGCTGTTCTGTCTAACCACATGCCGAGGTATTCCAACTGCTTTGTAGGATGAAACGCTGATTTTTCCCGGTTTAGGACCCAGCCTAACCTCTCGAGGTACTGAACCGTGAGGTTTACTGCTTGTTCCAGACACGGTTGTGAGTGATCTATGATTAAAAGGTCGTCCAAGTATGATAGGACTGTGACCCCTTGGATCCTTAGATTGGCCAGAACTGGGGCTAGGATCTTCGTGAATACCCGGGGGGCCGTGGCCAGCCCGAAGGGGAGCGCCATGAATTGGAAGTGTCGCTGCCCCACTGCGAAGCGTAAAAATCTTTGATGCGGCTGAAAGATTGGTACATGAAGGTAAGCATCCTTTATGTCTATGGAAGCCAGAAAGTCGTCCCTCTGGAGCGTGGCGACTGCTGACCGGACGGATTCCATCCGGAAGGAACAAACTCTTAGGTAAACATTTAAACTCTTTACCGATAAAGAGAAAGGAGTCACCGCTCCAGGTGGGATCACTAAATGGTTACAGGTGGTGCAGGATACCGAGGGTGCTGGCGGTGCACTAAGCAAAATGAAGACAAAGAAAAATGGATAGCCGCACTCCAAAACCTGATGGGTGGTCTTTTATTCAATAGACAGCATGTACAAAAATAGGGTCACAGCAGTAGAAACAAGGAACAGCCGACGCGTTTCGCACTGGATCAGTGCTTATTCATGGCAAACTCTTTAGGTCCAAGATTGGCCTGACATCGCCGTTGGGCTTTGGTATGACAAAGAGATTGGAATAGAAACCTAGCCCCTGCTCTTGGGCTGGTACCTCTATTATCACGCCCTGGCAAAGCAGGTGATCCAAAGCTGCCAGCATCGAGGCCTTCTTTGCTGGATCTTTTGGTAGCCTTGACTCTTGAAAACGAGGCGGAGGAAACTTTAGAAACTCCAGTCTGTATCCTGTGGTTACAGACGACCGGACCCATTTGTCGGGGATCTTGGCTTCCCAAACTTCTGAGAAGAAACAAAGCCTTCCCCCCACCCGCGAGAGTGGGGGCACCCCTTCATAAGGCAGACTTAGGGGCTGGCTTTGTCGGCTTGCGATACCATGGCCTCTTACCTCCAGGGGCCTGTCCCTGCGATTTATTGTTAAAGTTTGATCGCGCAGGCGGCCGTCGATACTGCCTGGAATTTGGGGGCCCTGAGACAGGAGAGAGCTGCCTTTTAAATGTAGGACCCCGGAATCTCCTTTTGACTGGTAAAAGGGTACTTTTGCCGCTTGAAATAGTCTGAATGTATTTATCCAGATCCTCTCCGAAGTGTCGTCCTCCATGGAAGGGAAACCCTGCCAGAAGCCTTTTGCATGGGAGCTCCGCCGCCCAGTTCTTCAACCATAAGAGCCTTCTCATGTGCACCAAAAATAGTGATAAACGAGAGGCCTGCTGGATGGAATCCTTTATAGCATCTACCGCAAAACACAGAGCTCTGGGAATGTCAGAAAACTCTTCTGCCTGTTGGGTAGGCATGTCTTTAAGCATTTGTTTTGTCTGGTCCTTTAACGCCTGACAAACTCCAATTGCAGCCACAGCTGGCTGTACCACTGCTCCTGCCGTAGCAAAGGATGCCTTTAAAAGTGTCTCTAACCGTTTATCAACAGGATCTTTAAACATTTGTATGTTTTCCACCGGGCAAGTTAGTGATTTATTCACACATGAGATGGCTGCATCCACCACTGGGAGCTTCCACCTCTTCGAGAATTTTTCCTCCATAGGGTAAATGACCGAAAATCTCTTAGGCGGCAGAAAAATCCTGTCCGGTCGTACCCAATCCTGAAAGATCAATTCCTCCAACAGAGGATGGACCGGAAAAACCGCGTTGCTCAAAGGAGCTTTCAAAGAGCCCAGAGAGGATACCGCAGGAACCTGAGGCTCTGGCAATGGTAAATTAAATGCCGAGCGGACCATGTCCGTCAAAGACTGTACCCACAGTCTCTCTGTCTGGGAGTCTGAAAATGGTTCCTCAGAGGTAGATTCCTCAATCCCTGAACCCTCTTGGTTCCGGTCTAGTTGATCCTCCTGAGATTCCAATTCCTCCGGAGAGAGAATTTCAGCATCTGAGGATACACCTTTTGGCGATGGGGACCTAGCCCGTTTCTTGCCAGGAATAGAGCTAGCGATCATCGCTGCCAATCTTTCTTCTAGCCCCCCTAGGGAGACGGCTAGCATCTCCTCTGTGATAAACACAGGGCTGGGCTGATCTGGGCCAGCCTCAGCACCAGACCCCCCCAATGGCTCATCCAAGGCGACCTTCATGGGAATAAGCTGCGGAGAAAGTATCGGCATATCATCAGAATCAGAGGGGGAACCCCTTTGTTTTTTGGTCTTTTTTGTACCTTTTGATCCCGAACCTTTGGAAGCCATAATACAAAATCGAGGGACTCCGCCTACAACAACCGACTGTAGTGGCCAGGAGTACAAAATTAGGGTTTAGTGGACAATAGATCACTAATGCCTAAAAACCGATGGGGCCCCGTATGTTCTCTCTTTTTTTTTTTTATAATATATTTTTTTAAACATACAGCGTCCCCAAATTGAGTTTGCCAGCCTCCAACCTGCTGCCAAAGGGGATTTTTGGCTTAACACAAAAGCATTGGAACCAACTCCAGCATGCACTACCCCTCTTCCGCCACCGGGAGTCACTGTTCTGCCGCTCGGCGTCCTCTCCCTGTCCAGATCAGCTTCAGACTGAGCAATGATCATGGCCTGCTGTTATAACAGCAAATAAAGGAGCGCCCCTGATGACGCTGCAGGCACGCCCCCCCCCGCCCTCCCTCCGAACGGCGCGAAAACGTCTATAAGACGCGCGCGTATGCCGGGGAAGGAAGCACATGGAGGAGCCGCACTGCTGGAGACCCAGGACTGCAGCTTCAGGCGGCAGAATCAAACCCCCAGCCAGGTAGGACTCTCCAAAAGGCCCCATAGGGATCCTTATTAGCCCTGGGAAGAGAGCAGCAGGTAGCTAGCAAACTCTAAAGTTTCTTTGACAGGGGGACCAAGTGATGGGGGAAATGAGATCATCCTGTCTTCTCAGACATAGTGAGCAAGGCTGCCAATGCAGAGCATACTTAGGCTACCCCCCTTTAAGGTCTCCCTGGAGAGCCTGCTGTCGAACCAAGTCCCGCAGGCTCCCCTCTTACCTGCTCCATGCTGCAGGACGTTTGCTTAGCAAAAACGGTCCAATCTTCTCCCATCTCCGTGGGTAGCGTAGTAGACCTTCAGGCCCTGGGGTCCTGGAAGGTACCCACTGTCCTGGACCTATATAGCACCCTGGCAAACAGGAACTTATGGTCTTTACGAACTCCAAGTCCTGGGCCCAGGGTCCAGCATTATAGGCAAAACCCCACGGGTTGGGGCCCGGGTACTGTCCACTTGGGCACTGAGGCTCCTTGGACAGATCCGGTTAGCCCGCCCTTAATCCCAAGGATGTGGAGCAAAGCTATTCCGTGACCAACACCTAAGACACTGGCGAAAAAACTGAGGGACTCCCTCTAGGGGAGGGGGTTATATAGGGAGGGGACTTCCTGTTTGAGATTGCCAGTGTCCATCACCTGAAGGTACTCCATATAACCCATATAGTAATGAATATGCCGCTCTGTGTCCCGTGATGTACGAGAAAGAAAAACACTTCCCGGACCACCCTATAGCAAAATGATGGACAGAAAGTGGTTGTATGTGGTGATCGGTGGTGTGTCAGTCTAACACACTGTATCTCTGATCTGGGTAAAGAGCCTATGACGGGTCTTATCAGTGCAGACCCATCGAGGATGCCACATGGAGACCACTAGGGATGCCAATCAGTGCCCATCAGTAATGCCTGCCAGTGGCACCTCATCAGTGGTAACAAATGAAGAAAAAACAATTATAATTTGTTTTCAAATTTGTTGTAGCGTAAAAAAAAAAGAAAAAAAAAAAAAAAACAGTGGTGATCAAATACCACCAAAATAAACCTCTTTCTTGGGGGGGTGATAAAAATGTTATTAGGGTATAGTGCTGCATCACCGTTCAATTGTCATTCAAAATGCGCCAGCGCTAAAAATTGGAAAATATTCCAACACATCCTCATTATAGAACAGGTCTGGATGTAAAAATGTAAGACCCTGCATGCAGCTGGCTCCCACCACCCAAAATGATTGGGAAAAACTTGTAAAAGACCTCAGAAAAGCAGTATGTAGGACAGTCATTCCTGATATCCTTACATGCAAGCTACCTGTCTGCCTTTGTCAATACTTTGAGCAGATCTTGCTCTTGGTTAGCAACTTAAAGGGTCACTAAAGGAAAACATTTTCTTTGCTGAAATGAATGTTTACAGGGTATAGAGACATAAAAGTTAACCGATTCCTTTTCAAAATGATTAAAAATAGATAAAAACCAATCATATAATGTGCATGCAGGCTTGTTTCACTTTTGAACTGGCTTCATGTTTCTGCAAAGTAGAAATAGAAACACAGAACAAAAACAAACAAATCCAGGGCAGTGTTTTGTTTTTAAAATGAATCTGATTGGTTCTGGGAAGTTTTAGACACACAGTAATGACAGCTTAAACCATCGTGAGAAAGCTCCCAGTATGGTGCTTATAAGGAAACAGACAAGCAGGAAGTGTGGAGAACAGAGCAGGTTAACAGCAACTTCAAAGCAAAAACAAACAATAAGGACATGAAACCAGTACTGCAGTAAGGTAAGGGAAGCTATTTAGCTAAAAAAAACATTCCTTTAGTGACCCTTTAAAGTATTGAAACCAGAAGGTGAACATGACAGGCAACACGCAATAATGTAGCTCTGAATTCATTAATACATCATGAAATGCACGAGTACCCCAAGTACTCAGAATTTTATCCTTTCTAAACGCAACTAAACTGACTGCACTTAAAACGCAGGTAAATGCAGTGTGAATGAAAAAAAAAAAAAGTTACATCCATTTATGTGCTTTTAGAAATGCCCTAAAATTGCATATAAATTCAGCATTGACAAAGCTATTTTGAATGAGACCTTAGCTCAGGGGTCCTCAAACTACGGCCCGTCAAGGTGATTTACCCGGCCCACAGCACGGACTGCCCTTTCATAAGATCGCAGCACTTCCCCCTCCCCTTTGCTACATTATTCACACAAGACGCAATGCATGACAGGTACAGACAAAGGGCGGGACTTTGAGTTAAGAAGCAGGTAATTGGTTACTAGACAGCGGGGCGGTCCCACCAATCAATCATCTGCCTTTCACTTGAAAAGTCCCGCGCTTTGTGTGGACCTGCCGTGCTTCGCGTCTTGTGTGAATAAGGTAGGGGAGGGGGGGGCCCGTGTAATATCGCTGGGGGGAGTCTGCGGAGGAAGGGGAGTCTGCGGAGGAAGGGGAGTCTGCGGAGGAAGGGGAGTCTGCGGAGGAAGGGGAGTCCGATTGGGGGGGGGGGGGGATTTGTTTATATTTTTTTCAAACTATAGTCCGGCCCCCCAACAGTCTGAGGGACCATGAACTGGCCCCCTGTTTAAAAAGTTTGACCCTTGCCTTAGCTTCTTGTAATTCCTAGTTCCAACTAGGAGAGGAAGACGTAGCACAAGAAACCAATTAATTGTGCTGCAGTGCTAATGTGGCAACAAAATACATTTTGGAAGGAAGGAGAAAACAAAACAACAGAAAGGTTAGCTCATTTGTGTGCTGCTTTTCTTTTCACTCTAATCAAAAGCTAGGTGGGGGACATGCTTCAATTATTAACCACATCAGAGAACGTTCGGGTCTCCTGTCAGATAAGACTGTGCAAATCTCCCTACTGCATGGGCAGAAATATGAATCTTTGGCAGGTAAAATGGCTCCCATACATGCATTTTATTTTCGTACCTAGCCATTTGCCTGCTTATCACCATAAAGAGATTGTAAAGCTTTTTCTCTATAGAAATAAACATGTTATACTTACCTGCCCTGTGTAGTGGTTTTGCACAGAGCAGCCTAGATCCTCCTCTTCTCGTGTCCTTCAGCTCTTCCTCCTGTGGAGTGCCCCCACAGCAAGCAGCTTGCTATGGGGGAGCCGAGCTGCAGCTCTGTTTGTCCATTCAGACACAGAGCCCCAGTTCGGTGCCGCCCCCCCCCCCCCCTCTGTCCGCCAATTGGCTGACTGTGATTGGCAGCAGCGCAAATCAATCAGGAGATAAAGATGCTTCTGCCTGTACAACCACTTTAAAGACAGGTGCAACTCTGCTGATGGTAGCAATCCTGTTAATAGCTGATTTGATACATTGGAGTCTTGTGATCTGTATTTTTCTGGATAGTTGGACAGCAATAGTAATAGACGATTGGTGTTAATAACAGAATGACACCAGAATACATAACACAATATAAATCTTGTTTTACCAAAACTATAAAGAAAAAGACACACTTTGTTAATGTGACACATACTTATTTTTTCCATATTTAAAAACAAAATCGGATTAAATAAAATTTACAGTGAGTACAGCCCATTTGTGCAAATAAATACCCATGTTAATGTACTCTCACAAGCATCAAAAAGAACAAAAAAATAATAATCTATACAATGTTCAGGGACAACCAACTCTGAGAAAAGAAATAATAATAAAAAAAAAAAAAAAAATAATAATAAAAAAAAAAAAAAAAAAAAGGCAAAAATGTTCAAAATTCCACTCAGGATGAAGAAAAAAAAAATTCTGTCCATTCCTTTACCCTTTTGCCCTATGGCAGCTTTATACCCGCTACAGAGCGTCTCTGCTCTCGATCAGAAATTGGGTAATGTCTTTATAAAAAGTACCGCAGAAGAATCTGACGAGGAAAACCAATATATAAAATTTGACGTAAAGTAGAAGAACCTGCGGTGTCCACAGGATGCGCAAGAAACAAAAGGGCATTAATGATATGGTGGTGGCGCTCATAGATAACAGTGTGCATCAGGAGACATTTGAAAGAAAAGCCAGACAACATAAAAAGAGGAAAGCGTGCAAGTTTAGGAAAGAAACAAACGGGTGATATAAAGAAAGCAAGCAACTTAACAGATGTGTGAGTATTTGACAGCGAACCAGAAGTGGAGGATGACAAAACAAATTAAAAAGATGGACAAACATGAAGTAAAATGGCTGAAGGAAGCGATTGAAAACAATAAAAAGTGCAGGGAGAAAGAGGCTAGAAAGGTAGAGGCTGTATTTATAAGTCCAGTGTGCTTTCTTCAACTGGTGGAGGGAAGAGTAGAGAAAAAGAGGCATGGTTAGAGGGGGAAGAGATGTATTCCTTCTGTCCCCTCCCTCACACCTTCCCCCACCTATCTTCACATGCTATTGCGAGCTGGCACGTTCCAGTATGCGCAAATCATAGTTCTTTTTGATGCTGCGCAACTTGAAACGACTAAGTGGACTGTTTTGCTGCACTGAGGCGTTCTGTGCTGCCATGGTGCTGGGGAAGACTGCCACGATGGTATAAAAGGCTGCCAGGTCATTGCTGTGAATTTGGCGGCCATTTTCTGCAGGTCCATTATTGTTACCACTAGGCCCTGGGGCATGACCCTGAGCGTCCCTCAACCACTGTATTTTGGCCCCAGACATTGCCAGCTGTGTGAAAAGTTTTCCTGCTTCCACTCGAGTAATGCCTTCTGGTAGGTCTGTAATCTCCAGAACACGTCCCAGGACTACAAAAAAAAAAAAAAAAAAAGCAGAAACATTAGCATGTCATGCACAAAGCAAACAGAGGAAAAAATTAAATCGCTTTCTTCTAAAATGATGCTTGAATTGTGCACAGGAGGAACTGTGCACATCTAATTAGATTAGAATGTGTAACCATTCTACCTAAAACAAACAAGTTTAAAATCAATGAAGCAGTACAGAGTTAAAAGGAAATGTGCAACATGTAGTAAAATAGCAACAAATCATTTTGGTTGCTCTTTTGTTATATAGAAAGCATACATTCAAGTTGATGTATATACTGCACTGTGCATATTATCAGCTGAAATGTCTCTAAACTCCACCTAAAGCCTCTAGATTTGTTCTTTTCACAGTAACAAACCGCCTCCTGTTTTTACTGTCCCCTGTGTTAAAGTAGCCTAAAAAGGAGTCACTGTGGGGCAATACAGCTCTTATTTGAGCTACATTAATAAAGGAGATCTAGTGAGTCTAAAGGCCCTTTCACACGTCCTTTCAGTTTGTCCGTTTTTTTTGGACGTCCGTTAACGGACCTCAATGCTTCCCTATGGGAGCGGATCCGTTAGCGGATGAGCATCCGCTAAACGTCCGTTAACATCCGTCTGCGGTAAGCTCCGTTTTTTTGGACGGAAGAAAACCCTATTTTTCTTCCATCAAAAAAAACGGAACGGACGAAAAACGGATGAAAAACTGATCAACTGAAGGGGAAAAAACTGAAGGGGAAAACTGAACGGACGTGTGAAAGAGCCCTTAGTTAAGAAGTCAAACAAGAAAAAGGACAAAAAGCCAAGCCTGTTTTACTTGCCTATATCCGCTGAACCAAGGTCTGTAGATGCCGATTTTAGTGCTTGCCTCTTTCCTCGGTTCCCATGTTTCATTCCTGTCTGTCCATTTAGCAGCATAAGTTAGAAGAAAAAAAAATTGATGATGAGACATTTTAAAGTGCCCAACACCCAAAGCATGCAAAAAAAAAAAAAGGACACAAAATATCAGCTCCGAAAAACATGTACCTATAGAAAGTGCGACACACCGCAATGCATTATACTACACTGTACTATCGCAGACCAGGTAGATTCCATGCAGAAATACTGGCCCCAAATTAAAACATTTAAGGGTTTAAAGTTGAGGCAAATGCCCCCTTTTAGTTTGGTTTAGAATAAATCAGACTCTAAACCTCAGGAACTGGGGCAATTACAACTTGCTTGAGAAAGTATATTAGGCTTGCATTGAGATCGGCTAACCTGTTTTATGGTGCAGGTACATTCGAACTAATGAAATGAAGGGAAGGGGGTTGGGAGTGAAATCCTAGTTTGCAGCCCCTGGAAACCATTTCCTCTTTCACCAGCCATTGCGGATGCTGGTTGCCCAAAGTTCACATAGGTTAACACAGACTCCCCACTTTGTAAAGTGGTGGGCCCCCCCCTTATGTTGCAAAAGGCTTATCAGATGGTCTGAGGGACATGGACATCCAGGGTTTAAGGGCAGAATGTGAGCCACATTTGGGTTTGGCTTTGTAAGGCCTAGGACTAACAAAAGGCATTCTTGTTGGATTCTAACAAACAGTGAGCCTCCCATAATACTTCTTTGCCCTCAGTGAGATCCTTGATGAGGGTATTCAGAGTTTCTAAAGAGGTGCTGTGCCTCTAAGGGTCAGCAGAGCAATGAATTTTGCATGGGGGTTCTCCAATCTGAAATTTTAACTAAAGGGCACTTTTGTCCACTGACAGGAGATTCATACAGGCAATGAGGTAGGAGACATCTAAAAATCCGTCCACACAGTTCAAGGCTGTGAACATGAGCTCCAAACACTATATGACCAAAGGGATCAATTGCCATAGTGTTGAGGTCCCTTCTGATGGCTCTAGACCAGTCAGCTATAGTTTGGAAAGTAAAGGTCATGGTCTGGACAGGTTGCAATGCAGGGCCTGCCAGAACAAACAGGGTTCAAGAGAAGGCCTACAGTTGCTCGTTGACGGGGGTTCTTTAAAAAAAAAAAAAGAAGTGAATCCTCCACTGAGAAAGTCAACACTTTCTGAAGGTAGGATACTGTCGAGTCCAAAGAGGGGGGCCAACCACCTTTTACTAAGAACCTCTTCAAATGAGTATACCGTTTATTGCCACTTGCGAGTGGGATATACAGCTTATCAGGGTTCTTCCAGTCTCCATTAAAGGAGTTGTAAAGGAAAAAGATTTTTTTGCTGAAATGACTGTTTACAGGGTATAGAGACATAATAGTTAACGGATTCCTTTTTAAAAATGAATACAAATATCTAAAAATCAATCATATAATGTGCCTGCAGTTTCAGTTTTGTTTTTCATCTAGTTTCATGCTTCTGTGAAGTACAGAGACACAGAGCCAATACAGGGCAGTGTTTGTTTTTAAAATGAAACTGATTGGTTCTGAGGGGTTTAAGACGCACAGTAATCACACCACCTTGATCAGAGACCACAGAGAGAAGCTCCCATGACTTTTTTTTATAAGGAAATAGACAAGCAGGAAGTGTGGAGATCAGAGAAAGATTACAGCAACTTTAAAGCAAAAACGAACAATGAGGACATGAAACCAAGACTGCAGTAAGGTAAAGGAAGCTATTTAGCTAAAAAAAAAAAAATTCCTTTAGTGACCCTTTAAGCAAGACTGCAAACAGCGGGTACACAGGAATGGATTTTACCATATTAGGTGCCCTAAAGAACCCCAAGAAGGGAACTGGTGTAAGCTATGGGCTGATCCTCAAGCTTTGAGGTGGTATCAAGCAAGGCATTAGGAGCCAAGAGCGATGTCTTGAAGTAATGGCAGCCATTCCTTCTGTAAGGAATCAAATGTCACAGTCTTGGTGGCAGAGAACTCAGGTTGCTAAGGCAGCAGGCAGATCAGATAGTGATACTGCAGGGGAAGTTGTGGAAATAGGCTTATGGCCTCTACAGTTAGAGTCAGCAATCAAATGCTCTATTTGACCCATAGAAATCCTGCCTAACTGCACTAAAATATTACGGGGATGGGGTCCCCCAATAAAGTGAAGGGCAAACAGAGTATGTCACAGATTCTAGCAGAGCTGAAAATTCTAGGTCAGTGTCATGCACCTCAGGGACACACTACTGGCAGCAGTTAGTGAAGTATGAGCTGAAGGGGCATGGTACTGAGGAACTCTCTGCCCCGTGTTTAGAACCAAGCATGTTGGGGTGCAAGCCTGGATGCAACTTTGCCTGGGTACAAAGCTAGACCGCATGTACTAAAGAAACTGTCTGCTGAATAGCAGAAGTGGGAGTAGGTGGGTAGCAGAAACAAACAAGTGAGTTCCATGTGTCATCTACTGTTAGTAGCAAGATTGGAATAGCAGGAGAGTATAGATCCTACAAAACATTCCACTCAGTGGTTATCAGCACTAAATCCCTCAGTTAACCTCTTCTGTGGTCAAATCAGTGGAAAGGGGGCTTTTTAAATGGCACCAAGTGGACTCTCCAGAGACAGTGTTACACCTGGAGCTCTGCCATGGTTCTGGACCTAGAGAGTGCTCTGCAGACAACTTTCACAGTACACAGAGGATCTAAAAAAAAAGTGCCTTGATGCACAGCCCAATACCGGAAAATCACATTTCAGGCTAGCTCTGCAATCATCCAGTCCAAAGGGGTCTGTGTATGGCGCTCCAAAGTCAGACTTAGGACAGGCCAACTTGGATAGCTGCATATATAAAGACCAGCTCAGCAGCGATGTAAAAAAAAAAAAATCTAAAAAAATCTTGATCGTTAGCCACTGTCCCCCCCCCCCCTTTCAAAGAGATTAGACTTTTGTCAATTGCAAAGAAAATATTATCCAATCATAAAAGAGAAATGTGTTTAGAATAATAAAAAAAAAAAGGTCAAGTGACCGACGGCAATTACACTTGTTTGGCTATTCAGCACTCTCAACAATTGCTGCAGTTAAAAAGGTAAGCGTTTAGACAGGTGCAAAAATAAAAACAAGTAAAAAAAACACAACACATTACGCAAGTACGAATGCACCTTAAAGCTACATTTCCCATGCCAATCAAACTGTACCAGTTGTGCAGAATAGGGGGGCTGGCTGTGCAGTATTGGGGGACAAACTGAAAGGTTGTACTGAAGTGGTTGTCCAAGCAAAGAATACCGAGCATCACCTAAAAAAAGAAGAAAAATGAATATGCATACAATACACATGCAAACATATATTTTTTTTACATATAGGTTGGACACAATACAATTAAGGTGTCAAGTTATGAAATATACCTTGTGTAGGGCCAACAGGTCGGGGAAACTGAGGAATGACTGATAGTGGTGAAAGTCCAGTGCAGACACTGTTCATGTTAGAGCCCGGAGAAGGCGTTGGTGACTGTGCTGGGGATGCGATAGGGCTGTTCATAAGATTACTGGCCTGATAGAGAAGATAAAAAATAATCATGTATATTAATATTACAGTGTTTCAATTTTAAACTATGGCTATAGCAATAAGTCTTAGTGCCCTTTCACACTTATACGACTTGTCCCATGATTTTGAGCTGCAAAATCGTATAACAAGTCATTCTCCATTATTTTCAATGACTAGCATTCATACTGGCACGACTTTAAATTGTGCCTACTTCAAAGTAGTCCTTGCACTACTTTGGTCCGATTTTGATGCCACTTACACAGGCATTCAGGCATTCATTGAAATCGCGGCCACAAAATCGCGGTAAAATCGAGCGACTTTGAAGTCGTACAAGTGTGAAAGGTATCTTAAAGCGGGGGTTCACCCTAAAACATCTATATACCGTTACATCCAGCATACTGCTGACATCGACAGTATGCTGGATTTTTTTTTCCTGCTGTACTTAACGTTTTATGATTGACGTGCGGGTAAAGCGCGTCACGCCTTCCGAAAAAAGGGATTTTTAAATACAGCTTACCTGTAAAATCCTTTTCTTGGAGTACATCACGGGACACAGAGCGGCATATTCATTACTATATGGGTTATATGGAGTACCTTCAGGTGTGGACACTGGCAATCTCAAACAGGAAGTCCCCTCCCTATATAACCCCCTCCCCTAGAGGGAGTCCCTCAGTTTTGTAGCAAGCAGTATGCCTCCCAAAATGTTTCCCCAAAAGAGGGGTGGGAGCTCTGTGTCCCGTGATGTACTCCAAGAAAAGGATTTTACAGGTAAGCTGTATTTAAAAATCTCTTTTTCTTTCTCGTACATCACGGGACACAGAGCGGCATATTCATTACTATATGGGATGTCCGAAAGCAATGCTTTAATGAGGGGAGGGAGACATCTTCCAAAGAAGGATTCAATTTAGAGGTATACTCAAATAATAATAATAATAATTCCAACTTAGTCCAGAAAAAACTTTTATTTTTTTTATTTTTTTTTATTTTATTTTTTACAACCAAGGGTGCTTCTGATCCCGAGGATCTTAAACTGCAGCCTGCAGTACTGCCTGTCCAAAGGCAGAATCCGCATTCTTTCTCACGTCTAGTTGATAAAACTTTGTAAACGTGTGGACTGATGACCACGTCGCCGCCTTGCATATCTGAGCCATAGAGATCTGATGGTGTGCTGCCCAGGAGGCGCCCATGGCCCTGGTAGAATGGGCCTTTACCGACAAAGGAGGAGGCAACCTCTTCAAACCGTAGGCTTGAATGATTAATTGTCTAATCCATCTCGAGATGGTGGATTTTGCAGCTGCCTGCCCCTTCTTGGGGCCATCTGGTAGAACGAACAACACATCTGTTTTCCGGATCTTTTCTGTAGCTTTAAGATAGGCCTTCATGGCCCGGACAATATCCAAGGTATGCAGCAACCCCTCCTTTCTAGATGTGGGTTTTGGAAAGAAGGATGGAAGTACCAAATCCTGGTTCAAGTGAAATTTGGATATAACCTTTGGTAGAAAGGAAGGATGGGGCCGGAGAACTGCCCTGTCCTTATGCAGAACGAGATATGGTTCCTTACACGATAAGGCTGCTAATTCTGACACTCTCCTGGCCGAAACTATGGCGACCAAGAAAACCAACTTTCTTGTCAGTAAGACTAAAGGAATCTCAGCCAACGGCTCAAAGGGTTGTTTCTGTAGAGTGGACAGGACAAGATTTAAGTCCCATGGACAAATTGGTGACTTGACAGGAGGATTAATACGCAAGACCCCCTGTAAGAAGGTCTTTACCAGCGAGTGGGTGGCCAGCGGCCTCTGAAACCACACTGACAGAGCTGAGATCTGTCCCTTGATTGTGCTTAGTGCCAGGCCTTTATCCACTCCTAGCTGGAGAAAACTTAACACCCTATCAATAGTATATTTGCGGGAATTCCATCTTTTGGATTCACACCAGCCTACGTAGTTCCTCCACACCCTGTAATAAATCACCCTGGAGACCGGCTTTCTAGCCCTAATCAGGGTAGGAATTACCTGCCTAGACAGACCTCTACCCCTGAGAATCAGGGATTCAGCCTCCAGGCCGTCAAATTTAGACGCTGTAATGTAGGGTGGAGGATCGGGCCTTGTGAGAGTAGGTCTGGTTGTAGAGGAAGAGTCCAAAGGTCTCCCACTGCCATCTTCAGGACTAGTGAGTACCAAGTCCTCCGGGGCCAAGCCGGAGCCACTAGAATGACTGGCTTGTGCTCCATTCTGATCCTGCGCAACAGGCGAGGGAGTAACTGTAGCGGAGGGAATGCATATAGAAGTTTGAATTGATGCCAAGGGCAAACCAACGCATCGGTTCCGCAGGCCATAGGATCCCTCGCTCGAGACACGAACCTGTCTAGTTTCTTGTTGAACCTGGATGCCATTATATCTACGTCCGGCATTCCCCACCTCTGGCAGATTGTCTGAAAGACCTGGGGATGCAGAGACCACTCCCCTGGCAACAGACTCTGGCGACTTAAGAAGTCTGCCTGCAGGTTGTCCACTCCGGGAATGAATATCGCCGAAATGCAGGGTACATGAACCTCTGCCCACTGAAAAATCAAGCTCACCTCCCTCTGAGCGGCCCGACTCCTGGTTCCCCCTTGGTGGTTTATGTATGCCACCGCCGTGGCATTGTCTGACTGGATTCTCACCGGGAACCCCTTTAATCTGGAGGTCCATGCCAGAAGGGCTAGGCGAGCAGCTCTGATCTCCAAGATATTGATGGGGAGCTGCCTCTCTGCTTTCACCCAAGTTCCCTGGCGAGAGAACCCCTCGAAGACCGCCCCCCAGCCTGCCAGGCTGGCGTCTGTGGTAACTACCTTCCAGACAACAGGGCTGAAGGATTTTCCCTTTAGAAGATTCTGGGGGTTCAACCACCAGGCCAGGCTTTGTCGGACCCTTGATGATAGCGTCAAAGGGGACTCTAAGGCATGTGCCCTCTTGCCCCAGGCTGCTAGAATGGCTGCCTGTAGGACGCGAGTATGGATCTGAGCGTATGGTACTGCCTCGAACGTGGCCACTAGTTTGCCTAGTACTCGCATACACAGGCGAATAGTTGGTTTTTTCTTGTTTAGAACCAACTGAACCAACCCCTTGATAGCCTCGATCTTTACAAGGGGCAGGAACACCCTTTGCTGTTCTGTGTCTAACCTCATGCCGAGGTATTCCAACTGCTTTGTAGGCTGGAACGCTGACTTTCCCCGGTTTAGGACCCAGCCGAATCCTTCGAGGTACCGAACCGTGAGGTTTACTGCCTGTTGCAGACCCGGCCGTGAGTGATCTATGATTAAAAGGTCGTCCAAGTATGCTAGGACTGTGACCCCTTGGATCCTTAAATTGGCCAGAACTGGGGCTAGGATCTTCGTGAATACCCGGGGGGCCGTGGCCAGCCCGAAGGGGAGCGCCCTGAATTGGAAGTGTCGCTGCCCCACCGTGAAGCGTAAAAATCTTTGATGCGACTGAAAGATTGGTACATGAAGGTAAGCATCCTTTATGTCTATGGAGGCCAGAAAATCGTCCCTCTGAAGCGCGGCGGCTGCTGACCGGATGGATTCCATCCGGAAGGAACGAACCCTTAGGTAACCGTTTAACCTCTTTAGGTCCAAGATTGGCCTGACATCGCCGTTGGGCTTTGGTATGACAAAGAGATTGGAATAAAAACCTAGCCCTTGCTCTTGGGCTGGCACCTCTATTATTACGTCCTGGCAAAGCAGGTGATCCAAAGCTGCCAGCATTGAGGCCTTCCTTGCTGGATCCTTTGGTAGCCTTGACTCTTGAAAATGAGGCGGAGGAAACTTTAGAAACTCCAGTCTGTAGCCTGTGGTTACAGACGCCCGGACCCATTTGTCGGGGATCTTGGCTTCCCAAACTTCTGAGAAGAAACGAAGCCTTCCCCCCACCCGCGAGAGTGGGGGCGCCCCTTCATAAGGCAGACTTAGGGGCTGTCTTTGTCGGCTTGCGATACCATGGCCTCTTACCCCCAGGGGCCTGTCCCTGCGATCTACTGTTAACGTTGGATCGTGCAGGCGGCCGTCGATACTGCCTGGAATTTGAGGGCCCCGAGACAGGAAAGAGCTGCCTTTTAAATGTAGGACCCCGGAATGTCTTTTTGACCGGTAAAAGGGTACTCTTGCCACTTGAAATAGTCTGAATATATTTATCCAGATCCTCTCCGAAGAGTCGTCCTCCATGGAAGGGAAACCCTGCCAGAAGCTTTTTGCATGGGGGCTCCGCCGCCCAGTTCTTCAACCATAAGAGCCTTCTCATGTGCACCAAAAATAGTGATAAACGAGAGGCCTGCTGGATGGAATCTTTTATAGCATCTACAGCAAAACACAGAGCTCTGGGAATGTCAGAAAACTCTTCTGCTTGTTGGGTAGGCATGTCCTTTAACATTTCTTTTGTCTGGTCTTTTAACGCCTGACAAACTCCAATTGCAGCCACAGCTGGCTGTACCACTGCTCCTGCCGTAGCAAAGGATGCTTTTAAAAGTGTCTCTAACCTTTTATCAACCGGATCTTTAAACATATGTATGTTTTCCACCGGGCAAGTTAGTGATTTATTCACACATGAGATGGCTGCATCCACTACTGGGAGCCTCCACCTCTTGGAGAATTTTTCCTCCATGGGGTAAATGACCGCAAATCTTTTCGGTGGCAGAAAAATCCTGTCCGGCCGTACCCAATCCCGAAAGATCAATTCCTCCAAGAGAGGATGGACCGGAAAAACTGCGTTGCTTAACGGAGCTTTCAAAGAGCCCAGAGAGGATACCGGAGGAACCTGAGGCTCTGGCAATGGTAAACTAAATGCCGAGCGGACCATGTCCGTCAAAGACTGTACCCACAGTCTTTCTGTCTGGGAGTCTGAAAATGGTTCCTCAGAGGCAGATCCCTCAATCCCTGAACCCTCTTGGTTCAGGTCTAGTTGATCCTCCTGTGATTCCAATTCCTCTGGAGAGAGAATCTCAGCATCTGAGGATACACCTCTTGGTGATGGGGATCTAACCCGTTTCTTACCAGGAATAGCTCTAGCGATCAATGCTGCTATTCTCTCTTCTAGCCCCCCTAGGGATACAGCTAGCATCTCCTCTGTGATAAACACAGGGCTGGGCTGATCTGGGCCAGCCTCCGCACCAGATCCCCCTAATGGCTCATCCAAGGCACCCTTTATGTTAATAAGTTGCGGGGAAAGTATCGGCATATCATCAGAATCAGAGGGGGAACCCCTTTGTTTTTTGGTCTTTTTTGTACCCTTTGACCCCGAACCTTTGGAAGCCATAATACAAATCGAGGGACTCCGCCAACAACAACAGACTGTAGTGGCCAGGAGTACAAAACCAGAGCTTAGGGGACAATAGATCACTAATGCCCAAAAACTGATGGGGCCCCGTATGTTTTTCTTTTTTTTTTTTTTTTATATATATTATATATATATATATATTTTTTTTTTTTTTTTTTTTTTAAAACATACAGTGACCCCAAACTTATTTTGCCAGCCTCCAACCTGCTGCAAAAAGGGGAATTTTTTGGCTTAACAAAAAAGGCATTGGAACAAAGTCCAGCATGTACTACCCCTCTTCCGCCACCGGGAGTCACTGTTCTGCCGCTCTGCGTCCTCTCCTTCTGAAATCAGCCTCAGACTGAGCACTGACAATGCCTGCTGATCTATAACAGCACAAGGCGCGCCCCTGTATGACGCCGCAGGCACGCCCCCCCCCGCCCTCCTCTCTGAACGGTGCGAAAAACGTCTATAAGACGTGCGCGCGCGCGTATGCCGGAACAGGAGGAACATGGAGGAGCCGCGCTGCTGGAGACCCAGGACTGCAGTATCAGGCGGCAGATTCAAACCCCCGGCCAGGTAGGACTCTCCAAAAGGCCCCATAGGGATCCTTACTAGTCCTAGGAAGAAAGCAGCAGGTTAGCTAGCAACACATTCTTAGAGAGGGGAACCTAGTGATGGGGGAAAAAAGGGGTCATCCTGTCTTTCTTAGACATAGTGAGCAAGGTTGCCAATGCAGAGCATACTTAGGCTATCCCCCCTTTTAGGTTACCCCGGAGAGCCTGCTGTCGAACCAAGTCCCGCAGGCTCCCCCTTACCTGCTCCATGCTGCAGGATGTTTGTCCAGCAAAACGATCCAATCTTCTCCCATCTCCGTGGGTAGCGTAGTAGACCTTCAGGCCCTGGGGTCCTATGAAGGTACCCACTGTCCTGGACCTATATAGCACCCTGGCAAACAGGCACTTATGGTTTTTACAAACTCCAAGTCCTGGGCCCAGGGTCCAGCCCTCCAAAGAGGAGCATTATAGGCAAAACCCCACGGTTTGGGGCCCGGGTACTGTCCACTTTGGCACTGAGGCTCCTTGGACAGATCCGGTTAGCCCGCCCTTAATCCCAAGGATGTGGAGCAAAGCTATTCCGTGACCAACACCTAAGACACTGGCGAAAAAACTGAGGGACTCCCTCTAGGGGAGGGGGTTATATAGGGAGGGGACTTCCTGTTTGAGATTGCCAGTGTCCACACCTGAAGGTACTCCATATAACCCATATAGTAATGAATATGCCGCTCTGTGTCCCGTGATGTACGAGAAAGAAATATCCAAGCTGGGACTCGGCTCTTTACGGCGCCTGCGCAGTCAGCTCTACACGGCAGGGGCCGCATAGCGCCGTAAACAGCCGAGTCCCAGCTCGGATATTTTCAGAAGGAATGACGCTCTTTACCCGCACGTCAATCATCTACGCCTCGTCTTAGGAACGCCTATTCCCCGCAGGAGTCAGAACTCAGAGCCAGATGAAAACTATAAGACTTGGTAAGTACAGCAAAAGAAAAACAGCATACTGCAGATGTCAGCAGTATGCTGGATGTAATGGTATATAGTTTTTCAGGGTGAATCTCCGCTTTAAGGTATTCCTAGAGGTGACATTACTGCTGCTTGATTTAGGCACACACTTCGCTCTGAACAGCAGATCAACCAACTTAAAGCGGTTTTACACCCAAAACCAAAAATATAGAATAAATTGCAGCGTGCCAATCCTTAGATGTGGTGGCTGCATTAGTTTTCTTTGTTTTAGGTCTTTCTCTCTACGTTTTCACCCGGTGATCTTTTAACACTGTCCATTTAATTTTTTTTTGATTGCTTTTATTACTACTACAAGGAATGTAAACATTGTAAGAAGAATAAGGAGGGGGACGGGAGGAAGGAATGAATGAATGGAGAAAGGGAGGGAGGGAGGGAGGGAAGGAAGGGAGCCTCTAACTAAAATCGAGTGGAACCAATTGCCTTTAAAAGTCACCTAATTGGTAAATGGAGCCCAGTTGTTCTGTGACGCCCTCAGAGGTTTGTTAGAGAACCTTAGTGTACAAACAGCATCACAAAGGCCAAGGAACACACCAGACAAGGTATAAAAGTTGTGAAGTTTAAAGAAGGGTTAGGTTATAAAAAAAAAATGTCCCAAGCTTTGAACATCTCACAGAGCACTGTTCAATCCATCATCTGAATACAGAGTATGGCACAACTGCAAACCTACCAAGACATGGCTGTCCACCTAAACCGACAGGCCGGACAGGAGAGCATTAATCTGAGAAGCAGCCAATAGGTCCATGGTAACTCTGGAAAACCTGCAGAGATCCACAGCTCAGGGGGGAAAATCTTTCCACAGGACAACTATTAGTTGTGCACTCCGCAAATCTGGCCTTTTTGGAAGAAAGGCAAGAAAAAAATCCATTGTTGAAAAAAAGCCATGAGAAGTCTTATTTGTAGTTTGTGAGAAGCCATGTGGGGGGCACAGAAGACACATGGCAGAAGGTGCTCTGGTCAGATGAGACCCACATTTAACTTTTTGGCCTAAAAGCAAAACGCTGTGTGTGGCAGAAAACTAATACTGCACATCTCCCTGAACACACCATGGCCACCGTGAACCATGGTGGTGGCAGCATCATGTTGTGGGGATGCTTTTCTTCAGCAGGGACATGGAAGCTGGTCAGAGTTGATGGGAAGATGGGCGGAGCCAAATACAGGGCAATCTTTAAAGAGGAGGTTCACCCTAAATATTATCTCTCCCATGCGATCCAGCATACTGGCATCAGTGCCAGTATGCTGTTTTTTTTTTTTTAAATCCCCCACTTACTGTGAAATCTTTAATTTTTATTTCTTTCCCCCCGTGGTGGATGGCGCCTGTATAGCGCGTCACAGCTTCTGAAAATACCCGATTTAAGACTCGGGTATTTCCGGCGCAATGCGGCGCCTGCGCACAGACCTAGGAGCTGACTGCGCAGGCGCCGTATTTCTCCGAGTCCTATGGCGCGTCACGCCCTCCGAAAAAAGCCGAAATAGGACTCGGAGAAATACGGCGCCTGCGCAGTCAGCTCCTAGGTCTGTCTGCCAGCCACCTAAGGAAAGAAATAAAAAAATAAATAAAAATTAAAGATTTCACAGTAAGTGGGAGATTTTAAAAAAAAAAAACAGCATACTGGCGCTGACACCAGTATGCTGGATCACATGGGAGAGGGTATATTTTAGGGTGAACCTTCACTTTAAAGAAAACCTGTTAGAGTCTGCAAAAGACTTAAGGGGGGCGGAGGTTCACCTTCCAGCAGGATAAGGACCCTAAACTTACAGCCAGAGCTACAATGGAATGATTTAGATCAAAGTATATTCATGTGTTAGAATGTCCCAGTCAAAGTCCAGACCTAAATCCAATTGAGAATCTGTGGCAAGACTTGAAAATTGCTGTTCAGACGCTCTCCATCCAATCTGACAGAGCTTCAACTATTTTGCAAGGTAGAATGATCAAAAATTTCACTCTAGATGTGCAAAGCTGGTAGAGACATACCCAAAAATACTTGCAGCTGAGGGGAGGGGGCTGGATACAAATGCATGCCCACATTTTTCAGATATTCATATTTAAAACATTTCTGAAAAACATTGATCATTTTCCTTCCACTTCACAATTATGTGTCACTTTGTGTTGGTCTATCACATTAAAACTCAAAATACATTTATGTTTTTGGTTGCAAAATAAAATGACAAAGCTGATGGCTGCTATTGTGCTCAGTTTCTACAGCCACCTCCTGGTTTCAAAGTAAAAAGTGCAGTGGGTAAAGTAGTTTTTTTGCAATATCAGTCGCACGCAATTTTAAGATTTGGAATGTTTGGTATTTGACGTAACCTTATTTTATATTTTAAAAACATGACAAACATTTTCAACCATCTTTTTATTTTACAAAAAAAACTTTTCTCAGAGCTAAAGTGGTTAAAGGACACGTGCCATGTAGAAACTAGATGGCATTTTCCTGCTTGGTTGCAGGTTACAATTGCTGAGTACTACATTTCTTACCTGAGTGCTGGCTTCTGCGGCATACAGATGCTCAGGTTTCTGACCCCTTTGGTCAACACTAAAATATTTGCAATGGTTCCATTGGACTACTGGTGGGTTCTGTGATGTTGCCTGTGGGCCATTGGGTACATTCAGCTGCATTACCACCACACCTAGGCTTGAAGGGTTGACACCTGTAATGACAATACATGGTTACCCGAGAAGGAATACTTGTATGTCAAAAAAAGCAAAATGTGTGGATAATTGCTAAGAAAAATGCATTTGGCTCTACCTATATTCAAACATATTAATATAGAACAGACATGCAAATAGATGTTCCAGATAGAGAAGCAAATGTCTTGGTGTGCATGTTCCTTCAGTGAGTATTCCTGTCTATAAAACAGATGGATGGCTCACAAACTCTTCATTTCACATATTCTTTGCTTATTTTTAGGTATGAGTCACATGTTTTGAGAGATTTCGTGACAGCGGATTGCTACCTCTCACCAGTCACAGCAGTTTACTGGAATTCTGAAGCTAGATTTTTGTTTTCAGGAAGCAAGGTGGCTTAAACGCTTAAAAACAGATGACATGTTCACGATGCCACTATGTGTGCAATCAGGTTTTTAACTCTTCATCCGCCAACATATTATGGCTCACCATTTACAGCATATAAACATTAATGTTACAGTCAGCTTCAGGCTTTCAAATAGAAGTGATTCAGTTCTACAAGCATGTGTTCTAGGCTCATCTGTACCCTTAGGAGACCCAGGACATCCATGGTCAGTGTAAGGATAGAGAGAAGAGGTGGGTTGAGAAACATTTGCGTTCCGATCTTCCTGTAATTAACCCACAAGCACTCAGCTCACTGAGCTATTCCAAGGTCTGAGCTGTCAAGATACTCAATGTTCTAGCTGGAAAACTGCAGATTGATGACAGCTTGTATTCAACTTGAATATAAAGACGGCCATACGTGGATCGATAATCAGCTGGTTCAGCAGGGACCAGGCAAATTTTGATCCATGTATGGGCACAGAGGTTGTACAAAAGGCAATGGGTAACGAGACTTCTGTACAACCGTCCTGTTGCAGTTTTGTCTCTTAATTTGCGCTGCAGGCTATAGCCAGCAATACTGATTCGGGAGGGGAAGTCTTTCTGCTGTCAGAATACAATAAGCTCAGAGGAGACGATTCCCCCATCGAGTCAGTTTTTTCCATTCAACCACCTTGCATATTCGAGCCATAGAGATCTGATGATGTGCTGCCCAGGAGGTGCCCATGGCCCTGGTAGAATGGGCCTTTACCGACAAAGGAGGAGGCAACCTCTTCAAACCGCAGGCCTGAACGATTAATTGTTTAATCCATCTTGCGATGGTGGATCAAGCAGCTGCCTGACCCATCTTGGGCCCTTCCGGTAAAACGAACACCACATCTGTTTTCCGAACCTTCTCTGTAGCTTTAAGATAGGCCTTTATGGCCCTGACAATATCCAACGTATGCAGCAACCCCTCCTTTCTAGAGGTGGGTTTTGGAAGAAGGATGGAAGTACCACATCCTGGTTCAAGTGGAAACTGGATATAACCTTTGGTAGAAAGGAAGGATGAGGACGGAAACCCGCCCTATCCTTATGTAAAATGAGATATGGTTCCTTACAAGATAAGGCTGCCAATTCCGATACTCTCCTGGCCGAAACTATGGTGATCAGAAATACCGACTTTCTAGTCAGTAAAACCAAAGGTACCTCAGCCAACGGCTCAAGGGGTTGTTTCTGTAGAGTTGACAGAACAAGATTTAAGTCCCATGGACAAAGTGGTGATTTGACCGGAGGATTAACACGTAAGACTCCCTGTACGAAGATCTTAACCAGCGAGTGGGCGGCCAGCGGCCTCTGAAACCACACTGATAAGGCTGAAATCTGTCCCTAGATCGTGCTTAATGTCAGGCCTTTATCCACTCCTAGCTGGAGAAAACGTAATACTCTATCAATGGTATACTTGCGGGAAACCCATCTCTTAGCCTCACACCAGCCTACGTAGGCCCTCCAAACCCTGTAACAAAATTACCCTGAGGCCGGCTTTCTAGCCTTAATGAGGGTAGGGATTACCTGCCTAGACAGACCTCTACCCCTGAGAATCAGGGATTCAGCCGCCAGGCCGTCAAATTTAGACGCCGTAATGCAGGGTGGAGGATCGGGCCTTGTGAGAGTAGGTTTGGCCATAGAGGAAGAGTCCAAGGGCCTTCCGCTGCCAATTTCAGGACTAGTGAGTACCATGCCCTCCGGTACCAAGCTGGGGCTACCAGGATAACCGGCCTGTGCTATGATCCTGCGCCACAGGCGGGGTAGTAACTGCAGCGGGGGAAATGCATATCGAAGTTATGATTGATGCCAAGGGCAAACCAACACATCGGTTCCGCAGGCCATAGGGTCCCTCGTTCGAGACATGAACCTGTCTAGCTTCTTGTTGAATCCTGATGCCATGACCTCCACGTCTGGCACTCCCCACTTCTGGCAGATTGTCTGAAAAAACTTGTGGATGCAGAGACCACTCCCCCGGCGATAGGGTTTGGCGACTTAGGAAGTACGCCTGCAGGTTGTCCACCTCGGGAATGAATGTCGCCGATATGCAGGGTACATAAACCTCTGCCCACCGAAAAACCAAGCTCCTCTCACTCAGTGGCTTGACTCTTGGTTCCCCCTTGGTGGTTCACATATATGCCACCGCTGTGGCATTGTCTGAATGACTTCTCACCGAGGACCCCTGTAATCTGGATGTCTATGCCAGGAGGGCTAGCCGAGCCGCTCTGATCTCCCAGACCTTGATGGGCAGCTGCCTCTCCGCCTCTGCCCAAGTTCCTTGGCGAGTGAACCCGTTCAAGACCGCTCTCCAGCCTTCCAGACCACTGGGCAGAACCAAGCTGCTAGAATTGCTGTCTGTAGGACACGAGTGTGGAAGCGTGTGGTATCGCCTCGAACATGGCCATTAGTTTGCCTAGTAATCGCATACATAGGCGAATAGTTGGTTCTCTTTTGCTTAGAACCAACTGAATCAATCTTTTGATAGCCTCGACCTTTACCAGGGGCAGGAACACCCATCTTCTGTTCTGTGTCTAATCTCATGCCGAGATATTCCAACTGCTTTGTAGGTTGAAATGCTGATCTTTCCCCGGTTTAGGACTCAGCCGAACCTCTCGAGGTACTGAACCATGAGGGCTACTACGCATTCCACCAAGGAAGCGAGTGATCTATGATTAAGAGGTCGTCCAGGTATGCTAGGACCGAGATCCCTAGGATCCTTTAGACTGACTAGAATTGGAGCTAGGACCTTCGTGAATACCCGGGGGCCGTAGCCAGCCCGAAGGGCGGCGTCACGAAATGGAAGTGACGCTGTATCACTGCGAAGCGTAAAAACAAAAATATTTGATGTGGCTGAAAGACTTGGTACATGAAGGTAACCATCCTTTATGTCTATAGAAGCCAGATCCTTCTGGAGTGTGGCGGCTGCTGACCGAACAGATTCTGTCCGGAAAGAGCGAACCCTTAGGTAAGCATTTAAACCTTTAGGTCCAAAATTGGTCTGACAAACAGATTGGAATAGAAACCTAGCCCCTGTTCTTGGGCTGGTACCTCTACCATTATGCCCTGGTAAGGCAGATGATCCAACGCCGCCCGCATTGAGGCCTTCCTTGTGGAGGAAATTTTAGAAATTCTAATCTGTAGCCTGCGGCCACAGATGATCGGACCCCCCCTGTCGGGGATCGATCCCCAGAGGCCTGTCCTTGCGATCCATTGTTAAAAGTTTGATCGCGCAGGAGGTCCGTACTGCCTGGAATTTGAGGGCCCCGGAACAGGGGGGAGCTGCCTTTTAAACGCAGGACCCCGGAACTTCTTTTGACTGGTAAAAGGGGTACTTTTGCCACTTGAAACAGTCTGAATGTATTTATCCAGATCTTTCCATGGAAGGGCAAACCTGCCAGCAGTCTTTTACATGGGCTCGGCCGCCCAGTTCTTCAACCATAAGAGCCTTCTCATATGCACTAAAAATAGTGACAACGAGACGCCTGCTGGATGGAGTCTTTTTATAACCTCTACCGCAAAGCACAGAGCTCTGGGAATATCCAATAGCTCCTCTGCCTATTGGGCAGGGATGTCTTAAGCATCTGTTTTGTCTGGTTCTTTAACGCCTGACAAAACTCCAATTGCAGCCACTGCTGGCTGTAGCCAAGGATGCTGGAAAAAGTGTCTCTAAACGTTTATCGACCGGGACCTTAAACATTTGTATGTTTCCCCTTAGGCCAGTTAAGGATTTATTCACCCATGAGATGGCTGCGTCCACAGTTGGGAGCGCCCCCTTTCTTAGAAAAATGTCTTTTCCATAGGGTAAATAACAGAAAACCTTCCAGGTGGTCTCCCATCCAGGCACTAACCAGGCCCGACCCTGCTTAGCCTCCGAGATCAGACGAGATCGGGCTCTTTCCGGGAGATGTGGCCTCAAGGACCTCACGGGTAGTTGAAAAGCAGTGCCCGAACCGGGACCTGAACCCTCAGACCAAAAGTCCGATGCTCTACCGACTGAGCCATCCGGGCCCCTTTTAAAGAGCAATTGGTCAGGGGAAAGAGTGCCTGCAAGCACAAATATTTCCTGGCAGACGTGCATAAAGACTACCCTCTCGTCAGCTTTAGGCGGCAGAAAAAATTCTTTCCGGTCGTCCCAATCCTGGAAAAACCAATTCCTCTAACAGAGGATGGACCGGAAAAGCTGCGTTGTTTAACGGCGCTTTTAAAAGAACCCAAAGAGGATACCGCAGGAACCTGAGGCTCTGGAAATGGCAAATTAAATGCCGAGCGGACCATGTCTGTCAAAGACTGGACCCACAGACTCTCCGTCTGGGAGGCTGAAAACGATTCTTCAGTGGTAGATCCTTCCTCTAGGTTCTGTCCCTTTTGGCGATGGGGATCTAGTCCGCTTCTTGCCAGAAAAAGAGCCAGCGATCATAGCTGTTAACTTTTTTCTCTAGCCCCCCTAGGGTGACGGCTAGCATCTCCTCTGTGATAACACAGGGTTGGGCCGACCTGGGCCAGCCTCAGCACCAGACCCCCTTAATGGCTTATCCAGGGTGACCCCTATAGGAATAACCTGTGGGGAAAGTATTGGCATATCATCAGAACCAGAGGAGGAACCCCTTTGTCTTTGCCTTTTCTTTTTTTTGTGTTTTGATCCTGAACCCTTGGAAGCCATAATACAAAACCGAGGGACTCCGCTTACAACAACAGACTGTTATAGCCAGGAGTACAAAAAAAAAAATAAGGTTTAGGGGACAATAGGATCACTAATGCCCAAAAACGGTGGGGCTCAGTATGTTTTCCTTTATAATATTATTCACAACATACAGCCCCACCCCCAACATGTTTGCCAGCATTCAACCTGTTGCCAAGGGGATTTTGGCTTAACAAAACGTATTGGAGCTGACTCCAGCATGTAGTACCCCTTCTCGCCACCGGGAGTCACTGTGCTGCCACTCTACGTCCTCTCTCTCCAGCTCAGCTCTGAACTGAGCTAAGAACGCGCCTGCTGTGTATAACAGCAATTGAAGGCACGCCCACTCTACACTGCAGTCACGCTCCCCGCCCCCCCCCCCCTCCCGAATGGCGCGAAAATTTTCTATATGCATGCTGTCGGGGGAGGAGAGCCCAGGAGGAGACGCACTCTGGAGCCCAGGAATGCAGGTTGGAGGACGCATCAGGCGGCAGATTTTGAATCCCGGCAAGGTAAGGCTAAAACAGGCCCCTAAGGAGTCCCTTTAGCCTAGAGACAGATCAGTTTTTTTTTTTTTTTTAAAAAGATCTTCAACCAGCGAGCAGTAGCAAACATACATAGATAGATAGGGGGATCAAGTGATGGGGGGAAAACATTTCAGGGCATCCTGTCCATCAGACATAGTGACCATGGTGCCAATGCAGAGCATACTCAGGCTACCCCCCTTAAGATCTCCCCTGGAGAGTCTGCTGTCGAACCAAGTCCCGCAGGCTCCCCTCTTACCTGCTCCATGCCGCAGGACGTTTTGCAAAACGGTCCAATCTTCTCCCATCTCCGTGGGTAGCGTAGTAGACCTTCAGGCACTGGGGTCCTGGAAGGAGCCGCTGTCCTGGACCTATACAGCAGCCTGGCAAACAGGATCTTTTGGTTTAGAAAACTCCAAGTCCTGGGCCCAGGGTCCAGCCCTCTAGAGAGGAGCATTATAGGCAAAACCCCACGGTTTGGGGCCCGGGTACTGTCCACTTTGGCACTGAGGCTCCTTGGACAGATCCGGTTAGCCCGCCTTAATCCCAAGGATGTGGAGGCAAAGCTATTCCGTGACCAACACCTAAGACACTGGCGAAAAAACTGAGGTACTTCCTCTATGGGAGGGGGTTATATAGGGTGGGGACTTCCTGTTTGAGATTGCCAGTGTCCACACCTGAAGGTACTCCATATAACCCATATAGTAATGAATATGCTGCTCTGTGTCCCGTGATGTACGAGAAAGAAAAAGTAGAATTTTAAACAAAAAATAAATAAATGTAAAAGCCCCACGCATAAACATGTGTATGGGTACACAAATATGTAAAAGACAACTGCGTAACGCATACATATGCAACACAGCACAAACTGAAGAGAAAATAATGCATCTTCTAGGGCCATCATTTA
Organism: Rana kukunoris; assembly: GCA_029574335.1. Lineage (NCBI taxonomy): Eukaryota > Metazoa > Chordata > Amphibia > Anura > Ranidae > Rana > Rana kukunoris. Next base: position 136,501,047 of record CM056050.1, on the reverse strand, counting down.
CTTAACACCAAACTAATGAGCTCTAGTAGTGCCTGTGGATAATTTGGGGTATTGTAGTTTTTTTTGTTTACTGCTTTGCAGGCATACAATTTTAAGGCTCGATATATCCATTTACTCTACAGTCTCATCATATATGCATACATACATACACAGAGCAAATTTGGAGATCGCCTCTATAAAAAAGCGAAGACTACTACAAAGAAGACTACAAAGATTGCACCCATGTGCTTGTTTACAGCCCATTACTGCTGCATCATAGTACTTATGAAAGCTGTAGTAAAAAAGAAAAAGGGAAAATCTAAAGCTACCCCTACAGTGGGGATCTCCCTCACACTGCAAGGTTTAAATGCAATTTTTATTTCCTAGGGTACAGAACTCTGTTTTTAGTTCTACATGTGCAACAAGTAAAACATATCCTGCCCCTAATGTTCTGTTTTCTCAAGGCATTTAATTCATTTTTTTTTTTACCTGAATACTGTTGTTGCATTTGCGGAGGACTGCAGGGAGAAGGAGACTGAGACATCTGGTACTGTTCAGAGCCAGGAGGAAGATAACCCACAGAGGTGCTATAGAAAGCAAATTAAGTCAACGTCAGCACAAGAGCGTTTGTAGTACATAACTATGATTAAACTGATTTTATATCTGTGCAAACAAGTCTTAAAGCATTTGATACCCTAAAAAAAAAAAAAACCCTGTTCCTTTAAAAGCATTTTATACAGCACAGTACTTGTGCCGTATCATTTGATAACACAGATGTTAGATTTGTGGGCTATATAGTCTTCTAGTGCAGTGTTTCTCAACCTTTTTCCAGTCGGGTGCCCTTGAAAAGTATTTTCAGTCTTGAGGCACCCCTGTCCAAGACTTGGTTCACGTCGATGTGTGTTGCAGAACACGCGCAAAATTGCGCTCGTTCTTGACACAGACAAATGCTCTGCTCTTTAGGGGTGCCATTAAATGTTAATGGTGCCCCATCCATTGGCAAACATGGGTTGCTTTTGTTATGGCACAATTTTAAAAAAAGTGTCAGGGATTTTTTTCTCCGCATTACTGCAGGTAGGGAAATTAATGGGCTGCCGTACACGCAGCACGCATCCACACAGAACCAAGAGCTTGTTCACATGTAAGGCTGGAGGGGCAGTAAAACCACATGGTTGAGCTGTTTTTACCACCCCCAACTTTTGCCCCTTTAACTGCAGAGGCAACAGCTGGGGGTGTAAACATGCTGTGGCTGCAGCTGGAGGTATACCCAGGGTGAATGGGGCTGCACTGCAACTACCCCTCAACTGTGTGCATTGCATTTACGGGCTTAAAACAGGTGGTGAGGAGGCAAGATATGCATCCTCACCACCTGTTTTAAGCCCGTAAATGCAATGCACACAGTCCTTGCTGCTATCTCGAACCCTACAAAAGTAGTTCTGATGGTACAGGAATAGTCAGGATTAAAAGTAACACACACACAGTGTGTGTTTTTGTACGTGTGTGTTTTTGTGCGTGCACATCTGTCTGTATCTATGTTACTTTTAATCCTGACCCCCCTATTCCTGTACTGTCAGAACTACTTTTGTCACACACACACACACTAATAGACATGTGTACACATACACTGAAAGAAGAACTGTCAGAGCTGCACAACAACCAATCAGATTCAAGAGTGCTGTAGCCATGAATGGAGGATGTGGGGTGTCAGTGACTAAGACAGCTGGTTATTCATAGCCGAGCCCCCCTCACCACCTTACCCTTGGCCTCGCAGTCAGTGCAGTACTTGTTGTCCTCCTCCCTCAGCATACGAGACAGGATGGCCTGGTGCTGCTCATTCAGCTTCAGGGCCTTCTCCCTCTCTGAGCGGGTGGCAATGTCTGCGGGCAGGGGAGCAGTGTTGGTCACGGTGACTCTACTCTTTCTTCTTCCCCCTCAGGGAAAAGCGTGCCAGGCAGAGTTCAGGACGGTACCCGCGGCTCTCACGTCACAGAAGCAGTGCGTGCGTCCGACCCTCCCATAGCAACCGATGACGTATTCGGTTGGCAAGACGCGGTCGGGAGGCCCGCACAGCTGAGTGCCGGGAAATGAGTTTTACACAGCGGACCAACACCGCTGTAAAGTCAAATGATAACAAAGTGCCCAGCAGTAGTGTTACATTAGATAGCAGCCATAGCTGCCAATATTTGGGGTAATTTTGCCGCGGCACACCTGGGGACTCTTCGCGGCACACCAGTGTGCCCCGACACACTGGTTGAAAAACGTTGTTCTAGTGTTAGAAGTATCTTTATGATCAGAAAGGTTCATAGGAACTCAGATTCTGATAAATGACACTGGGGTGATGAGGAATTGTAGATAACTAAAAAAAGCACAATTACGGAAGCCTTCTGTGCCTAGAGGCCCTGTACTTCAAACTTAAAATTGAGCATATACTAGTTCAAAAATGCCAAGCGCCGCATACTGCATTATGCCAATTACTCGATAGATTCCCACACAAGACCTGATTTATAAAAAAAAACAGTGACATACCTGGAACCATTTTGCTGTGCTGGTGGTATAACACTGTAGTAGACTGGCATCCCTCCAGCTGGCATAGTTCCCTGCACAGTCTGATTGGTGGGAACAAGTACAGATTGCTGATAGGTCTGTGGCACAACTCCCTGTGATTCGTTTCCCACTGGAACCTGTTACACAAACGGATTTATTACCATTACTGTAAACGCCTCCAACTAGAAAAATTATTCAATTTAGTTATATAGAGCGCACTGCATTGTTCTCTGAGGGCTACAGAATCATGTCAGTAGTCCCACATGTTTCTGTTATCCTAATACACAAGGGTGAGTGTTGTCACCCTAGGACAGGAAAAAGGCTACTGGCAAGATCAACCAAAAAAAAAAAAAAGAGAAAAATAATGCAGACACCACATAGGATATTATATTTTGCTCTTTAACCTCTTGCCGACTGTTTAACCACTTAAGTACCGCCTCCTGCACATATACGTCGGCAGAATGGCACATGCACATACAGTGCGCGCCCCGCGACCCGGTACCGCGGGACTCACGGACCTGATCGCCACTGGAGTCCCGCGATCGGTCCGCGGAACTGAAGAACAGGGAGAGCTGTGTGTAAACACAGCTTCCCCGTTCTTCACTGTGGCGGCGTCATCGATCGTGTGACCCCTTTTATAGGGATACACAATTGACGTCACACATACAGCTACACCCCCCCTAAAGTTGTAAACACACATTAGGTCACACATAACCCCTTCAGCGCCCCCTTGTGGTTAACTCCCAAACTGCAAATGTCAATTTTCAAAATTGTCTGAAGTGTCCGCCATAATGTCGCAGTCACGAAAATCGCTGATCGCCGCCATTCGTAGTAAAAAAAAATAAAAATGCTATAAATATTGTGAAAAACCGATAAATGCTTATTGTGATTTTTTTTTACCAAAAATAGGTAGAAGAATACGTATCGGCCTAAACTGAGGAAAAAAAATATTTATATTTTTGGGGATATTATAGCAAAAAGTAAAAAATATTGATTTTTTTTCGAAATTGTCACTATATTTTTGTTTATAGCGCAAAAAATAAAAACCACAGAGGTGATCAAATACCACCAAAAGAAAGCTCTATTTGTGGGAAAAAAAGGAAGCCAATTTTGTTTGGGAGCCACATCGCACAATTGTCTGTTAACGCGACACAGTGCCAAATCGCAAAACCTCGCCGTGTCATTTAGCTGCCTAAAGGTCCGGGTCTTAAGTGGTTAATGCATAAAGGTGGTCTTCAATGACCTGCTGCTGCATAAATGCATCCATGTTCGCAGGAGGTTGTGACAATAACTGTAACTGACACGGGGAGCAGCATACAGAAAGTTTTTTTTTTTTTACAAAAAAAAAGTTCCAACTTTAGAACCACTTTAACCACTTCAGCCCCATAAGAATTTACCCACTTCCTGACCAGACCATTTTTTGTGGTACGGCACCGAGTAGTTTTAACTGACAATTTCGCAGTCATGCGACATTGTATGCAAACAAAATTTGTGTCGTCGTCCCCCACCCCCCCCCCAGAGTTCTTTTGGTGGTATTTGATCACTTCCACAGTTTTTATTCGTTGCGCTATAAACAAAAGCAAAGCAACAATTAAAAAAAAAAAAAATAAATAAAAAACTTTTTACATTTTGCTCTAATAAATATCCCATTTTTTATTTTTTAACACAAAAACAAAATTTCTCCTGAATCAGATTAGGCAGATAGGTATTCTTCTACATATTTTTGTTAAAAAAAATTGCAATAAGCATATATTGATTGGTTTGTGCAAAAGTTCCAGCGTCTACAAAATAGGGGATAGATTTATGGCATTATTTTTTTATTAACAATGGCGGTGATCAGCGAGTGTCATCATGACTGACATTGCGGTAGAGAAAAAAAAAAAAAAGGACAGTTAACACTTTTTTTGAGACCATTGACATTTGACCCCTTAAGGACCGCCGCATGTACATTTACGTCGGCAGAATGGCACGGACAGGCACATCAACGTACCTGTACATGGCTGCCTTTACGTGGGTCTGGGGTCCGGTCGGGACCCCCCCCCCCCGTACAAGCGACGGTTCCGGTGGCTGTAGGAGCGATCTGTGCTGAGGGGGCGGCGGTTCGTTTGTCCGCCCCCTCCGGAACGCTCCCAGCCAATGCGCGCGCTCCCCCTGCAGTGCACTTCCTCCTCCTGTGTAAACACAGGAAGAGGGAAGTGATGTGATCCCTGCTCTCGTCGGTTTTTTCAACCGCAGCTGAGGAGACATCACATCACATAGTAAGTCTGCACAACACTACACTGATAACAGGACATGCAGGCACATTAACCACTTGCGATGACCCCCCTGTCACAGTGTCACTGAATGCAGTGTACTGATCACTGCATTTAGTGTCCGTGTGACAGGCAGTTAGTGTCGGGTTCAGGGTAGCCCCCGTACCCCAATAAAGTTTTAACCCTTTGATAGCCGCCCTAGTTAACCCTTTCACTCCCTATTGCCAGTGTCACTAAGCGATCATTTTTCTGATCGCTGTATTAGTGTCGCTGTTCCCGCTAGGTAGCTATTTCTATTTTATTGCAATTTTTTTTTTACTAAAGACATGTGGCTAAATAAATTTTGGCCTACATGTTTGACTAAAATTTAGTTTATTTGATTTTTCTTATAACAAAAAGTAAAACATTTTTTTTTTTCAAAAATGTCGCTCTATTTTTGTATATAGCGCAAAAAATAAAAAATCGCAGAGGCGATCAAATACCACCAAAAGAAAGCTCTATTTGTGGGAAAAAAAGGACGCCAATTTTGTTTGGGAGCCACGTCGCACGACCGCGCAATTGTCTGTTAAAGCGACGCAGTGCCAAATTGTAAAAACCCCTTGGGTCAGTTACCAGCGTATTGGTCCGGTCCTTAAGTGGTTAAACAGCGATCAGAGGTAAAAAAAAAAAAGCCACTGATAACTGTATAAATGTCACTGGCAAGGAAGGGGTTCAAACTAGGCAGGAAATTAAAGGGTTAAGTGTGTACCAGGGAGGCGCTTTTAACTGTGGGGGGATGTGACCGACTAGAGGAGGAGCCAGATCGTTGTTCCTACTAGTAGGAATAGACTGTTTCTCCTCCCCTGTCAGAACTGGGATTTGTGCATTTACACACACAAATCCTCGTTCTGACTTTCGTGCCCGCAATCACGGGTAGCTGGCAGCAAGCGTACCTACTATGGCTCTTAAAGATGCCGCCGTACATATACGGCGATTTGCACAGAAAAGCCACCCTGCCTCCGTATATGTACAGGAGCCGATCGGGAAGTGGTTAAAGCAGAACTAAACAATACTAACCTTTTCAGCCAAGGAAGCTGCCATCCTAGCTTAGGTTTGATTTGCAAATGCCATGGAGCTGCACATTTGATCAGTTAGGACACCAGCAATTTGATGGTTTGGTTGAGAGCACAATCAAATGTGACAGTTAGCATTCCTGGCATTCAGGGAAGAGATCAGTTTTTTGAAAAACGTTTGAATAGAAACTTTGACCAAGCAAAAAAATTTCAGTTGATTCCAACTCAAAGTAACAGACAGCAGTTGCTAATTTTCATAGTTCCATTTGTGAATAATGGGAACTTCGTTCAGCTGATAACTTCTGAACAGACTAAAATCCATCTGTACAGAAATATGGCAACTGTCGACTGAACAGACCAATTGATAAGAGTCTAAAAGTCTTTTCCTCTGAAAACCAGGCACTCCCTTCCTGTCACTAGTGTGAATGCAGCACATATTTGTCTGTACTGCATCTTTCCATCCTAGTATAAATGCATCTGTATAGGCGATTAAAGGTAAATTTTTTATCACCTTCATGCATCCTGTGAAAAAACATCCGACAGCACCGCCCACCGTTTTACTTACCTCACCCCTCGAAAGTCCCGCGCTCGTCCCCGTTATTCTGTTCGGTTCCCAGCCTGGCCGTTGATTGGCTAGGTTGGACGGATTGATAGCAGCGCAGCCATTGGCTGGTGCTGCTGTCAATCACATCCAATGACGCGGCACGCCGGGGGGCAAGGCCGAGTGATACAGTCGGCAGATATGGCCGCCACTGTATCACGGGAGCACGCCTGCAAGTGCTTTCCACCATGCTCGCTCGCTCGCATGAAGGTGAAAAGCTCTTGCGGAGGGGAGCTATGACAGCCACCGAGGGACCGCAGAAGACAAGGATTGGGGCCACTCTGTGCAAAACGAGCCACACAGTGGAGGCAAGGCAAGTATAACATGTTTTTTTTTTAAAGCGGAGTTCCACCCAAAAATGGAACTTCCGCTTAATCCCCTCCTCACCCCCTTACATGCCACATTTGGCATGTAATTTTTTTTTTGGGGGGGGGGGGGGGGGGGGAGTGGGGGCTTCAGTAGGAGTGGGGCTTCCTGTCCCATTTCCTGCTTCCGCCGAGGGGCTGGTAAGGCGATTAGGCCTAATCGCCTTATTGCAGCCCCTCCCTTTGGCAATCGTCTAGGACACTGACAGGTCCTAGACGATCCCCTGTCCAATCAGCGGCAGGCCACGCGCGCAGTGCGGCTCGCGAATGCGCAGTGGGTGCCCGGCCGTGAAGCCGAAGGCTGTCACGGCTGGGTGCCCACAGTCGCAATGAGGATGCCGGACGGGGAGGGGGGGAGAGGAGCAGAGCCCCTGTCGGCGCGTCGCTGGAACGTGGAGAAGGTAAGTGTCTGTTCATTAAAAGCCAGCAGCTACACTTTTTGTAGCTGCTGACTTTTAATAAACATTACATTTGGGTGGAACACCCCTTTAATAACAAACATTTTTATCTTAAGTGTCGCTTTAATATCTACCTAGAGAAGGATTCGACAAACCGTGGGCGCCAGGTCGCATTTGCGATTAGAATTAGCGAGCTGGCGCGGCAGAGCTGGGGTATCTTGTGTCTCTGTGCACCCCCCATCCTGTGGTGGCCGTTGGTATGACGAGAAGAAAACCAGCAATGCTAATGGGGCTTCCTGCCTGTTTTTACTGCCCCCCCACCTCCTTCCCAAAGTGGAGAAGAGAAGGAAGTGTTTGCAGCCGTAATCTGGAGCATTTTGCTTAATGGCGAGTGTGGGATAGCTGGCTCAAATAGCTTCATATAGCCTTTCTTTTTTGGAATAGCTTTTATTTTTATAAGTAAAAACTGTATTTTTTTCTTAATTAAAATGAATTGTTAGTCATCTCCCTGATTGGCCCCTTTCACATGGGCTGTCTGATCAGGGTCCCTTGTCAGTTTTTCAGGGGGACCCGATCAGACCCTTAGACCCCTTTTCACACAGCCGCCCATAGCGTCGGCGGTAAAACTCCGCTATTTTTACCGCCAACGCTGTGGGCGGATTTGCAGTGCATTTCAGCAGCTAGCGGGAGCTTTTAACCACCACTAGCGGTTGAGAAAGGGTTAAAACCGCCCACAATGCGCTGCTGCAGCAGCGCTTTGTCGGCAGTATAGCCGGCCGTAAAGCTCTGTCTGCCGTTAAAAAAAAAAATTAAAAAGTAAACCCGGCTCCTAACATTTTTAGCTGGCTCCTAGATTCCAAGCAAATTTGTCAAGCCCTGACCTAGAGTTCCACTTCAACAGTGAAAACATCTTGACACAGATCTGTGCACACTCACCTGATATGAAGGGAGTGGAGTGTACTGCACCATCATGCTTTGCATTTGATTTCCAACACTTGCCCTCTGGTTATTAAGCATTGTAGGATTTTGTGACTGCTGTACACCCATCATTCCCTGGTAAGCAGGTGGCTGGTTGGAAATTATGGACTGCATACCTGCGATATATAAAACAAAACAAGTTGTAACGAAAATGTGTGTTACGTTACCTTCTGTGCTGTGATATTAGCAAACATAAAAGACAGTTTATGTAAGTAATGAGTGTATGGACTTCATCCTACAGGCAAAATAAATCATTACTACTGCATGCTTTTCCTTTTATTACAGCCAAAACAAACCACAATATCAAATCCACAAGTTAGAATTAAGCAAAACAAATTTTCTTTGATGCAAATGGACATTTAAAATAATTATTCCCAAAGAATGAAAACAAGGATGGAGGTGAAAAAAGGATCGGGACAAACATGAGAACATTGTATTATACCCAGTATGATCAATTCAAGATAAAGACATAACATGTCCATTATAATAAACTCCCCATGTTCAAAGAACATCTCACCAGGTTGCTGAGGCGGCTGGGTGACCTGCTGATTGCGCTGCGAATTGTAGGCCGCTGGGTGCGAGAGAGGTCGGTATTGCTGGCTAGAGTTTGGGTACTGACCCGTGGGATAATAAGAGACCTGAATCTGAAAAAAACAAAAATACATATTTTTGTAAAAGGCAGTTAACAGCAGTTTTTACCTGTTGGTCAAATAGGGTCATGTGATTCCAAAAAACACAATTCAGTAGGCTAGACCTTCGCTCACAATGTCAAACACTCCAACAAAGGTTTCAATATAGGTATTCATGGCGGTCACAAGTCAGCATCCCATTCAGTTGTCATATGTAAGGGAACATCAAAAATGGCCACAGTACAAACTGCCAGATGTGTATTTAAAAAAAGTACTAAACACTTACAAAATCAGGGGAATAACGGCACTTTCAGTTTGAAAATATCAAAAGCAAATGCATTTTCTACATTTCTCTGAACTGGTTGCACTGTACATAACAAAATGTAGCTAGTCCATTCACACTTATGTGACTTAAAAATCATGGGGCAGATTCACAAAACAATTACGCCTGTCTAACTGGTGTTAGACAGGAGTAATTTCAAATTTCCCGCGGCGTATCACTAGTTTGAATTCTCAAACCATGATACGCCGGCTTCGGGCTTCGATCCGAGAGGCTTACGTCTTCGTAAGCCTTCGGATCTACGCTGCCATCTATTTGCGGCGGCTGGGAGGAGTTCGCGTCGTTTTAATGCGTCGGGATATGCTAATGTGTTTTTACGGGGATTCACGAACAAACGAGCGAGCGGCGCAGTCGTTTTCGTCTATTTTTTTATACGTAAAGTTAGAGCAGCTTTTTGCTGCTCTAACTTTACGTAGCCCATGTTAAGTATGGCCGTCGTTCCCGCTTCGAATTTATTTAATTTTTTTTTTTATTTACGTAACTCGTCGGGACGTGGATCGCCCGTAAAGTACGCTACATAAACAACGAATGACGTCACGACGTGATTTCGCGCAATGC
>CM056050.1:136331351-136486351 GCA_029574335.1 Rana kukunoris | reverse complement strand
CATACAGGGATTGCATAACCGTGCTGTACCTTCAGAGCTCTATACCGCAGGAGTGATGCCATTGTGGCTCAGCCAGACAGCTGGAGCATGTGAAACCTGGAAGGAAGACTGGGTGTAAATGGAAGCCCTGTCAGCGGAAAACAGCGTGCTGCTATAGGGCTTAGTTTAAAGATAAGCATTTCATAATGTGCTAGTATGAGATGCATACTAGCACATTATGTCATTAACTTGCAGTTTTTTTTCTTTAACCACTTAAGGACCGCCTACTGCACATTTACGTCGGCAGAATGGCACGGCTGGGCACATCAACGTATATATACGTTGATTTTAGTACCCAGCCGTGGAAGCTCCAGGACCGGGACCGCGGGATTCGCGGACCCGATCGCCGCTGGAGTGCGGCGATCCGTCCCTGGAGCAGAAGAACGGGGAGAGCCGTGTGTACACACGGCTTCCCCGTGCTTCTCTGTGGCCGTAGCATTGATCGCGTCATCCCTGTAATAGGGGGACGCGATCGATGACGTCACCCCTACAGCCACACCCCCCTACAGTTGTAAACACACACATTAGGTCACACATCCCCTACAGCGCCACCTGTGGTTAACTCCCAAACTGCAACTGTCATTTCCACAGTAAACAATGCAATTTAAATGCATTTTTTTGCTGTGAAAATGACAATTGTCCCAAAAATGTGTCAAAATTGTCCGAAGTGTCCGCCATATTGTCGCAGTCACGAAAAAAAAATAGCTGATCGTCGCTATTAGTAGTAAAAAAAAAAATAATTAATAAAAATGCAATAAAACTATCCCTTATTTTGTAAACGCTATAAATTTTGCGAAAACCAACCGATAAAACGCTTATTGCGATTTTTTTTACCAAAAATACGTAGAAGAATACGTATCGGCCTAAACTGAGGGAAAAAATTTTTTTATATATATTTTTGGGGGATATTTATTATAGCAAAAAGTAAAAAATATTGCATTTTTTTTTAAATTGTCGCTCTATTTTTGTTTATAGCGCAAAAAATAAAAACCGCAGAGGTGATCAAATACCACCAAAAGAAAGCTCTATTTGTGGGGAAAAAAGGACGCCAATTTTGTTTGGGAGCCACGTCGCACGACCGCGCAATTGTCAGTTAAAACAACGCAGTGCCGAATCGCAAAAAGGGGCAAGGTCCTTTACCTGCATTTTGGTCCAGGTCTTAAGTGGTTAAAGGATGCAGTTTACTACAGCTTTAAATTGTTCTGTCTAGTATTTGAATGTCAGCTTTGGTTGAACTAAATAAGTCATTACTAAATTAAGAAGGCTTCAAATGCCTGCGCCTCGCACTAAAATAAATCATGTAAAAGCCTTTAAAGTGGATACATTCCTGTACTATATTAAATGAGTATGCAAACATATCCTTTTTTCGTAAAATAAAAAAACAATTACTGCTTAAAATGTCAAATGTCTATTAAACTAAAATAAATGGAATGAAAGTGTGATTCCATCAAACCTATACTCACAGTCCCTAAATATTTTTCCCTTTGAAAGAACTGCTAGCTGTTTACCAACTCCTCAAACAAGCAGAGATCCAATAAGATAGGAGGAGGGAACAGTCACATGAATATACCAGATTGTACTGCTGGGGAGGTGAAACTGGCAGAAGGACTTGGGGGCAGGAGCTGGCGGAGTACTGGACCGGTTGTGGAGAGGGCTGAAGGGTCTTGGCGCCAGCACAGCAGCATGCAGAGAACAGGACAAAAAAGGGTGGGATTATGCAATGTGAGAAGATGAAGGGGGACAGTGGTTGGATATTAGGAAAGGGTTAAGGGGGGGAAAAAAGACAAAGAAAAAAAAAAAGGAAAATAATGTTAGTTCTGCATTTTTATTTACAAGTTATATATTTAGAAAGACATGTAAAAGCAAAGCACTATTTTAATTAGTTTTGTTTTCCGATTCTGGAATCATGTACTTATATAGGCTTCAAAATGAGTCATAACTTATGCTATAAAAACCTGAAGACCATTTCAAAATCATATGCCCATTAACCACTCGTGATGAGAAAGGCAACAGAATTTTTTTTTTTTTCCTTATGAACACTCCAATATTCCACTACAACCACACAAATGATCCAACACAAATCCCAAATGAATATACAGTATGTTAAAATAAACTGGATTCCTCTGAATGACACACACATTAGTACTCCTTCCTTAACGAGAAATACTACAATCTTTTGATAGGAAAGTCTCGCGTGTATAGATAACATTTCAATAACAGACAGATTTTCCAGAATACTAATCCTAGATGCCTGCAGTCCAATTAAAAGGCAGCTTGGTACCCAGAATGTGGCCATTCTGGTTTTTGCACATCTAAAAAAAATGACAATATTCTTGTTACAACACTGGGAATAATCATGTAATTAGGGTAAAGTTCCTCCTACTCAGCACTCCAATTTATGTGTTTATTACAGGCATTAAAGCAGATACTTTTTTTATTTTTTTCATTTTGGATAGAGCAAGGGAATTATAGCCCCGGTCAGATTTTTTTTTTGTAGCGGTGCACCAAATGAAAATTTTGGTGCAGAAATTGAATCGAAATGAAGGATGCACTTAGCCGGAAAAAACGAAAAGCCGAAAATGACAGTTTTAAATTTTTTTTTTATATTTTTATATACAATTGTATTATATTCAAATTATTAGCACCTTTAGCGCAAGAAAAATATATTCCTTTAACCACCAGGCCAATTCTGACACTTTGTTTCTACATGTTAAAATCATATTTTTTTTGCAATTTTTTGCTAGAAAATTGCATAGAACCCCCAAACACCATATATATGTTTTTTTTTTTTTTAGCAGAGACCCTAGAGAATACAATAGCGGTCATTGCAACTTTTTATCTCGCACGGTATTTACGCAGCAAAAAAAAAACAGTAAAGTTAGCCCAATTTTTTTGCATGATGTGAAAGAAAGTTACGCCAAGTAAATATATACCTAACATGTCACGCTTCAAAATTGCACACGCTCGTTGAATGGCGCCAAACTTCGGTACCTAAAAATCCCCATAGGCAACGCTTACATTTTTTTACTGGTTGCATGTTTCGAGTTACAGAGGTCAAGGGCTAGAATTATTGCTCTCGCCCTAAGGTTAACGGCGACACCTCACATGTGTGGCTTGAACACCATTTTCATATGTGGGCGGGTCTTAAGTATGCATTCGCTTCTGTGTGCTCACTGGGACCCAATTATTTTTTTAATTTGACACAATTTTTTTTTTTATTTGATCACTTTTATTCCTATTACAAGGAATGTAAACATCCCTTTTAATAGGAATATGGCATGACAGGACCTCTTCACAGTGAGATATGGGGTTAATAAGACACGCTAAAAATAGCAACGCTCTACTGCAGATCCCCCCACCACCCCAATTTTGAAAGGTGCCTAAGAGATGGTGGTCGGTTGTTTAGTGATAACGGATGAGGCTGAAATTGTAAAGCAATGGGACGGGACATGTTAGGCATCTATTTACTCAGTGTAACTTCATCTTTCACATCATGCAACCAAAAAATGGGGCCAACTTTACTGTTTTTTTTTTTTTAAAGCATGACATTTTTCTATGTAATTTTCTAGCAAAAAAATATGATCTTTACATGCAATAAGCGTATAATGATTGGTTTGCACAGAAGATCACGTCTACAAAATAAGGGATAGATTTATGGCATTTTAATATTTTTTTTTACTATATAATATTGCGGCGGACAGGTTGGACACCTGATTTTTTTGGGAACCAGTGCTAATAATATGTACCGTTATTGTACTAATGACACTGACAGGGAAAGGGTTAACATCAGGGGCTACAAGGGGTTAAATGTGTTCACCGTTTGGGGAACTGTGTGACTGGGGAAACACACAGATCCGTCTTCCTGCATAGGATCTGCGTGATCTCCCCTGTCAGTATCGAGATCTGCCTTGTTTACACATGCAGATCCCACTCTGTTACTGTGGGGGAACAACCGCGGGTGGCCTGCGGACATAGTTCCCACCAGACCCGCTCATTGCCTCCCCCGCTGGCCTATGGGAGCGCACACACAAAAGTACAGCTATGGCGATTTGCGGGAACCAGTCAGCTTGCCGCAGTATAATGACAACGGCTGGTCGGGAAGCGGTTAAGGCATCTGAGTGCAAACAAACAAAGTTCTCACACAACAGAGGGTGAAGTTATGAAACGAGTAAAGAAAGCAAGTAATCAACCTTTGATGACAGCATTTTAGGGTTCATGTAATTTAATGATTTAAAAAGGCATATGCTACACTTATTCAGCTCAGGTCAACATAAATACATGAAAGAATGCACGCAAAATTAAGCAAGATAGAAAAGCATCACACAACCCACAGACAAATGGAGACGATCAAACACAAAAATTATTAAAAGGCTAGAGTGAAGGAGACTGTAGATGTATGCAGAGTGACAGGATGTACAAGCTGGACTGGATGACACTGTCTGGTGACTCACCTGTGACATTAAGTGGTTATTCATGGATTGTTGCTGAGGAGTGGGTGGAAGTGCCTGGTGAGGATGGGGATGTTGTTGCTGTGCAGTGCAAGGTATGACGCTTCTAGTGGACTGCTGCGAGGAGGCGGCTTGGCTGCATACTTCTGGGGTGCCGATTGGCAAGCCTGCCAGAACAAACAGCAAAGAGCAGATAAGAAATAAAATTTCAGTTCCAAAAAAAATGGACGACTGCTTCACTGTTGTCAATACTATAATACCATATAAATTAAACTGCTACAAAAACAGCAAACCAGATATACAGACTTATGCAACTAGTGTACAAGAAAAAGAAAAAGCTCATTGACCAATGAGTCCAACAATGACTAAAAAGATAAACTAACTAGACAGATTATAGCAAATCCTCCCATTCTGGAACCGACAAAAGATGAAACTCATTCCCTGTTGTGAATGTAGAGGTAAAACATTTTTTTTACGTTCTTTAAAGTTCTCAATAGTGTAAGGAAGGACTTCAGTCCCATTTTTACTGAAAACTGGGGCGTTCAGTATCCAGGTGATTTCCCCCTCACATACTCTGATAGAAACCACTTCGCCAGAAAGGAAATTAAGCAAAATCGCAGAATGGAATAAAAATGCTTTTTTAAAAGGGTTGTAAAGAATTGTGTTTTTTCACCGTAATGCATCCTATGCATGAAGGTGAAAAAACACCTGGCAATGACCGCGACCCCGTTTTATTTACCTAAGCCCATATACCTGCTGTGCGCGTCCTCTTCTCCACTGCTCATTGGCATTGATTGGCTAGATTTATAGCCGCTCAGCCATTGGCTCATGCTGCTGTCAATTAAATCCGAGACATACTATGTCTATGGACGCAGAGTGTATGAGACGAAAGCGTGCCCGCAAGTTAACCCCATCAGGAGAGAGCTTCCTGAGGGGGTTAGCTATTGCAGGGAGGAGCCGAGACAGCCAACGAGGGGGTTAGCTATTGCAGGGAGGAGCCGAGACAGCCAGCGAGGGACCCCAGAAGACGTGGATTGGGGCCACTCTGTGAAAAACTAACTGCACAGTGGAGGGAAGTATGACATTTTTTTTGTAACCACTTCAGGCCCGCGCTACCGTCGAATGACGGCAACAGCGCAGGCCTGAATATCCAACATGCCCTCATGTCCTTTAGGCGTTCCCAGCGCACGCTGTAGAGCGCGCTGCGGGGAAGCCCTGTGTTGTCCGTGTCCCTTGGACACGGCCAATCACAGATCGCGGCGAACGGCCAATCAGAGTGGCCGTTTGCGATGCGATCTGTGGGCGAATGAGAGATGATCTCTCATAGATCATCTCTCATTGCCGTTTTACACAGAGACAGCGTCCTGTCTCTGGAGAGGAGGAGCCCGATCCTTGTTCCTTCCTACATAGGGACACAGATCGGTCACCCCCCCAGTCACCCCCCCCTCCCCCCACAGTTAGAACACACCTAGGATACACATTTAACCCCTTCCTCACCCACTAGTGTTAACCCCTTCAATGCCAGTCACATTTATACTGTAATTAGTGCATATTTATAGCACTGATCGCAGTATAAATGTGAATGGCGCCAAAAATGTGTCAAAAGTGTCCGATGTGTCCGCCATAACGTCGCAGTACCAATAAAATTCGCAGATCGCCACCATTTATAGTAAAAAAAAAAAAAAAAAAAAATAATTCTCTCCCCTATTTTGTAAGCGCTATAACTTTTGCGCAAACCAGTCGCTTATTGCGATTTTTTTTTTTTTTTTTTACCAAAAATATGTAGAAGAATACGTATCGCCCTAAACTGAGAAAAAATAATTTTTTTTTTTTTTTTAATTGGGATATTTATTATAGCAACAAGTAAAAAGTATTGTATTTTTCTTCAAAATTGTCGCTCTTTTTTGTTTATAGCGCAAAAAATAAATACCGCACAGGCGATCAAATACCACCAAAAGAAAGCTCTACTTGTGGGGAAAAATGGACGTAAATTTTGTTTGGGAGCCACGTCGCACGACCGCGCAATTGTCAGTTAAAGCGACGCAGTGCCGGAAGCTGAAATTTTACCTGGGCAGGAGGTGGGTGTAAGTGCCCAGTATGCAAGTGGTTAATAACAAATAAGAAGCTTTACAACCCCTTTGGCGTGCGAGAAGGCTAGGATTCAAAAAGTTGCCTTGTCATTTCTGGTGACCATTATCCTTGTGTTATTAAAGTGATTGTTAACCCACATTTCATAGTTTATACAATCCTCCTGGGCTCCTAAGGATATGCCCCAGTGTGTGTGTTTTATTATAATAAGCCATCCTTTACATCATCTCAGGGGCTCTCTCCTCTCACTGTGACAGATGCAGCGGGCAGGGCAGAGATTCCCCCGCTGATGTCAGTCTGTAGGGGAGGAGGAGGAGAGAGCCGGCGCTCCAAGTTAAGGTAAAGGAAGACTTGTTTTAATAAAACACACACACACACACACACACACACACACACACAGGGGGACATATCCTTAGGAGACCAGGAGATAGTATAAACTGTGAAATGTTATCTCAGCAGCAAGAGGGGGGGGGGGGCGGTCCCTGACCCAGGAGCCGACAGGCAGGGAGGAAGGGGGAGAGGACAGGAGAGACATGGATGATAGAGGCAGGTAAACTGACCATGGCTCAGAAGCCATGATACACTGTGGTCAGCTTACAGGGGGAAGGGTATAACCAGGCAGGATCAGCCAGGTTTTTTTTTTAGGTGTTACAGAGGGTCAAATGACAAAAGCACTGTGCTGTATAGCATGCTTAAAGGGAACAAGCATTTTTTTTTTTTAGGTTAAACGCTTTAAATATTCTCCTAAAAATATACAGATATAAAAAATAAAAAAAAACAACACAGAAGGGATTCTAAAACTTCCCCACCATCTAAAGCTCAAAGTAAAAGAAAAAAATGCTTGGGCTAGGAGTTTCACTTTAAAAACAATACTACAATGCTGTAACAGGATTTTTTTTTTCTGTGATGAAAATTTTACTGTAGAATAGCTTGTACCAGTAATTTACAACTTTAAAAACAAGTGCTCAAGAACACAAACATTCATAAAGTAGGAAGAAATAATGCTTTAAACAGGGATACATCACCTGGGCGGCCCGTCCGGTTGGCTGCGTTCTTATTGCTGCCAATGCTATCTCCCCTGGTCAGGATTGAAATGCCACTAAAGCTGCTGGCTTTGGTTACTGGAGGACGCATATTGCGGCAGGAACCATCAGAGTCTGTGCTGCTCCAAGGTCTTGGATCCAGAGATTTCAGTTCACTTTCGGTACTGCTCTGTCGACTACCAGAGCCTCTATTCAGAAAGTCTCTGTTGCCTCTACAGGTAAAAACAATACATGCATTAAAGTATATATTTATTTTACTCCTTTCATTTCTGCAGTAAGGCAGGTCTTTTTAATTAACAGGGAAATGAAAGCTATTATATTGTGCATAAGGGATAAATATTTTCCAAAACAGCTTTAGACCGAAACTGTTCCGATTTTTACAGAAAAGTCTTGCTATGCTTTTTGGTTGCAACAGAAAAATTTGATTTTTGTACTCACTGCAAAATATATTTCTCTGAACTCCTTGGTGGACACAGTGCCTCCTTAATCTTGACCATTGGGTTACATTGCCTCCGGACTAGGCAGAACAAAAACACCCCGGCTACGCCAATGGGCTGTCCTCAGTATATAACCCCCTCCATGCTCTAGGTATTCAGTTTAGTAGCAAGCAGCAACACAACGCCCCTTTGTAGACAAGATTCGAGACACAGAAAAGGATCGAGGATGTACGCCAATCGACTCGCATCAAGAAATTTATGCTTTGCAAACACGATGATATATCTTACTAGAAGTCTACTCGTCTTCACCATAGCAGGGATCACTGATCCCGACAGATCCCCATCTCTCAATACCTGGCTTTCATTGGCTAGGCCATTAAAAACCAGTTACTGTAAAGCAGGATGGAAGCTCAGCCCTCGGTAAAACTGGTCCACTTTGAGAGGTAGATTCCAAGGGACGTTTACAGCCACCAGAATATCCAGGAGACTTTCGCCCTCAGTCCTTCGCAGACACTAAAGAGGAAGGTGTTGGCCCCACAGTGGCACTAGGACGACTGCGGCGTCTACCAGGAGGAACCACAGGTCTCAGTTACTTCCTGTTGAACTGAACCTGCTGATAGGAATCGATGTTTGAGAAGAAAAATTACTAACCTGATTAGCATTCACTCCAGAGTCAGACCCAGGTAACTCAATTTGCTGGACAGGGCTAGAGGGGACCTTGGGTAGTTTGGACATCACCCGAACCTTTACAGAAATTATACCCACACAAGGAGACACAGGGCCTCCCAAAGTGTACAAACTCTGACCCCCTTCTTTGTTACCCCCAAAAGGTTCAATTTTTGGATCCCCTTGATGCTCACAAAGGACATCCATGAATCTGGAAACCAGCGAAAATGTCTCCCCACCCCAGCAATGGGTGAGGGCAGACCTTCACGCTGTAAGAGTTTTGTCCATGGATCCGGAGAAGCCTGCTCTAGGCTTACCAGACCAAGATTGTTTAAATCTTCCAGGGGAAGACAGAGATCTGTTTCCTTTATCTGCAGTCCCGGGGAGCCTGGAATTTTTTTTTTTATGGGCCGAGAAGGAAGGTCCCGTCTGCGACAAGGCTCCCTCCCTTTACTATATGGAGGCAGGAAGGTACCCCCCTGTGACAACCTTAATGTCATCCAGGGTAGTCCCAAACAGGCGGTCGCCTTGAAAGGACAGATCAATGAGAGCTTTCTTAGAGGCTTGGTATGCTGACCAATTATTAAGCCACAGAACACAACTAATCACCGTTGCTGAAACAAAGCCTGGACAGCACAGGAGCTGCTGCATCCAAGGCTGCATCAAATATACAGCAGCCCATGGACCAACTGGTCCACTAAAGCAACATAAGCAGCGGGAACCTGCTCACTACCGAGACTCTGGAGCAAAACCTAGGTCCATTCAGTTGGGGTCGGCGACACCAGGATGGGTCGTAATGCCAAACCTGCCATAATGAACATGCTGCGTGCCAAAGCCTCCGCTTTCCTGTCAGCCGGGACCCGCAGACTCGATGTCCGCCGCTGTCCCACGATCAGGTCACGGAACAGCAGAAGAGGGGGATGCATTTGTAACCAAGGCATCTTCCTGTTCTGCCTAGTGACTCTCCTTTTATCGGGAGCAGGGATCAGTGACGTGTCACAGTAAGCCATGTTCCCTAACCTTAGGCCCCTAGTTAGAATTACTCCCTAGGACACCTAATATCTTCCCTGCCCCCTACTGGTTAACCCCTTCCCTGCCAGTCCCATTTATACAGTAATCAGTGCATATTTATAGTATTAAGCGATGTGTCCGCCATAATGTCACAGTCTCAATTAAAAATAAAAAATCGCAGATCACTGCCATAACTAAAAAAAAATTATAATAAAAATGCCATAAAACGACCCCCTATTTTATAGACGCTGCAACTTTTGCGCAAACCAATCAATATACGCTTATTGCAAAAAAAAATGTACCAAAAATATGTAGAAGAATAAGTATCGGCCTAAACTAAGGGAAAACATTATTTTTTTTTTTTAATAAAAAATAAATTGGGGATATTATAGCAAAATATTTTTGTATATAGCACAAAATATAAAACCCGCAGATGTGTTCAAATACCACCAAAAGAAAGCTCTATTTGTGAGAAAAAAAAGTAAATTTTGTTTTGGGAGCAACGGCGCACGCCCGTGCAATTGTCAGTTAAAGCGACACAGTGCCGAATCGCAAAAAGTGGCCCGGGCATTTGGCAGCCAAATGGTCCGTGGCTAATGCGGTTAAAGGACAGGGATTCTTCTACCGGGATCATGGTTGTTTTATTCCACCTGGAAACAGGAGGGTCCACCACTGGTGAGGCAGTCCACTTTAAAAAAAAAAAAAAAGTGATTCTTCAAAGGGATAGCGTACTGAGAAACGTATGGGGACCACAAAGGGTAACTTTGGCTGTTCCCATTCCTTATAGGTAAACCTATTAAAATGAGCAAGATAAGTAAACACCTTTGGCGTGCAAAGTGACCTATGCGTACCAAAGGACAGAGCCACACCCGTGGCCCTGTCAGACGCATCCTCCATCTTTAGAATCTCCCGCACCTCAGTAACAAGTGCGTCCACCAGTGCCGTTTCACTGGCTGCTGAGACCACAGAGGAAACCAATGGAAAATGGCCGCCGGGATGTCATCGGCCGTTTGATATGCAAAAGCATGCTGCTAGGATCCCTCAACATCGCTGCACCCTCTGCCAAGGAACCCCCCTTGATAAAACGAACTGTACTCCACCAGGCAGGGTAAACACTCAAGTGGAGTGCACTCTGCACCGGCCAAGGCACTTTAGGATGGGGGAGGGATCCTGCAGGCAGGTCCGACCATCCCTGGAGGGTACCTGCATCCTCCCTAAACCACAGAATGGGAAAGGGGGACTGTACTTACTGACCCTCCAGACAGAACTCCTAGCCACTGCAGTGGGGGAGCTGTTGGACATGGGACTGCTGTGACTCGGGCCAGGGCCTGGACGTATCCAACCCTGCGAGACGTTTAACTCACATGTCAGTCTCTGTCCTTTGAGGCTATGCTGACCTAGGGCGTAGCTGCAATCGGCACGTGCTTGGTGGCTGGGCAGGGATGACCACTAGATCTAGATTATTTAGCCCGTTGCCCAGCCCAGAAGTTAATTGTAGCGTTTCCAGGAGTAAGTGCATGGAAGGAAGACAAAGTAAAATTTGCTAGGACCACAAGATCCCAGCAAGAAGCTAGGTCCTTTCTCCCAACTAGACAGAAATAAACCAAATACCTAGAGAGCAGGGTTATATACTGTCTGATATTATATACTGTGCCAGCCCATGGGCGTGGCTAGGTGTTTTTTGTTCTGCCTAGTCCTACTCCTGCGGAGGCGATATAACCCAATTGTCAAGATTAAGGAGGCACTGTGTCTATTCATGAACAAAAGAAAAATTCTCATATCCACAACATTTTCCCCTAACCCAAATGTTCCACCATCCTATCATTCACAAGGATATAATCTTGAAATATAATAACTCCCTGAAAATAAGTTTAAAATGGTAAAAAATGAAGCTGCTACATGCAGTTACCCAGAAATTAGTATGAAAGGAGAAACACAAGCTTTCAGTGGACAAACGTAGATTTGCTTGAAGCACTGTTAAAATCACAATGGCTGGGTATTACCTTAGTACAGGGAAGGGGCAATGCATTTGACTCTTGAAATGATTTAAAATATATTTGCAAACATCTGGGTACCAAAAAACATGCACAGAAAGAGCATTTTATAATTTTTTCACTAATATAGACATTAATTCAATAGTTTATTGCAGTGTTTGGTGTGTGACTATGAACTACCAGTGGCATATGCTCTCTATGCTGTGCTTTTTGGACGATAGCGGAGCGATTTCGACACCAAAAGGAGTCAAAAGCGCCCGTGTTGCGACGCTTCTAAATCATTTTTTTAGGCACTTGGAAGCACTGCTCATTCATTTCAATAGGTAGGGCATTTTGGGAGTGCTGTATACGGCGCTCCCAATCTGCCCTAAAGATGCTGCTTGCAACACTTTTCCTAAAGTACTGCAATCACACCGCCCCAGTGTGAAAAGTCACATTGAAATTAATGGGAGGTGGTTTTCAGTCTCCATAAGGAGAACCTGTCACCTGCCCATGCCATCATATAGAGGGCTTGTTAGTTACCTTTTAACAGCAATAAAGTAATAAATAAAATAAGTGTTTAAATAAAATAAGTGTTTAAAAAAAAAAAAAAAGAAGAAGAAGTAAAGCAACCCAATTACCCCTGCACATGGGACCACGTGTTTGTAAACATCACATGTACCACACATATGAGGGCAACATTGCAAATGTCAGAGCGACAGCAATAATTATAGAGCAATCACTGTTAACTGTAAACTGATATCCTGTAAAGGCTTTTACAGTATCGCCTTTGAAAAGAAGAAGCCAGGCGCGAAGACGGGGGACGCAATAGTTTGCTAGGTGTCTAAAGCCGACAATGAATGGATCGAAAAGGAGCCAGTTCAACATGACCAGCTAAATTTTGATGTGTGGCTACAGCAGTTGAACCGAATTCAATAACTTGATTGACTTCTGTTCAATCACTCGGTCATAAAAAAGCCACTCAATCAGCAAAAGGCAGCCAAGCTGATCTGTGCATTCTGACAGCACCTCCGCTGCTGTCAGAATTCAATAGCGCATCAGGTAGCATGCTCCCCTCCACCTCGAATGTGTGGATGGGGAAACCCCTCTATGGCCAGCTTTCGTGTATGTTCATTTTGCTATAGTTTGATATGTTCATCAGTTCTTGGCACCTACTAATTACACACAAGAAATCTTTTTTTTTTTTTTTTTAGTAAAACAAATGTATCCACGGACTGGGAGATTTTTATGGTAAAAAAAAAAAAAAAAAGCAAATTTGCATATAGCCCCAAATTTCTCTCACTATAGATCTTTAACCACTTGCGGCCCCGCATATGGTCAATTGACGGCAGCTTAGTGGATCTGAATATCCAAGCTGCCGTCAATTGACGGCATCGTTTTCTCTGGCCACTGGGATGCCGATGCGCGTGCCTGGCGGTCGCGATGTCCGCCAGGTACCCGCTGATCGGCAGTTTTAGAGCAGGGACGTGAAGCTCTGTGTGTAAACACACAGCTCCACGTCCTGTCAGTGAGAGGAGACAGATGCTGTTTCTCTTGTACATAGGGAGACAGCATCGGTCACCTCCCCCAGTCACCCCCCTCCCCCCACACAGTTAGAACACACCCAGCACTCACATTTAACCCCTTCCTCACCCCCTAGTGTTAACCCCTTCACTGCCAGTGACATTTATACAGTTATTAGTGCGTTTTTATAGCACTGATCGCTGTATAAATGTGAATGGTCCCAAAAATGTGTCAAAAGTGTCCGATGTGTCTGTCGCAATATCGCAGTCCTGACAAAATTCGCAGATATTACTAGTAAAAAAAATTGTCAGAATTCTATCCCTTATTTCCTAGCCACTATAACCTTTGAGCAAACCAATTACTATACGCTTATTGCGATTGTTTTTTTTACCAAAAATATGTAGAATACATATCGGCCTAAACTGAGAAAAAAATATATATATTTTTTAAAAAATTTGATTTTTATTATAGCAAAAAGTAAAAAATATTCTGTGTTTTTTTTTCAAAATTGTCGCTCTTTTTTGTTTATAGCGCAAAAAAAAAAAAAACGCAGAGGCGATCAAATACCACCAAAAGAAAGCTCTATTTGTGGGGAAAAAAAGGACGTCAATTTTGTTTGTAAGGCACGTCGCACGATCGCGCAATTTTAATTTAAAGCGACGCAGTGCTGAAAGCTGAAATTTCGCCTGGGCAGGAAGGGGGTATATGTGCCCAGTAAGCAAGTGGTTAAACAACAAATGAAAACCAAACAGCTGGGATGGCTGATTTGTCCTAATGAAAATACATCATTTTGTGAACTTATTAATCAGACACGTCCTTCACCCAAATGATCCAGAGGTCTGGCTCGGCCCCAGAAACAACAGTTCTTTTTAGGTTGACCTGTTTCCACAATCTAAAATCACATATTAGCACCATGAGCAAATACTCCTTGCAAAAGTCTAAGAACATGCTCTGAAAGAATCTGAACTGCACAATTAGAGCATTTCAGGCATGGTATCATGTTTACATAGTTTTATTGGTCCACCATGAACCAATATAACTGGGTACAACTCTTATTGGAATTGGGGTCGTATATACCATACCTGGCGCATGCCCCTGGAAGCTGAAAATCACTGAAGTAGACACCGCTACTCCTGTGATTCCCACTTGCTTTTGGGTCCCATGCTAAATGACCGGACTCATGCACTGCAAACACTGGAGGTCAGCCGCCTTTCATCAACAAGGGGGAAAGCGTGACATCAGTCTCTCCACCTTGTCCAATCATGCATTGCTTTTATTCAGAAAATGCAAAGCCTTCTCTGGATGGCACCCGCGCCGAGTAGCCAACCTCCTGCATTTGAGATCCATCAGGAAAGTGGAGATCACTGAAGTAGCAATGTCTGCTTCATTGATTTCCAGCTTTACGGAGCATTGACCAGGTATATATGCTAAATCAATATAATCATGTAAAAATATATCATGCCTCAAAATTCTTTAAAAAAAAAAGTCACAAAGTACCAAACGGATTCAACCTTGGGCAGCCATCAATGTGTAAATCTATTTTATGACCATAAAGTCTTTGCCCTCTGGTGGGCTTAACCAGACAGGTGCATCGTGACCCTGGACTTTGAAAGTGCGCTGCAGCTGACTCTCACATTGCAAACAGGTGTCTAAGTGATCGCCTTCAGCAAAACCCAATGTCTAATGGCACATTAAGTGCAGGGCCCGCTTCTTCTCATCGGGGTCTGGGTATGGCTTCTATGACAGTACTGAGGATAAATCCATCTGGAAAGCTGCAAAATGAGCCCCTTCTGGCTCTGCAGCAATTGAAAATGTCTTGCTTTTTATCAAGATTGTTTTACGTTCTGAAAAAGGTTTATCTTCTCTTTAGAGGACAGAAGACAGCCATTCTCATTGGACACTAACAAAAACTAAAAGCATACTTTTTTGCCATTGTCAAAACCCAATGCCCCTGAATTACTTCACCACATATCATTTAAAGTGTTTGAACACCTTTATTTATAGCCAGTGACTGGCCTCAAGTGAAACAGAGAGATGAAGCAAACCTGCCTACAAAAGTTGTACCAGTTTTTTTGCAGCAATCTGTCCTGTACATCCTTCTACAACACAAGAGTTTACACAATCTCTCAGCATCACAAAGAAGGGGTGGTGATCTGAATGCACACACTGCAGTTAAGGGAGAAGAACTCTGAGGCCTGATTGTTGGGAAGGGACATACACCCACACACTACAGCTGTGGCTGTCAATCACAGGCAGTGTGTTGGAGCTCTACTCCCTACCATGTTTTCACTTGATGTCAGGGAAAAGTGATCAGAAATGACTCGGATAACAAGAGGAATGAGGCAGAGAGAAATCACACTCGGAGCTTTTTGGCTAAAAGAACACAATATAGAAGGATATGTTTTGTTCAGATTTCATGTCACTTTAATGTAGGAATATTAAAAAATATATATTGTGTATTTATTTATATAAAAAATAAAAAGGGTTAAAAATCACTAACAGATGGCCTACAAATATAAGTAACTTTACATGCACAGCCACCGACCTTGTGCTTTCTAATTTAGGGTTTGCAAACTGCATCCTACTATATAGGGTAAAGGGGACCTTAGGAAATCAGATGTGGAAATGTGGCCCATCTACACTTTTGTTCCATAGGTCTCACTTTTAGTCCATTTTTTTTTTAGTCTTTAAACTATATGGAAGTGCATAACATGGAACTTTGAAAATGTGTAATCTGTCACTAGTATTTATAATAGACTCCTAAAACAGAGTGCTTTTACATCAGTGAGTCCAAGGAAAACCAAGGCTACAGCATCTACATGGACCACTCTTTGAAACCAATGTGTATTTCTGACACTTCACAAACACATCTATTTAACAATCTGGCTATACACATTCCATGTAGCTGGATTGTTGGCCAAAACTGGCATTCATTAAAAAATCATAACGGACATCTCTTTAAAATAATTCTGCATGTGGACCTTTGGTGAAAAAGTTTAACATATGTACATGCATTTCCCTAACAAAATGTGTAAAGTCACCCAAATTAGACTTAAAGCGGGGGTTCACCCTAAAAAAACTAACATTACATTGAGCCAAGTCGTGCTAATGAAATTATGCTGACCTTTTTTATTTTCTTCCCGTACATAGCGTTTTATCTATAGTTTCACCGCGGCTTCCGGGTAGGTAATTCTGCGGGACGGGGCGTTCCTATTCACATGCCAATTGATTGACATGCTTCCCACCAGCGCATGCAGCGCATCACGACTATCCGAAAGAAGCCGAGCGTCGGGTCGGCTCTATACCGCGCCTGCGCACCGACGTTCGGCTTCTTTTGGCAAGTTGTGACGCAATGTATGCGTGGGTGGGAAGCATGTCAATCAATTGGCATGTGAATAGGAACGCCCAGTCCCGCGGGATTCCCTACCCAGAAGCCGCGGTGAAACAATAGATAAAACGCTATGTACAAGAGGAAAATAAAAACGCTATGTACAAGAGGAAAATAAAAAAAGGTCAGCATAATTTCATTAGCACAACTCGGCTCAAGGTAATGTTAGAATTTTATTTTTTTAGGGTGAACCCCCGCTTT
The DNA here is from genome assembly GCA_029574335.1 of Rana kukunoris. NCBI lineage: Eukaryota > Metazoa > Chordata > Amphibia > Anura > Ranidae > Rana > Rana kukunoris. The sequence goes on along the minus strand of CM056050.1, from coordinate 136,469,533 downwards.
AAGGATCTGGGCCAATAGGCTTTACAATGGCATCAGTTTGAGAAGCTGCTGAGATCATCTAGAAGTCATTGGCAGGAGCATATTACTTGTAGCTCACGCCATTCTGACCAGCTGACAGAGGGTTTTGCATTCCCATAGACATTAAATGTTTTCTGATATGGAAGGGTTAAGCTAACAACAATGAGTTTTCATATGACTTGCACCCTGATATTGTGTTACCTATAGAAATACCAGCACTGTCAGCATCTGGCCTCTAGTGGGTCTGTTGAGGGTTAATCCCTTAATACCAAGTCAGGCTATTTAAGGATACTTACAATGGTGCTGGGTAGACTTGATAAAGGAGGCTGTCCACTCCAAAACCTTGTATGTGAGCAAACATATCGGTGGCTGCATTTGTTCCAGGACTGCTGCCATCTCAACAATGTCAGCTGGAGCGCCTATTTAGGGCAGTGAAGGAATTTTGGTGCACAGTACTATGGTGGGGAGATGTGATTGATAAGCTCTGACTTATCTTTGCTTGTGAGTGCTTTTTTGTCTAGTTTTATTACAAAAGGGCATTGCACCACATCCTGTGCACGCTTCTCTTCTGCTTGTGTTTTATGGAAATGCAAAGCCTACTTGAAGTGAAGAAAAGCCCATTGACAAAGGTCCCAACTGCCTCTACAAGATACCACTTACACCGCCTTAATTTACATGTCAAATATAAAACTGTTGGAAAAGCAGGAAAAACAGTAAGAAATACGAAGCACATCATATTCTGCTAGCCTTTCTGTATTCTGGACCTTGTGGTACAAGAGCACTGAATAGCCAAGAGTTGGAAATGTTTTATTAAACAAAAAATGGACAAAAAAAAAACATTATGAAGCAGCCATGAATATCGGCCGATGAAGAGAACAGTTCTGCCCAATGCCCACGACATTACAAAACAGGACACTGCAACAAACTACATGTCAATAAGAACCTCACAAGCAGCCATGCGAGGAAGGCGTGGATATCAGTGACCTTGACAGATAATACTCAAGTACACAACATAGAAGATACCTAAACAACTGTCTCCTTTTGTGAGAGAGGGTGGAAAAGCCTTCTCTGTAGACTCTGTTGGTTACATTAAAGAGGGAAGGAGAGAAACCATTTTAAGTCTTCTTTATCCTATTACAGCAAAGTTTTCAAGGTGGATAAGAAGAATTACAACTAAAATGATGTGATGAAATGCATATGTACTGTCCAATTCCAAGTAAAACTATGTTCATATTCAGAATGTTTGATTAAATCGAAAAAGACTAAATCTGAAGGAATTCTCCACTTTAAAAGTAGCACCCGTGTTACAGACTATTCGATTGGAGCAATTCAAATAGGTCCACATCTTTCACAATTTTTCTTAAACTGGAAGCTGCATCTCTAGATTTCACTCAGAGCAGGTGAAAATTTGTATTGCAATTTACACACTGTGTACAGCAACTATGACACACAGGTTCAGGTTAAGTTCTAAGTGGAGATCTCCTTTACATAAAGATATTTATATACTATGAGTAGATCCACTTGTCAGTATGTACATTTGCACTAAATGTACATAACAGCACAAATGTTAACATAGTTTAAAAGGAACCATAATCAAAATGAACCAATAATTAAAAAATAAATAAAAAATCTGCTTTAAATTTCCTCATGTGACAAAGTCTGGGCAGACTACATCACTTGGTCTATGGCCATTATATAATAAGAAATTGCTGAGTCTATTGTTTCAACCAACTGGCAGACCTGTTGCCTGCATATGGAATGTTCAAATATGGCTGTTGCCAAGTACATATGGACTTCAAACCTGAACCAATACATTTGCTTACAATGATGAAGTTATTTACATTACACAGACCTTGTCACGTGCATAAAAAAAATGCCATGTTAAAGTGCACAAGCCACCTATACTCAGACGCAATCTATAACTGACCCATAAATCCATCTGGTTCCTTATGATAGAGATCAGTGGGACCGAGGACAATAAAATACTTATACTCATCTATACTCTTAAAATTAAGGTGACAGCTTAAAACAGATCCCCATATCAAGTTTAAACAGTTTAAAACGGTAGCAGTAAACATATGTAGTAGTTGCCCAAAAGTTATACTTTAAATCCCAACTCCAGAAAGAAAAACAACCCTATATACCCCCACCCCCCCCCCCACTTACCTTGAGCTGCGATGACATGATCATCCAACGCTGGGTCTTCTGCTGTGCGTTTACATCCTGGATGGATCCTTCCTCTGGGTGTCCATGTCACAATGATTTTTACTGGCTGGCTAGAGGAGGGATCCTTTAAAGTGGCTGTGAACCCTATTACACCACTTGTACCATATATGCTTGAGCCGCCGTCATCAGCGCATACGCACAAAAAAAGTTGACGACACGCATTTGTGCATGAGTGGCGTCATCACAGCTTCGGAGCCGCAAACAAAGAAATAACTCCAGGGAGACATGTCGCCGGTCACAGTGGTGTGCGGGGCCACTGCAACAGCTTAGATCTAAGGTAAGTATTTCATAATGAGCGAGTATGCTCTGCATACTCGCTCATTATGCCTTTGTCGTACAGGCTTTTTAAAATGTATTTTCGGGTTTACAACCACTTTAAGAACCCAGAAGGGGACCGAGATCAGACAGAGGGGAGTGAGAAGGTTCAGCTGGTGGGGATTAATATGCAGCACTGGACTAGCAGTCCTTGCAGGTGGGTACAGCATCAGCAAGGGACCTAGATAGGGGGGGCCTTAGGTGAGAATAAAGGAATCCACCAGGTATGGAAGATTTTAAAGTGGTTGCAAACCCTTCCATATACCCAGTGAAGTGACTAGCCTCAGGTGATGCAGAGATTAAACAAATCCCCCAACATAAGCTGTATCTGTTTATTTGCAGTCTTTGCTTCAGCTGCTCAAAGTCCAGAATTTGTAAAGCTTTCCTGAGCCAGTGAGGAGAGCCGATTGGAAGGAAGGAAGGAAAACCCCCCTTCACACAGCACACAGGAAAAGAGCTGAGGTCATCAGCTGCAGGTACCTTCCTGTCTCTTTTTGTTCTTGCCGTCAGGAAAACTTGTCAGAAGTGATTCATGCTGATAGAGGAACAAAGCAGCAAACAGAAACGACACTTTGCAGCTCTTAATGAAGACAAGTACACACTATTGAGGGATATGCTTTGTTCAAATTTCATGTCTGAGGTTTACAACCACTTTAACAGCTGGCAGGATGGATTAGAGGGGGGGGGGGGGTAAGGGCATGGGAAGAGTAAGGATTCTGCTTGGAGTTGGGCTTTAAAAGCAACCACCTAAATTGGGCAAACGCCTTCCTCTCAAAAACCCATAAGTAGATCTTAATGATCATCAAAAAAAAAAAGGTGCATACATTTCAAGAGCCAAGCGATTATTAGGCTGGGTCTTGTCATCCCACACAATCTAGCCAGCACTGCTGGTTCACAGGTACACATTTTCTTAAGAAACACACCAATGTTTTATTGTACCCATAGGGTGGTGAAAGGGAAAAGTGATGTAAGGCCTGGCTTACCTGCCATCAGTAATATGACCATTCTGGGCTGACTGAAAGACAGAAATGAAAGAAAAATGAAGAATCATGCAGAAGAAATATATAGTTCTATTTTATGCAGGACCATGCAAAAGTGACTATGGTAACCCAGTGCATTTTTCACTATCCATAGTTTATAGCTGGCAAACATTTAAGTCTGAGACAAATACACTTGCTATGCACTTCAAGTGGTTGACCACTAAAGTTTTTATTGCTTGTATAAAGTAAGGTCATGCCCAGTTTTATTAGCCTTGGAAGGTTGTCTGCCTGCAGGGGCAGACCATTTCCCTAGCTGGTTATTCAACCTCATGTTCTTTAGCACCAAGCTGGACTTTTAAACTGCTCCTACTCATCAGTGGGTGAAACACAACCCAGAAATAATAGGCTAGTGATTTCCTTAAAGCAGAACTTCACCTTAAAAGGGGAAGTTGTGCCAATGCTCCTCTCAATTTCCCCTCCTCCGGTCGCGTCATACATTGCATTCACAGTCTTCTGTGAATGTGAAAACTACAAGTACCGACAAGCATTTGTGGCTATCGGCTTGTATTTCTTGGATGAATGAACTATCAGTACTTGTTAAGTGTTCCAGGTAGTTCATCAAGCTTCCTGTCAAGAGTGTAATTGCCTGCCATGCTTTACAGGCTCCTAACAACAATTTATGTTTTATAAATGCTTATTTTTTTTACCTGCAAAACAAACAAAAAAAAAAAAGAAGTGCATTTATCTTTTTTGTAAAGGTTACCTTATCCTTTAGCCCTTGTTCACACTGAAAGCAAGTTTGAACTTGTACGATTTCAAACCCGCATTTCATGTGCAAATTTGGGGGATGATCTAAAAGATATCCATGTGGGTTCATGCACAAACGTCTATTGAAATCATCCTTGAAGTCACCAAAAGTAGTGCAAGGAACTACTTTTGGAAATCAGTGTGGTGTTGCATCGATTGGGACAACGCCACTGCTGGCAATAGGCTGCGATTTGACATGTCAAATTGCGCCGATGTAAAGGGGGCTTTAGCAAAAAAAGGAATTCAAGCAGTCTTCCCCTACCTCACATCAGTTCCAAAATAAAGGAACCTGGGTCTGGGATAACTTTAGGCACACTTAGGTGTACCCAACTTATTTAAGAAGCCAATCAATCAACATAGCAACTTTAGTGAACAATTTCCTGACTGAACTGCCGTTACACATAGTTGTTGTGTTACTGCATGCATCACAATTGTGAAGTTTCCCACGTACAGAAACAGGTACCACAGGTAAATGTGACAAATGTTACCTTTACTGGGAAAAAGATGGGAATATGTGGCATATGGGCCTGGCAAAAACATTGCACACTAATATTAATCTTTGAAATCTTGTTCCATCAACACAGCACCAAGTGATTTGCATAGCAGGAAAAGCACATTTATGCCTAAATGCTTAAAAGGGGAGCTAGGAAAATCTCAGTGAAAACCAAGAAAGTCTAGACACATTTCATATTAGCATTCTTAAGCTGGTCTTGCATAGATCAAATTTTGGTCGGTTCCTGGAGAACCAGACAATTCCTTAAGACATCATGCCGAAATCCTTGAATTGAAAAAAAAACTACAGGTTAAAAAAATAAATAAAAGAAACTTGTCGGTTGAACATAGCCTGTATCCAATCAGATGCAGACATTGGTATTTGACAGCCGGCGGTGCCGACTGTCAGAATACAATGAGTAAATAGAATACAATGAGTGAGTAATTTGTATAGCGCTACAAATGCGAACTAAATCACCTCAATAGCTGTAGCCAGAGATTTTTCCATCAATGCTGTTTAGCACGAATGGAGGAAATTGTTAGATTATTTTCAGCCCACGGACTGAACAAAAAAAAGTCTATGCATATTTAACACTAAACACTGGGGAAAAAATAAATACATTTATAAAAAGGATTAATTCACTTTAATAATATGTGCTTGCATAGAGTAATGGTATTCTTAACTTACCTCCCTTGCGAAAATTCTCTCCCGAACCCTCTGATACTCCTCCTCTCGCTCTTCTATGGATTTACTCCTCCTTCCATCTTGTAAAGGTACTCGAATCTGTATTTTTTGGGAAGATCAATGAGATAAAAAAAAGACATATGTTGGAGTAATCGTTTTCTAATGAACACCATGAGACAGAACAGGTAAACTAGTAGCTTGCACCCACCAGAGCCTAGGAGGGACACCACCTCCAAATACCATGAATATTTTACAGACCCAAAAATTCAAGACCCAAAACACAATTAGACCTCTTACAAAAGGGTGGGCTCCATGGGAGTGCGCCGATCCCCACTGAGCAGGTCCATCCGTGTCCGCTCCACTTACGCAGAGAGGGCATAGACGTAGCCCATTGTCCTCTATGGGCGATCAGATGTAAACAAACTGCCTGTTCGTTTACACCCGTTTGCCATTTGACCTGCCAGACAAATGGGGAACGAATCCCCAAGCAGCTATTTTTACCAGATAGGATTGGATGTCGGCAGGAGTGAACTAACCTGTCCATTGGACACTCGCCGCTCCATAGGAGGAGACTGGAGAGTACGATGAGGTCCGCCTGAAAAACCATCAGACGGACCTGATCGGTCCACCAGTATGAAAGGGACCCAATACACTATAAAAGTATAAATAAAAGTAAAAAGTACAACACTCAAGCATTACTGTAATTAAACACAAAACAGACATTGAAACAAAATGATAGTTTCATATTAAAGTGGTAGTAAACCGCCATAAAAAAAAAAAAGTGCACCCCTGTAGGTTTTAAGTCATAATGTATTAGTATGCACTGGATACCACTACATTATGACCAAATTACCTGTACAAGGAGCCCTCCAGCGCAGTACTGTCACGGCTCCCCGACGCTTCCAGCTTTACCCGGTCTTCCTTCTGGGTTCGTGGGCGCCAGATGTATAAATGGCCAGTCCTGCAATGATGTCACTCCTGTGCATACGTGTGCGGGGGCTCCGGCGCCAAGCTCTGAAGGTACTGCATGGGTATGTCGTCTCTACAGAGCGCAGAAGGCCGGTGAAGGCACCGGTTGAATCCCATGTGAATATCTCCTAAATAGTGCAGGTTTAGGAGAAAAATCACTATACCTACAAAGCAAGTCTCATTAAAGGCTTACCTGTAGGCACAAGTTAATAAGTGGACTTTACTTTCCACTTTAACAAATAGCAAGGTAACCAATTCCAGAAACCAGACAGTCTGGTCAGAGTTATGATGCCAACTGGAGGAGAAAGACAGATCATATAAAGACTCAAATTCAGACTAAAATTTAGAGCTTGTTTACCCTAGCAATCGAATGCATTTTTAAACGCAGTACAAATGTCAATTGTAAGAAATATTAATGTATGTCAATGAGCCCAATTTACACCATTGTGGTGCGTTCATGTTTTTTCCTTTTTAACCACTTCAATACTGGGCTTTTATACACAACTCATTATCGGGCCTATTCTGGCACTTCTCTCCTACATGTACAAATCATCATTCTTTAGCTAGAACATTAGGCAGAACCCCCAAACATTATATATGATTTTTTTAGCAGACACCCTAGGGAATAAAACGACAGTCGTTGCAACGTTTTATCTTGCACAGTATTTGCGCAATAATATTTCCAGACGCTTTTTTTTTTTGGAAAAAAATTGTTTCATGAATTAAAAAAAAACAACAAAACAGTAAAAGTTAGCGCAATTTTTTTGTAAAATATGAATGATGATGTTACACTGAGTAAATAGATGTCTAACATGTCACGCTTTAAAATTGCGCACACTCATGGAATGGCGCCAAACTTCGGTACTTAAAAATCTCCATAGGCAACGCTTTGATTTTTTTACAGGTTACCAGTTTAGATTTACAGAGGAGATCTAATGCTAGAATTGTTGCCGACGCGCCAACGCACGCGGCAATACCTCACATATGTGGTTTAAATGGCGTTTACATATGTCGGCGGGACTTGCGCGTGCGTTCGCTTCTGCGTGCGAGCTACCGGGGACAGGGGCGTTTTATTATTTTTTAATATTTTTTTACTTATTTATATTTACACTTAATTTTTTTAATCACTTTTATTTCTATTACAAGGAATGTAAACATCCCTTGTAATAGGAAATGTGTGTGACAGGTCCTTTTCACGGAGAGATGCGGGGTCAAAAAGACCCCACAGCTCTCCTCCAGGCTGGGAAGCATGAGATCGGTGAAAAAAAATTCATCTGTGTTGCTCACTAGCCACAATCACGGCTTTGTTTACTTACGGGGACCCAGGCATGACATCATCACATCGCACCCATGTCCTCCAACGGTCATAGAGATGACTGGTGACCATCTGGTCACCAGTCATCTCTATGCTTCCTGAAAGCACTGGACGATTCCTTCTCCGGGCTCCCGATGGCACGTGAGAGCCCGGAGAAGAACCGGATGGCGACAGGAGGGGGGGTGGGGAAAAAAAATGTTTTTTTATATATTTTTGGGGGATTTTTATTATAGCAAAAAGTAAAAAATATTGCATTCTTTTAAAAATTGTCGCTCTATTTTTGTTATAGCGCAAAAAATAAAAACCGCAGAGGTGATCAAATACCACCAAAAGAAAGCTCTATTTGTGGGGAAAAAAGGACGCCAATTTTGTTTGGGAGCCACGTCGCACGACCGCGCAATTGTCAGTTAAAGCGACGCAGTGCCGAATCGCAAAAAAGGGATTTTTAAATACAGCTTACCTGTAAAATCCTTTTCTTGGAGTACATCACGGGACACAGAGCGGCATATTCATTACTATGTGGGTTATATGGAGTACCTTCAGGTGTGGACACTGGCAATCTCAAACAGGAAGTCCCCTCCCTATATAACCCCCTCCCCTAGAGGGAGTCCCTCAGTTTTGTAGCAAGCAGTATGCCTCCCAAAATGGTCACCCAAAAGAGGGGTGGGAGCTCTGTGTCCCGTGATGTACTCCAAGAAAAGGATTTTACAGGTAAGCTGTATTTAAAAATCCCTTTTTCTTTCTCGTACATCACGGGACACAGAGCGGCATATTCATTACTATGTGGGATGTCCGAAAGCAATGCTTTAATGAGGGGAGGGAGACATCTTCCAAAGAAGGATTCAATTTAGAGGTAAACTCAAATAATAATAATAATTCCAACTTAGTCAAGAAAAAACTTTTTTTTTTTTTTTTTTTTTCTTTTTACAACCAAGGGTGCTTCTGATCCCGAGGATCTCAAACTGCAGCCTGTAGTACTGCCTGTCCAAAGGCAGAATCTGCATTCCTTCTCACGTCTAGTTGATAAAACTTTGTAAACGTGTGGACTGATGACCACGTCGCTGCCTTGCATATCTGAGCCATAGAGATCTGATGGTGTGCTGCCCAGGAGGCGCCCATGGCCCTGGTAGAATGGGCCTTTACCGACAAAGGAGGAGGCAACCTCTTCAAACCGTAGGCTTGAATGATTAATTGTCTAATCCATCTCGAGATGGTGGATTTTGCAGCTGCCTGCCCCTTCTTGGGGCCATCTGGTAGAACGAACAACACATCTGTTTTCCGGATCTTTTCTGTAGCTTTAAGATAGGCCTTCATGGCCCGGACAATATCCAAGGTATGCAGCAACCCCTCCTTTCTAGATGTGGGTTTTGGAAAGAAGGATGGAAGTACCAAATCCTGGTTCAAGTGAAATTTGGATATAACCTTTGGTAGAAAGGAAGGATGGGGCCGGAGAACTGCCCTGTCCTTATGCAGAACGAGATATGGTTCCTTACACGATAATGCTGCTAATTCTGACACTCTCCTGGCCGAAACTATGGCGACCAAGAAAACCAACTTTCTTGTCAGTAAGACTAAAGGAATCTCAGCCAACGGCTCAAAGGGTTGTTTCTGTAAAGTGGACAGGACAAGATTTAAGTCCCATGGACAAATTGGTGACTTGACAGGAGGATTAATACGCAAGACCCCTTGTAAGAAGGTCTTTACCAGCGAGTGGGTGGCCAGCGGCCTCTGAAACCACACTGACAGAGCTGAGATCTGTCCCTTGATTGTGCTTAGTGCCAGGCCTTTATCCACTCCTAGCTGGAGAAAACTTAACACCCTATCAATAGTATATTTGCGGGAATTCCATCTTTTGGATTCACACCAGCCTACGTAGTTCCTCCACACCCTGTAATAAATCACCCTGGAGACCGGCTTTCTAGCCCTAATCAGGGTAGGAATTACCTGCCTAGACAGACCTCTACCCCTGAGAATCAGGGATTCAGCCTCCAGGCCGTCAAATTTAGACGCCGTAATGTAGGGTGGAGGATCGGGCCTTGTGAGAGTAGGTCTGGTTGTAGAGGAAGAGTCCAAGGGTCTCCCACTGCCATCTTCAGGACTAGTGAGTACCAAGTCCTCCGGGGCCAAGCCGGAGCTACTAGAATGACTGGCTTGTGCTCCACTCTGATCTTGCGCAACAGGCGAGGGAGTAACTGTAGTGGAGGGAATGCATATAGAAGTTTGAATTGATGCCAAGGGCAAACCAACGCATCGGTTCCGCAGGCCATAGGATCCCTCGCTCGAGACACGAACCTGTCTAGTTTCTTGTTGAACCTGGATGCCATTATATCTACGTCTGGCATTCCCCACCTCTGGCAGATTGTCTAAAAGACCTGGGGATGCAGAGACCACTCCCCTGGCAACAGACTCTGGCGACTTAAGAAGTCTGCCTGCAGGTTGTCCACTCCGGGAATGAATATCGCTGAAATGCAGGGTACATGAACCTCTGCCCACTGAAAAATCAAGCTCACCTCCCTCTGAGCGGCCTGACTCCTGGTTCCCCCTTGGTGGTTTATGTATGCCACCGCCGTGGCATTGTCTGACTGGATTCTCACCGGGAACCCCTTTAATCTGGAGGTCCATGCCAGAAGGGCTAGGCGAGCAGCTCTGATCTCCAAGATATTGATGGGGAGCTGCCTCTCTGCTTTCACCCAAGTTCCCTGGCGAGAGAACCCCTCGAAGACCGCCCCCCAGCCTGCCAGGCTGGCGTCTGTGGTAACTACCTTCCAGACAACAGGGCTGAAGGATTTTCCCTTTAGAAGATTCTGGGGGTTCAACCACCAGGCCAGGCTTTGTCGGACCCTTGATGATAGCGTCAAAGGGGACTCTAAGGCATGTGCCCTCTTGCCCCAGGCTGCTAGAATGGCTGCCTGTAGGACGCGAGTGTGGGTCTGAGCGTATGGAACTGCCTCGAACGTGGCCACTAGCTTGCCTAGTACTCGCATACACAGGCGAATAGTTGGTTTTTTCTTGTTTAGAACCAACTGAACCAACCCCTTGATAGCCTCGATCTTTACCAGGGGCAGGAACACCCTTTGCTGTTCTGTGTCTAACCTCATGCCGAGGTATTCCAACTGCTTTGTAGGCTGGAGCGCTGACTTTCCCCGGTTTAGGACCCAGCCGAATTCTTCGAGGTACCGAACCGTGAGGTTTACTGCTTTTTGCAGACCCGGCCGTGAGTGATCTATGATTAAAAGGTCGTCCAAGTATGCTAGGACTGTGACCCTCTGGATCCTTAAATTGGCCAGAACTGGGGCTAGGATCTTCGTGAATACCCGGGGGGCCGTGGCCAGCCCGAAGGGGAGCGCCCTGAATTGGAAGTGTCGCTGCCCCACCGCGAAGCGTAAAAATCTTTGATGCAACTGAAAGATTGGTACATGAAGGTAAGCATCCTTTATGTCTATGGAGGCCAGAAAATCGTCCTTCTGAAGCGCGGCGGCTGCTGACCGGATGGATTCCATCCGGAAGGAACGAACCCTTAGGTAACCGTTTAACCTCTTTAGGTCCAAGATTGGCCTGACATCGCCGTTGGGCTTTGGTATGACAAAGAGATTGGAATAGAAACCTAGCCCTTGCTCTTGGGCTGGCACCTCTATTATTACGTCCTGGCAAAGCAAGTGATCCAAAGCTGCCAGCATTGAGGCCTTCCTTGCTGGATCCCTTGGTAGCCTTGATTCTTGAAAATGAGGCGGAGGATACCTTAGAAACTCCAGTCTGTAACCTGTGGTTACAGATGCCCGGACCCATTTGTCGGGGATCTTGGCTTCCCAAACTTCTGAGAAGAAACGAAGCCTTCCCCCCACCCGCGAGAGTGGGGGCGCCCCTTCATAAGGCAGACTTAGGGGCTGTCTTTGTCGGCTTGCGATACCATGGCCTCTTACCTCCAGGGGCCTGTCCCTGCGATCTACTGTTAACGTTGGATCGTGCAGGCGGCCGTCGATACTGCCTGGAATTTGAGGGCCCTGAGACAGGAAAGAGCTGCCTTTTAAATGTAGGACCCCGGAATGTCTTTTTGACCGGTAAAAGGGTACTCTTGCCATTTGAAATAGTCTGAATATATTTATCCAGATCCTCTCCGAAGAGTCGTCCTCCATGGAAGGGAAACCCTGCCAGAAGCTTTTTGCATGGGGGCTCCGCCGCCCAGTTCTTCAACCATAAGAGCCTTCTCATGTGCACCAAAAATAGTGATAAACGAGAGGCCTGCTGGATGGAATCTTTTATAGCATCTACAGCAAAACACAGAGCTCTGGGAATGTCAGAAAACTCTTCTGCTTGTTGGGTAGGCATGTCCTTTAACATTTCCTTTGTCTGGTCTTTTAACGCCTGACAAACACCAATCGCAGCCACAGCTGGCTGCACCACTGCTCCTGCCGTAGCAAAGGATGCTTTTAAAAGTGTCTCTAACCTTTTATCAACCGGATCTTTAAACATATGTATGTTTTCCACCGGGCAAGTTAGTGATTTTATTCACACATGAGATGGCTGCATCCACTACTGGGAGCCTCCACCTCTTGGAGAATCTTTCCTCCATGGGGTAAATGACCGCAAATCTTTTCGGTGGCAGAAAAATCCTGTCCGGCCGTACCCAATCCCGAAAGATCAATTCCTCCAAGAGAGGATGGACCGGAAAAACTGCGTTGCTTAACGGAGCTTTCAAAGAGCCCAGAGAGGATACCGGAGGAACCTGAGGCTCTGGCAATGGTAAACTAAATGCCGAGCGGACCATGTCCGTCAAAGACTGTACCCACAGTCTTTCTGTCTGGGAGTCTGAAAATGGTTCCTCAGAGGCAGATCCCTCAATCCCTGAACCCTCTTGGTTCAGGTCTAGTTGATCCTCCTGTGATTCCAATTCCTCCGGAGAGAGAATCTCAGCATCTGAGGATACACCTCTTGGTGATGGGGATCTAACCCGTTTCTTACCAGGAATAGCTCTAGCGATCAATGCTGCTATTCTCTCTTCTAGCCCCCCTAGGGATACGGCTAGCATCTCCTCTGTGATAAACACAGGGCTGGGCTGATCTGGGCCAGCCTCCGCACCAGATCCCCCTAATGGCTCATCCAAGGCGCTCTTTATGTTAATAAGTTGCGGGGAAAGTATCGGCATATCATCAGAATCAGAAGGGGAACCCCTTTGTTTTTTGGTCTTTTTTGTACCCTTTGACCCCGAACCTTTGGAAGCCATAATACAAAATCGAGGGACTCCGCCCACACAACAGACTGTAGTGGGCAGGAGTACAAAACCAGAGCTTAGGGGACAATAGATCACTAATGCCCAAAAACTGATGGGATCCCGTATGTTTTTCTCTTTTTTTTTTAAATATATATTATATATATTTTCTTTTTTAAAACATACAGTGACCTCAAACTTTAGTTTGCCAGCCTCCAACCTGCTGCAAAAAGGGGAATTTCTTGGCTTAACAAAAAAGGCATTGGAACAAAGTCCAGCATGTACTACCCCTCTTCCGCCACCGGGAGTCACTGTTCTGCCGCTCTGCGTCCTCTCCTTCTGAAATCAGCCTCAGACTGAGCACTGACAATGCCTGCTGATCTATAACAGCACAAGGCGGCCCCTGTATGACGCCGCAGGCACGCCCCCCCCCCGCCCTCCTGTGTGAACGGCGCGAAAAACGTCTATAAGACGTGCACGCGCGCGCGCGTATGCCGGAAACAGGAGGAACATGGAGGAGCCGCGCTGCTGGAGATCCAGGACTGCAGAAACAGGCGGCAGATTCAAACCCCCGGCCAGGTAGGACTCTCCAAAAGGCCCCTAGGGATCCTTACTAGTCCTAGGAAGAAAGCAGCAGGTTAGCTAGCAACACATTCTTAGACAGGGGAACCTAGTGATGGGGGAGAAAAGGTGTCATCCTGTCTCTCTCAGACATAGTGAGCAAGGTTGCCCATGCAGAGCATACTTAGGCTATCCCCCCTTTTAGGTTACCCCGGAGAGCCTGCTGTCGAACCAAGTCCCGCAGGCTCCCCCTTACCTGCTCCATGCTGCAGGATGTTTGTCCAGCAAACTGATCCAATCTTCTCCCATCTCCGTGGGTAGCGTAGTAGACCTTCAGGCCCTGGGGTCCTATGAAGGTACCCACTGTCCTGGACCTATATAGCACCCTGGCAAACAGGAACTTATGGTTTTTACAAACTCCAAGTCCTGGGCCCAGGGTCCAGCCCTCCAAAGAGGAGCATTATAGGCAAAACCCCACGGTTTGGGGCCCGGGTACTGTCCACTTTGGCACTGAGGCTCCTTGGACAGATCCGGTTAGCCCGCCCTTAATCCCAAGGATGTGGAGCAAAGCTATTCCGTGACCAACACCTAAGACACTGGCGAAAAAACTGAGGGACTCCCTCTAGGGGAGGGGGTTATATAGGGGACTTCCTGTTTGAGATTGCCAGTGTCCACACCTGAAGGTACTCCATATAACCCACATAGTAATGAATATGCCGCTCTGTGTCCCGTGATGTACGAGAAAGAAAAGGGGCAAGGTCCTTTACCTGCATTTTGGTCCGGGTCTTAAGTGGTTAAACAAAGTATGGTATGCAGCATTTTTTCATAAATGTACCACAACACACGTAAAAAAAAAAAAAATTGCAAGCACCACAAACTTGTAAATGCAACTCAGGAAAAAAAAATATTATAAATATCCCAAAAAAATGCAATGCAAAAGCAGAACTCCACAGTGAACGCTTGCTGTGCTTTGTAGTGCTTTTTTCCTTTTACCATTAAAGGCTACCTTTTTAACCACTTTCCCACCGCGCCATAAGCATTTTACTGCTACGGCGCGGCGGGGTTATCTTGGGACGACGTCCCTGGGACGTCTTCCTTCACTTTAACGATTGCGCGTCCCCTGGGACGCGCTCGCGAAAGTGTCCGTGCTCGCCGGGTCTAGAAGACTCGGCGCATCACGGTAAATTGCCGCTGATCGCGGCCGTTTACCACGTGATCGCGCCGTCAAATGACGGCGCGATCACTTGTAAACAAACCGGCGTCATTTGATGACGCCGGTTCCTTCCTCCCTGTACAGTGTGCGAGGAGAGGGGGGGGGGAGCGGGGTGTCAGCAGCCGAGCTGTGGCTGGATCTGTGACAAATGCAGTCACAGATCCAGCCATCCCTCAAAACATCCCAGCTCTGCAATCCCCCCAGTACCCAGCAATCCCCCCAGTACCCAGCAATCCCCCAGTACCCAGCAATCCCCCAGTACCCAGCAATCCCCCCAGTACCCAGCAATCCCCCCAGTACCCAGCAATCCCCCCAGTACCCAGCAATCCCCCCAGTACCCAGCAATCCCCCCAGTACCCGGCAATCCCCCCCAGTACCCGGCAATCCCCCCCAGTACCCGGCAATCCCCCCCAGTACCCGGCAATCCCCCCCAGTACCCGGCAATCCCCCCAGTACCCGGCAATCCCCCCAATACCCGGCAATACCCCCAATACCCGGCAACACCCCAATACTCGGCAACACCCCAATACTCGGCAACACCCCAATACTCGGCAACACCCCAATACTCGGCAACACCCCAATACTCGGCAACACCCCAATACTCGGCAACACCCCAATACTCGGCAACACCCCAATACTCGGCAACACCCCAATACTCGGCAACACCCCAATACTCGGCAATACCCCAATACTCGGCAATACCCCAATACCCCAATACTCTGCAATACCCTGCGCGATACTCTGCAATACCGCCTATGGGGATTTTTAAGTAGCGAAGTTTGGCGCCATTCCACGAGTGTGCGCAATTTTGAAGTGTGACATGTTGGGTATCTATTTACTCGGCGTAACTTCATCTTTCACATTATGAAAAAAAATTGGGCTAACTTTACTGTTTTGTTTTGTTTTAAGCACAAAACAGTTTTTTAAAAAACACGCGGTCAATAAATTTCTGCGAAAATACCGTGCGAGATAAAAAAAGTTGTAACGG
This sequence comes from Rana kukunoris, assembly GCA_029574335.1. Classification (NCBI taxonomy): domain Eukaryota; kingdom Metazoa; phylum Chordata; class Amphibia; order Anura; family Ranidae; genus Rana; species Rana kukunoris. The sequence goes on along the minus strand of CM056050.1, from coordinate 136,453,758 downwards.
GCGCCATTGTATTCTCTAGGGTCTTTGCTAAAAAAGCATATATAATGTTTTGGGGTTCTATGTAATTTTCTAGCAAATAAATGATGATTTTTCCATGTAGGAGAGAAATGTCAGAATTGGTCTGGGTGTTCCAGAACGCCCGATGGCGCTCCCTGCATGTTGGGCCTCTGTATGTGGCCACGCTGTGTAAAAGTCCCACACATGGGGTATCGCCATACTCGGGAGGAATAGCAGAATGTGTTTTGGGGTGTAATTTGTGGTATGCATATGCTCTGTGTGAGAAATAACCTGCTAATATGACAGAAACAAGTTTTTTTTTTTTTTTTTACAGAATTTTCAGTCGTTTTTCTTTTATAGCGCAAAAAATAAAAAACCCAGAGGTGATCAAATACCACCAAAAGAAAGCTCTATTTGTGTGAAAAAAGTAATTGTCATTCAAATTGTGAGAGCACCGAAAGCTGAAAATTGGTCTGGTTAGGAAGGGGGTTTAAGTGCCCAGTGGTCAAGTGGTTAATTTTTTTTTGGTGTGTGGCTGTCCATATCTCCTCTTCAAGTTTTGCAGCGTAAATAGCCCTTACTGTGTAAACCAATGCAGAATGGTTAATTTTGGACTTTAAAGGCACACTTTTGAAGAAAACAGCAAGGTCCTAAATCTGATTTGCCATATTTTCAAATACATTTTATTAAAATCTATTCTTACTACCACACTTATTGAAAGAATACAAACAAGCAATGGCCTACAATGATGCTTTGCTTCCAAACTCTGCTCATCTTTTTTGCTCTCCTGGTATACACTATCGCTTCATTTGTTAAAAAAAAAATTAAAATAGCAAGTCCCCAATGCGGTTTTCTTCATCCCTGGGACGCGTTCTGTTCTGAAGAAGGGCGTTCTCAACACAACTGTAAAACTCTGAACACTATGGAATATTTTGTAGTGTACCTTTACATTCATTTATAAGTGCAGCAATCACTGTGTGTATATATATACATACACACACACACACACAATATATATATATATATATATATATATATATATATATATATATATATATACATACATACATATACATACATACATACACACACACATATACACACACACACGCGCGCGCGCACACACACACACGCGCGCGGTTCCTTAAACCGCTATGTTTTTTCGCAATTTAGGCATTTTTCTTCACTGAAGCTAGGTTCACACTAGTGCGATGCGGAAACCCTGCAAATCCAATGCGGTTTACTGCATCGCATCTGACTCGTAAGGCGGTTCATGCTGCGAACTGATGAGAGTTTCAATAGAAAGTTAATGACACCCCAAATCAGTTTGCATATCACAGTGCAAACTGTCAGTTCAGACATGTAAACACCCAGGCGATCCGATTATGGTGGAGACCAAAAAAAAAGGGTCCTGTGCGAGTCTGGTCTGAATGCGATGCAAATTCAGCCATACTATCTGTATGGCTGAAATTGCATCGCACAGACATTGCATGTGATTTGCAGTGCAGTGCGGTGCGAATAACATGCAATATCGTACAGTTCACTGGTCTGAACTGCGGCTAATTCTAAATATAGACTATTATTTTATTGGGCCTGTAGACACATGCAAACAAATGTGTGCCATTTATAGATCAGTGAAAAAGAATAAAACTGAGCTGGCGGTAAGTATTTTTACTCCTGTGTACATGCAAATATTCATACACGTCACCTTCCCTTGATTTAAAAAACAAAAACAAATAAAATGCATGACTACGAGCAAGTGCTAAACAGTCCATTCTTGGCATATTTTTCTGCCAGGAATATCTGAGGTTCATGCATCATTACCGTGTACCCTAAAAATGCATAGAGTACTAAATAAGCATAAAAGATAAAAAAGTTGGAATGATGCGGTCAAGAATTTACATTCCGAGAAGAGGGATAAATACAGAGTAAAAAATAGACATTACATGTTACTTCAATTTAAGGTTTTGTTAAGCAGCTGGGAAAAAAAAAAAAAAAAAAGAATTAAAACAAACAAAAAAAAAGAAAGTCAACTGCCCACACACACCCCTTACCTGATTATCATCACGGTCCATGCTGGCATCGTCTCTTTTTAGGATGAATCTTTGTTGAAATTCACAACTCTTTTCATCTTTGATGTGCTCAGAGAACCTTTGCTCAGGTCTACAGAAGAAGAATATATGCAACTTGTAAACCATTGTGTAGAACAGTTAAAATTAAGTATTTTTTGTAACAAAGATAAATACTGTAAAACCATCCCATACACATACAAATTCTAACGGGAGGATAAAGATTGCAGCAAAGACTGTCAAAACAAGCTACTTACATTCTTGTGTTACTGGTTTTATTAATGATTACGGCTTTGCCTGTTTGGTCTACGTTATGATCCATGCCAAAATAAGCAGCAGCACGGTGTAAAAGCATCCTGTGATATGAGGTCATCTGTGGAAACTTCTTAAACTGATTGCTGAAAAAGGGAGACAATGTACATGCAAGGGTCAATAGATTTTTCCATGAATGTTTTAAATGTATGTTTTTTTTCTTAAAGTGAATGTAAACCCACTCTCATCCTTTCTAAACTACTGCCATAGTTCTGATCTATAAGGATATAGATGCCTCCTGCATGTTTCCTTACCTGTCAAATGTCTCCCCTTTGTCTGTTATAAGAACTGAAAAACTGCAGATTCTGTGGGTGGGTCTGTTGTCTGGAGCTCGGTGGGTGGCGTCGTGATGTCAGTAGACTCCCCGCCCACCTCTACACTCCCCTTACACTAAATTCTGCTATGATCACCAACATCCAGTCAAAAACCAGAAAAGTAACCACATGACTTCAGAAAAGGAGTGAGGGTGGGAATTAAAAAATAATGCCCGTCTCCAGGCTAGTGCATGAGATATGTAAATAACCTTTCACTCACAGCAAGGGGGCCGAACGGACCAAGGTTTTTCTCTAAGTCCGTTTTATTTCACTGAACAATAAAAGAGGATTGCTCAGAGCTGGATTAACTCTGTGTGGCAAGACTGGGCACATACGATAAAAAAAAATCTTATACTCTTATACTCTACATTGTGACAAAAAAAAAAGAAAATTGGGTTTACATCCACTTTAATGCCTATTAACCGACAGAAATTTTGTTATCCTCTGCTGCAGTGTAAGGCGTCATTCACACTTGTACGACCCCAAAGTCATGATTACTTTGGAGTACAACTTTGAATGGGTGCAACTTGGATGTGACTTGTTGTCCCTCTGCAAAGTCGGACTCACTGGTGCGTGTAAAACATTCTGGTATGACTTTCATGCAACTTTTGAGGGTAAACATTAAAGTCTATGGCCCTCAAGTACATGAAAGTATGACCAAAGTAGTGTATGAACGACTTTAAGTCGCACATGTATTAATGGTCATCATTGGAAAACATGGGGTACGACTTGTCAAGCGACTGATGTCCAAAGTCGCACAAGTGTGAATAAGGTTCACCTGCTGTTGCGGTTTTGCATTCAGCTGTGCTACATTAAACAGCTCTTGGGAAACGCATTGGAACCACATTTGTCTTTGCTTAAAGTAATGAATATCTACATGGTTTTCTATAACATTACACGTGAATTACAATAAAGGCAGCGTCATATCACTAAACCCACATCATGAAAAACAAATCAATAAATCATGTAATTACATGCTGTTCATACTCAGTCACTCAGATTTGTTTTCTGTATTCTGCAAAAAAAAACCTGGTTGATCCTGCTGCTCTTCTTTTATAACAGTGTAAATTTGCTGTTCCCTCAAAAAAACTCAAGACACCCCTAAGTGTAAAGGTCCAAATTTGTCCCAAAGTGTCAATATTTTGTGTGGCCACCAATATTTTCCAGCACTGCCTTAACCCTCTTGGGCATGCAGTTCAACAGAGCTTCACAGGTCGTCACTGGAGTCCTCTTCCACTCCTTCATGACAACATCACAGAGCTGGTGGATGTTCGAGACCTTGCACGCCTGCACCTTCTGTTTGAGGATGCCCCACAGATGCTCAATAGGGTTTAGGTCTGGAGACATGCTTAGCCGTCCATCACCTTTACTCTCAGCTTCTTTAGCAAGGCAGTGGTCATCTTGGAGGTGTGTTTGGGGTCATTATGTTGGAATACTGCCCTGTGGCCCAGTCTCTGAAGGGAGGGGATCATGCTCTGCTACAGTATGTCGCAGTACATGTTGGCATTCATGTTCCTTCAATGAACTGTAGCTCCCCAGTGCCAGCAGCAGGACACCCTTTACATTGTATACAAAGTAATTTCTTCAGTGTTGTCACATTGAAAGATATAATAAAATATTTACAAAAAATTGGAGCGGTGTACTTACTTTTGTGAGAAGGTATATATTTGAATGTCAATTGAAAACAGTTTATATTATTTACATTTAGGCCTCTTTTACACTGAGGCGTATTTCAGGCACTTTAGTGCTAAAAATAGCGCATAAATAATGCCTGAAATAATCCTGCCCCAGCAACCTCAATGTGAAAGCCTGAGGGCTTTCACACTGAAGCGATGCACTGGCGGGAGAAAAAAAAAAAAATCTCCTGCAAGCAGCATCTTTGGAGCGGTGTGTATACCGCTCCTTCCCATTAAAAACAATGGGACCCCACGGCAATACCGGCGGTATTAACCCTTTTTCGGCCGCTAGCGGGGGTTAATACCGCACTGCTAGCGGCCGAATACCGCCACCACACATCCTCCCCCAATGTGAAAGGGGCCTTACTCTGAATTCCAAAGGCTGTTTTTTTTTTTTGTTTTGTTTTTAATATGTGACCAGCAGCAGAGGACTAGAAGCTCCTCCTGCTTCCGTTTCTCTGCATTTCTATGCAGACAAATTGGGAAAGAGCAGATTCATGTGACTGCTGTATATCGATTAGGAAAAAGGTAGTTGTATTTTTTTTTATTAAAATAATTGCAGTGCCATCATCCAGATACAGAAATGGAATGGACAATGTAAATTACACCATGCGTGTTCTTTGTATCTGTAAAAGAATGGACAGTGCGCCAGGGCGATGTAACTCTAGTGTGCATTTGTCTTCATAATCAGCAGCCATCCTTCGACCAGTGACAAAAAAGGGATTTTTTAATACAGCTTACCTGTAAAATCCTTTTCTTGGAGTACATCACGGGACACAGAGCGGCATATTCATTACTATACGGGTTATATGGACTACCTTCAGGTGATGGACACTGGCAATCTCAAACAGGAAGTCCCCTCCCTATATAACCCCCTCCCCTAGAGGGAAGTACCTCAGTTTTGTAGCAAGCAGTATGCCTCCCAAAAATGTTCCCATAAGAGGGGTGGGAGCTCTGTGTCCCGTGATGTACTCCAAGAAAAGGATTTTACAGGTAAGCTGTATTAAAAAATCCCTTTTTCTTTCTCGTACATCACGGGACACAGAGCAGCATATTCATTACTATACGGGATGTCCGAAAGCAATGCTTAAATGAGGGGAGGGAGACATCTTCCCAACGGGATTTAATTTAGAGGTATACTCAAATAATAATAATAAATCCAACTTAGTCAAGAAATAAATTTGAATTTTAAATCAAGGGTGCCCCCGATTCCGAGGACCTTAAACCGCAGCCTGTAGTAATGCCTGCCCAAAGGCTGCATCTGCACTCCTTCTCACGTCCAACTGATAAAACTTTGTAAACGTGTGGACTGATGACCACGTTGCCGCCTTGCATATTTGAGCCATAGAGATCTGATGGTGTGCTGCCCAGGAGGCGCCCATGGCCCTGGTAGAATGGGCCTTTATTGACAAAGGAGGAGGCAACCTCTTCAAACCGTAGGCCTGAATGATTAATTGTCTAATCCATCTCGAGATGGTGGACTTTGCAGCTGCCTGTCCCTTCTTGGGCCCATCTGGTAAAACGAACAACACATCTGTTTTCCGAATCTTTTCTGTAGCTTTAAGATAGGCCCTCATGGCCCTGACAATATCCAAGGTATGCAGCAACCCTTCCTTTCTAGAAGTGGGTTTCGGAAAGAAGGATGGTAGTACCAAATCCTGGTTCAGGTGAAAACTGGATATAACCTTTGGTAGAAAGGAAGGATGAGGCCGGAGAACCGCCCTGTCCTTATGTAGAATGAGATATGGTTCCTTACAAGATAAGGCTGCCAATTCTGACACTCTCCTGGCCGAAACTATGGCGACCAGAAATACCAACTTTCTTGTCAGTAAAACCAAAGGAATTTTAGCCAACGGCTCAAAGGGTTGTTTCTATAGAGTCGACAGAACAAGATTTAAGTCCCATGGACAAAGTGGTGACTTGACAGGAGGATTAATACGCAAGACCCCCTGTATGAAGGTCTTAACCAGCGAGTGGGTGGCCAGCGGCCTCTGAAACCACACTGACAAAGCTGAAATCTGTCCCTTGATTGTGCTTAATGCCAGGCCTTTATCCACTCCTAGCTGGAGAAAACATAATAACTATCAATGGTATACTTGCGGGAATGCCATCTCTTGGATTCACACCAGCCTACGTAGGCCCTTAACACCCTGTAATAAATTACCCTGGAGGCCGGCTTTCTAGCCTTAATCAGGGTAGGAATTACCTGCCTAGACAGACCTCTACCCCTGAGAATCAGGGATTCAGCCGCCAGGCCGTCAAATTTAGACGCCGTAATGCAGGGTGGAGGATCGGGCCTTGTGAGAGTAGGTCTGGTCGTAGAGGAAGAGTCCAAGGGTCTCCCACTGCCATCTTCAGGACTAGCGAGTACCATGCCCTCCGGGGCCAAGCTGGGGCTACTAGGATGACTGGCTTGTGCTCCATTCTGATCCTGCGCAACAGGCGGGGAAGTAACTGTAGCGGGGGAAATGCATATAGAAGTTTGAATTTATGCCAAGGGCAAACCAACGCATCGGTTCCGCAGGCCATAGGGTCCCTTGCTCGAGACACGAACCTGTCTAGCTTCTTGTTGAACCTTGATGCCATTACATCCATGTCTGGCACTCCCCACTTCTGGCAGATTGTCTGAAAGACCTGGGGATGCAGAGACCACTCCCCCGGCGACAGAGTCTGGCGACTTAGGAAGTCTGCCTGCAGGTTGTCCACTCCGGGAATGAATATCGCCGAAATGCAGGGTACATAAACCTCTGCCCACCGAAAAATCAAGCTCACCTCCCTCTGAGTGGCTTGACTCCTGGTTCCCCCTTGGTGGTTTATGTATGCCACCGCTGTGGCATTGTCTGACTGAATTCTCACCGGGGACCCCTGTAATCTGGATGTCCATGCCAGGAGGGCTAGCCGAGCAGCTCTGATCTCCAAGACATTGATGGGCAGCTGCCTCTCCGCCTCTGCCCAAGTTCCTTGGCGAGTGAACTCATCCAAGACTGCTCCCCAGCCTACCAGGCTGGCGTCTGTGGTAACTACCTTCCAGACTACGGGGCTGAAAGACTTTCCCTTCAGAAGATTCTGAGGGTTTAACCACCAGGCCAGACTTTGCCGGACCCTTGATGATAGCGTCAAAGGGGACTCCAAGGCCTGTGCTCTCTTGCTCCAGGCTGCTAGAATGGCTGCCTGTAGGACGCGAGTGTGGATCTGAGCGTATGGTACCGCCTCGAACGTGGCCACTAGCTTGCCTAGTAATCGCATACACAGGCGAATAGTTGGTTCCCTTTTGCTTAGAACCAACTGAACCAACACCGTGATGGCCTCGACCTTTACAAGGGGCAGGAACACTCTTTGCTGTTCTGTGTCTAATCTCATGCCGAGATATTCCAACTGTTTTGTAGGATGAAATGCTGATTTTTCCCGGTTTAGGACCCAGCCGAACCTCTCGAGGTACTGAACCGTGAGGTCTACTGCTCGTTCCAGACAAGGCCGCGAGTGATCTATGATTAAAAGGTCGTCCAAGTATGCTAGGACCGTGACCCCTTGGAACCTTAGATTGGCCAGAATTGGAGCTAGGACCTTCGTGAATACTCGGGGGGCTGTAGCGAGCCCGAAGGGGAGCGCCACAAATTGGAAGTGTCGATGACCCACTGCGAAGCGTAAAAATCTTTGATGTGGCTGAAAGATTGGTACATGAAGGTAAGCATCCTTTATGTCTATAGAAGCCAGAAAGTCGTCCCTCTGGAGCGTGGCCACTGCTGACCGAACGGATTCCATCCGGAAGGAGCGAACTCTTAGGTAAACATTTAAACCCTTTAGGTCCAAGATTGGCCTGACATCGCCGTTGGGCTTTGGTATGACAAACAGATTGGAATAGAAACCTAGCCCTTGTTCTTGGGCTGGTACCTCTATTATCACGCCCTGGTAAAGCAGGTGATCCAAAGCCGCCAGCATCGAGGCCTTCTTTGTCGGATCGTTGGGTACCCTTGACTCCTGAAAATGAGGTGGAGGAAACTTTAGAAACTCTAATCTGTAGCCTGTGGTCACAGACGACCGGACCCATTTGTCGGGGATATTGGCTTCCCAAACCTCTGAGAAGAGACGAAGCCTTCCCCCCACTCGCGTGAGTGGGGGCGTCCCTTCATAAGGCAGACTTAGGGGCTAGCTTTGTTGGCTTGCGATACCATGGCCTCTTACCTCCAGGGGCCTGTCCCTGCGATTTATTGTTAAAGTTTGATCGCGCAGGAGGCCGTCGATACTGCCTGGAATTTGAGGGCCCCCGGGACAGGGGAGAGCTACCTTTTAAATGTAGGACCCCGGAATTTCTTTTTGACTGGTAAAAGGGTACTTTTGCCACTTGAAATAGTCTGAATGTATTTATCCAGATCCACTCCGAAGAGTCGTCCTCCATGGAAGGGAAACCCTGCCAGAAACTTTTTGCATGGGGGCTCCGCCGCCCAGTTCTTCAACCATAAGAGCCTTCTCATATGCACTAAAAATAGTGACAAACGAGAGGCCTGCTGGATGGAATCTTTTATAGCATCCACCGCAAAACACAGAACTCTGGGAATGTCAGAAAACTCTTCTGCCTGTTGGGCAGGAATGTCTTTAAGCATTTGTTTTGTCTGGTCTTTTAACGCCTGACAAACTCCAATTGCAGCCACTGCTGGCTGTACCACTGCTCCTGCCGTAGCAAAGGATGCCTTTAAAAGTGTCTCTAAACGTTTATCAATTGGATCCTTAAACATTTGTATGTTTTCCACCGGGCAAGTTAGTGATTTATTTACACATGAGACGGCTGCGTCCACAACTGGGAGCGCCCACCTCTTCGAGAATTTCTCTTCCATAGGGTAAATAACAGAAAACCTCTTAGGCGGCAGAAAAATCCTGTCCGGTCGTACCCAATCCTGGAAGATCAATTCCTCCAATAGAGGATGGACCGGAAAAACAGCGTTGCTCAAAGGTGCTTTTAAAGAGCCCAGAGAGGAAAGAGCCCAGAGAGGATACCGCAGGAACCTGAGGCTCTGGTAATGGTAAATTAAATGCCGAGCGGACCATGTCTGTCAAAGACTGGACCCACAGCCTCTCTGTTTGGGAGTCTGAAAACGGTTCCTCAGAGGTAGATTCTTCAATCCCTGAACCCTCTAGGTTCCGGTCCAATTGATACTCCTGAAATTCTAATTCCTCCGGAGAGAGAATTTCAGCGTCCGAGGATACACATTTTGGCGATGGGGATCTAGCCCGCTTCTTGCCAGGAATAGAGCTAGCGATCATAGCTGCTAATCTTTTCTCTAGCCCCCCTAGGGTGACGGCTAGCATCTCCTCTGTGACAAAAACAGGGTTGGGCTGATCTGGGCCAGCCTCAGCACCAGACCCCCCTAATGGCTCATCCAAGACGACCCTTATAGGAATAAGCTGCGGGGAAAGTACCGGCATATCATCAGAATCAGAGGGGGAACCCCTTTGTTTTTTGGCCTTTTTTGTACCTTTTGATCCCGAACCCTTGGAAGCCATAATACAAAACCGAGGGACTCTGCCTACAACAACAGACTGTTGTGGCCAGGAGTACAAAACTAGGGTTTAGGGGACAATAGGACCACTAATGCCCAAAAACCGGTGGCGCCCAGTATGTTTTCTTTTTTTTATATATATCTTTTTTTTTTTTTTAAACATACAGCACCACCCCAATTTTGTTTGCCAGCCTCCAACCTGTTGCCAAAGGGATTTTTGGCTTAACACAATTGCATTGGAGCAAACTCCAGCATGTACTACCCCTCTTCCGCCACCGGGAGTCACTGTTCTGCCGCTCTGCGTCCTCTCCCTTCCAGATCAGCCTCAGACTTAGCCATGATCACAGCCTGCTGTGTATAACAGCGATTGAAGGCACGCCCTCTAGTGACGCTGCAGGCACGCTCCCCGCCCCCCTCCCCGAACGGCGCGAAAAACGCCTATTTGACGTGCACGCGTATGCCGGGGGAGGGGAGCACATGGAGGAGACGCGCTACTGGAGACCTAGGAATGCAGGCTTCAGGCGGCAGATTCAAACCCCGGTCAGGTAGGACTTTCAAAAAGGCCGCACAGGAATCCTTATCAGCCCTGGGACAGATCTCTGAAAGAAGACCTTCCCAACCAGCGAGCAGCAGGTAGCTAGCAAACCTATTTTAGACAGGGGGACCAAGTGATGGGGGGGAAAATCAGATCATCCTGTCTCTCAGACATAGTGACCATGGCTGCCAATGCAGAGCATACTTAGGCTACCCCCCTTAAGATCTCCCCTGGAGAGCCTGCTGTCGAACCAAGTCCCGCAGGCTCCCCTCTTACCTGCTCCATGCCGCAGGACGTTTGCCTAGCAAAAACGGTCCAATCTTCTCCCATCTCCGTGGGTAGCGTAGTAGACCTTCAGGCACTGGGGTCCTGGAAGGCACCCACTGTCCTGGACCTATACAGCACCCTGGCAAACAGGATCTTATGTTTTTTTTTAAAACTCCAAGTCCTGGGCCCAGCCCTCTAGAGAGGAGCATTATAGGCAAAACCCCACGGTTTGGGGCCCGGGTACTGTCCACTTTGGCACTGAGGCACCTTGGACAGATCCGGTTAGCCTGCCCTTAATCCCAAGGATGTGGAGGCAAAGCTATTCCGTGACCAACACCTAAGACACTGGCGAAAAAACTGAGGTACTCCCTCTATGGGAGGGGGTTATATAGGGAGGGGACTTCCTGTTTGAGATTGCCAGTGTCCATCACCTGAAGGTACTCCATATAACCTGTATAGTAATGAATTTGCCGCTCTGTGTCCCGTGATGTACAAGAAAGAAAGATGCCTACTTAGAAGCAGCAGCAGAAAAGGAAGCAACGATGCTTCTTTCAATATTGCTTGTCTGGATAAGTGTAGGTAGAAGAATGTAAACAGGAATCATAGGAATGAACCTCTGAAGGTCCCTGGCTGACAAAAATCTAGTGGCGGTTCAAGTGTATGTAAAGCCAAAACCTGTTCTGGATGCAATGTGAAAGGGTTAGCACCTCTGTTTTTACTTCTCACTATGCCCAAGATTTATTTTCTCTAGGAACCATTGTCTCATTTACAGCAAGTGATGCCAATCCAAAATATGCAGCTGTCACAGGTAAAGAAATGACATTTTTTGAACAGGTAGTGAAGAGAAATCTCTGTGGCTGGACAACATTAATAAAAAAAAATAATAAAATACCGTATTTATTGGCGTATAACACGCACAGGCGTATAACACTCACCATAACTTTAAGAGGGAAGTTTCAGGAAAAAAGCATTCCACAGCCCCCTGCGTATAAGACGCAGGCACACTTTACCCTCCTATTTTCAGGGTAAAAAAAAAGTGAGTGTTATACGCCAATAAATACAGTAATTGGGAACTCCACCATTCCCTAGTCTTCCTAAAACAAAAAAAATGTGTTGTATACATTTTATGTATATGCAGTTAATCACACAATTGATGTGCAGAACTACATACATGTATGTGTTTGTATGCATTTTACATACATGTTTATTGCTTAATCATCATGCAATATGAGAGAATAAAAACAAATAATTATTTCATAGTACGGTGGCATGATATTTAAAGAATGCAACGCACAGATTTTAACTAGGTACAAAGAAAAGGATGAGACTTTACCTTGGAATACAGTAAAGTTTATGCATTTTACTACAACACAAACAATTTTGAACACTACTATAACCAAGACCCCTTTCACACTAGGGTGGTGTGGGCATTAGCGGTAAAATGCTGCTAGTTTTAGTGGCACTTTTCTGTCGCTAGCAGGGCGCTTTTAACCCCCCGTGCTGCGATGCTTCGGCAGCATTGCTCAATAATTTCAATGGGCAAGGCGGTTTGAGTGCCATGTATACACCGCTCCCACCACAAAGATGCTGCTTGCAGGCCTTTTTTTTCCCACCATGCAAGCACACACCGCCCCAAAATGAAAGCACTCGGGCTTTTACACTGGGGTGCCTTGAGGGGCGCTTTTCAGGTGCTTTTCAGGCTCTATTTTTAGCGCCAAAATACCTAGAAAGTGCCCCAGTGTGAAAGGAGTCTAAGAAATACTGGTTTACATTGTTCAGCAGTGATCAGGTAATATATCAGTACTAATAAGCATGGCAGTAGCTTAGGTAGAAAGAATTCAAAATAGCAGACAAGATAATGATGAAGGAATGAAATGCATGTTTATTCACCTATGTAAAGGCTCATAAGACCAGAACAGGCATTATGGCTTTTATCTTCCAACTACGATCGTTTGAAGGCTTTTAAGAATCAAGAATTCTTTCCTTTCCAATGTGTGAATATACATCTACATCATTATCTTTAAAGCGGATGGTTCAGCAAAAAAAAATATTAAAAGCCAGCAGCAACAAATACTGCAGCTGCTGACTTTTAATATTAGGACACTTTCCTGTCCTGGAGTCCAGCGGGGTCCGCAGCAGAGGACGAGCGATCGCTCGTCACCCTGCTGCTCCCCCCTCCATCCACGGTGAGGAAACCAGGAAGTGAAGCGCTGCGGCTTCACTGCCCGGTTCCCTACGGCGCATGCGCGAGTCGCGCTGCGCCCGCCGATTGGCTCCCGCTGTGTGCTGGGAGCCGAGAGTTCCCAGCACACAACGGGGGGGGCGACGGGATGTCGCCAAAAAAACAGACTTTTGCCCGAGACTGCGGGCCGGAAGTGGGTGCGGATACCTGTCTTTAGACAGGTATCTGCACCCCCCTCCCCCCTGAAAGGTGTCAATTGTGACACCGGAGGGGGGGAGGGTTCCGATCAGCGGATCTTCACTTTAGGGTGGAGATCCGCTTTAAGTTTTTTTTATTTAGGTCATGTGGTAAAAATACAATCACATCTGGGATTAGCGCTACATCACATGCTACAGTAAAGCAGGTTAAAGCTTGTTTATTCACATTATTATTCTAGCTGTTCACATGGTGATAAGGATCTTTAAATCATACTTACCTATTATCATTAATAAATTCAAGGATTTCTTGTTCTAATTTTAGCAGCATCATTCTATCCCTAAAGGAATTAAATTAAAATTATTTCCCATCCATATAGAACAGCAATAGCACCTTTAATTCAGCATAGTCTTAACACATCAGTAGTAGCTTTACCAAACAGATCTAAAGTATAGCATGTGAAACCTTTGGTTACATTTGCCTAAACATCTGTCCTTCACTATACATATTACAATTGCAAAATAGAAAGACTACATTTGCAAGAGGTAATGATATGCCTTTATGATTAAGCAATCATAAGTACTTAAACATCTGAGATGTTACTAAAGAAAATGCCTGGGATTGCTGAAGTTTGATCTAAGAGTATAAACAGACCAGATTTAACTTATTCATTGTCCAACTATGGACTCAGGAACAGCTGGTAAAAACAAACTGTACTGCTTAAAGCAGAGGTCCACCTAAAAAAATAAAAAATAATATTAAAAGCCAGCAGCTTTTGTAACACCAGAGAGGTGGCGGGTTCCGGAAAAGCAGAGGTTGCATTTGTGTGGACCTCTGCTTTAACTGCAGTATAGAGGAAGTAGCGAGGCTGTCTGATTGAACAGTTCTAAATATTTTGGCAGGCAAGAGTAATTACAGAAGAAAAAAAAAAAACACGTGAACCCCCTAGAATTAACTGTTTTCTTCAGTAATTTGTCCTAAAATTAGATTTGAGCCTCATCTACGTCACAATAGACAAACATATTGTGCTTAAGCCTATTACTATTCTAATTTTTCTGGTCTTTACTGAACACTCTCATTAAACATTCAGTGTTGGGAGGAAAAAGTAAGTGAACCCATAGACTAATAACTTCAAATGCCAAATTGGAGTCCAATTGATGAAATTAGTTTGGAGGTGTGGTTTAGAGACCTTTTGATTGATAGAAGACACTGACATTTTAAGATTGTCGTTCATAAGAAGCATCAGCTGATGAGAACCATGCCTTGTCAAAAGGAGCTACTACTATTTGAAGACATAAGATCAACGAGAAGCTAACCTGCATAAGGGGGTCCCTTGAAAAGGATAAAAAGCAATCTCAAAGTGTTTAGGCATCCATCATTTAGAAAAGACAAACTGTCTATAAATGGAGGCCGTTTAGCATTGTGGCTACTCTTCCCAGAAGTGGTCGTCCAGCCAAGATAATTTACAAGGCACAAAACAGAATCCTTAATGAGGAAAAGAACAAACATTTAACAGCTTGAAGACATCACTGGACCTGTCAAACATCTACCATGTGCAAGTCATTGAACAGGCAGGGTGTCCATGGCAGAACATGGAGGAAGCTGCAGCTTTCCCAAAAAAACAAAACAAAAAAAAACACATTGCTGCGTGCCTGCAGTTTAGCAAAGAGCACCATGGCAAACCGCAGTGCTACTGGGAAAAGGTTTTGTTGACTAATTAAACAAAAGTTGAATTGCTTGGGAAAAACATTCAACATTATGTATGGCGCAAAAATGGGCATAGCTTGCCAACATCAAAGCATCATCCCAACTGTAACGTATGGTAGAAGAAACATCGTGATTTGGGCTTGTTTCACTGCCTCAGTGCTTAGACCACTTGCCATCAGCAAAGGGCAGATTTATTCTACAAAATATTTTAACAAAATATCCTACAGGATAATGTCATGGTGGCCGTCTGTCGCCTGAAGCTTAGGAGAAGTTGAGCGACGTAGCAGGACATCGACCCCAAGTATCAAAGTAAATCCACCACAGACTCTCGTCAGAAAAAGATAATACAGTTTTTGGAGTGGCCCAGTGAGAGCTCAGACCAAAACCACAACAGATGACCTCAAAAGAATAAATTTACACCAGACATCATACAAATGTGTCAGAGCTGAAGCAGTTTTAAAAAAGAGGAATGTCCAAATTTCCTCCTGAGCATTGTGCAGGTCTGGTCCAGAGCTATAGGAAGGACTTGCTTGAAGTCATTGCTGCCAAAAGGAGGTTCGACACACCATTAATTCCAAAGGTTTACTTTTTTCTCCAGCACTGTGAATGTTTAATTGGTGTGGTTTAATAAAGACACAAAAAATTAGAATTGTTTGCATGATTTCAGCTTAAAGTGAATGTAAACCCACTCATCCTTTCTAAACTACTGCCACAGTGCTGATCTATAAGGATATAGATGCCTCCTACATGTATCCTTACCTGTCAAATGTCTCCCCTCTGTTATAAGAACTGAAAAACTGCAGATTCTGTGGGTGGATCTGTTGTCTGGAGCTCGGTGGGTGGAGTTGTGATGTCAGTAGACTCTGCGCCCACCTCTACACTCCCCTTGTCAACATGCATTTTCTCCTGTGTATTCCTTACACTAAATTCTGCTATGATCACTAACATCCAGTCAAAATCCAGAAAAGTAACCACATGACTTCAGAAAAGAAATGGGGGTTTGAATTAAATAATGCCCGTCTCCAGGCTAGTGCATGAGATATGTAAATAACCTGTCATTCACAGCAAGGGGGCCGAACGGACCAAGGTTTTTCTCTGTAAGTCCGTTTTATCTCACTGAAAAATAAAAGAGGATTGCTCAGAGCTGGATTAACTCTGTGTGGTAAGACTGGGCACATATGATAGGAAATCTTTTACTCTACACTGATAGCAACAAATAAATAAAACATTTTGGGTTTACATCCACTTTAAGCACATTGGGGCTGATTTACTAAAGGCAAATCCACTTTGTACAACAAGTGCAGTCGCTGCAGATCTGAGGGGAAGCGCTGTCAATTTTTATCATCCAATCATGTACAAACAAAAAAAGGATTTTTAATAAACAGCTTACCTGTAAAACCCTTTTCTTGAAGTACATCACGGGACACAGAGCGCATAGCCATTACACTTGGGTTATATGGGTACCTTCAGGTGATGGACACTGGTGTAATCAATTTCACAGGAAGTCTCCTCCCTATATAACCCCCTCCCACTGGGAGTGCTTCAGTTTTGTAGCAAGCAATTCCTCCGAGGTTACACAATGTTCCCCAAAAGAGGGGTGGGAGCTCTGTGTCCCGTGATGTACTTCAAGAAATGGATTTTACAGGTAAGCTGTTTATTAAAAATCCTTTTTTCTTTATCGTACATCACGGGACACAGAGCGCATAGCCATTACACTTGGGATGTCCTAAAGCAATGCTCTATGAAGGGAGGGAGACCGTAAGACCAAGAATAGCCAAACAAAAAAATTATCAGGAAGTAAAGTAGCTCCACCAACAGAGAAAAGGGGGCGTGACCCGGGCCAGAGGATTCTATACTGCTGCCCGTAGGCCCGCCTGCCCAAATGCTGCGTCCGTACCCTTTGCAACGTCCAACTTATAAAATTTAGTAAACGTATGTACGGAAGAACAGGTTGCCTCCTTGCAATCCTGTGCCATAGAGATCTGATGGTGTGCCGCCCAGGAGGCACTCATGGCCCTCGTAGAATGGGCTTTAACTGATAAGGGAGGTGGAACGCGCTTCAGACCATAGGCCTGAAAAATCAGCTGCTTAATCCACCTAGCCAAGGAAGACTTGGCAGCCGGCTGACCCTTCTTGGGGCCATCCGGAAGAACAAAAAGCACATCTGTTTTCCGAATCTTCTCTGTAGCCTTGAGATAGACCCTCATGGCTCGAACCACGTCCAAAGTATGAAGCAGTCTTTCCTCTCTGGACTGGGGAGTAGGAAAGAAGGATGGTAGGACTAGGTCCTAATTCAAGTGAAAACTGGATATGACCTTAGGCAGGAAAGAAGGTTGAGGCCGCAGAACCACTCTGTCCTTATGCAGAATAAGGTATGGCTCCCTGCATGACAAGGCCGGGTAGATCGGCACGTGTAGATATGCATCCTTTATGTCTATAGATGCTAGAAAGTCGTCTTGATGTAGGCTGGCTGCCACCGAACGTATGGACTCCATACGAAAGGTCTGAATCTTTAGAAAGCGATTTAGGCGTTTGAGGTCTAAGATAGGCCTGACGTCGCCATTGGGCTTTGGTATTATGAAAAGGTTGGAATAGAATCCCAGACCCCATTCCTGGGTTGGTATTTCTACAATTACTCCTTGGAGCAAGAGGCGATCCAATGCCTTTACAAGAGAGGCCCTCTTTAATGGGTCACTTGGAAGACTTGACCCCTGAAAATGAGGAGGGGGACTTCCCGAAACTCTAGCTTGTAGCCCGTGGCTACCACGGACCGTACCCAAGAGTCGGGAATTCTAGTATGAAGCAGTCTTTCCTCTCTGGACTGGGGAGTAGGAAAGAAGGATGGTAGGACTAGGTCCTAATTCAAGTGAAAACTGGATATGACCTTAGGCAGGAAAGAAGGTTGAGGCCGCAGAACCACTCTGTCCTTATGCAGAATAAGGTATGGCTCCCTGCATGACAAGGCTGCCAGCTCGGAAACCCTTCTGGGCGAAGCCATAGCCACCAAGAAAACCAACTTCCGGGTTAGTAGCACAAGAGGGATTTCTGTCAGAGGTTCAAACGGCTGCCTTTGTAAAGCTGGCAAGACCAGATTTAAATTCCAGGGGCAGAGGGGAGCTCTAATAGGGGGATTCACATGCAAGACCCCCTGCAAGAAGGTTTTCATAAGCGAATGGGTGGCCAAGGGTCTTTGAAACCATATCGATAAAGCCGACACCTGCCCCTTTAGAGTACTAAGAGCCAACCCTTTGTCAACGCCAACCTGGAGGAATCGCAAGATCCTGTCAATAAAAAACTTTTGAGACTCGCACCACTCCACATAGGTCCTCCAGACTCTGTAATAAATATTTCTAGAGACTGGTTTCCTAGCCTGAATCAACGTAGATATGACCCGAGCTGAGAGGCCTCTGCCCTTAAGAATTAGGGATTCAGCCGCCAAGCCGTCAAATTTAGCTGCTGTGTAGCAGGGTGGCAGATTGGGCCCTGAGACAGCAGATCTGGGCGCAGGGGGAGCGGCCACGGCGCCCCTACTGACATCCTCACAATGAGTGCGTACCAAGCCCTCCTGGGCCAGGCTGGGGCCACCAGGATCACAGGCCTGCGCTCCACCCTGATCCTCCGTAGAAGGCGGGGAATCATCTGCAGTGGAGGGAACGCATACAGGAGAGAAAACTGGTGCCAGGGGCAAACCAACGCATCGGTCCCGTAGGCCGAGGGATCCCTGGCTCGGGATATGAATTTGTCCAACTTTTTGTTGGATCTCGTTGCCATAATGTCCACATCTGGAACTCCGAATCTTTGGCAAATCTCCTGGAATACCTGGGGGTGAAGAGACCACTCCCCCGGGAGCAACTGTTGACGCCTCAAAAATTTTGCTTGAGAATTGTCTATCCCTGGGATGAACACCGCCGAGATGCAGGGTACATGGGCTTCGGCCCATGAGAAAATCAGGTTTACTTCCCTTTGAGCCGCTAGGCTCCTCGTGCCCCCCTGGTGGTTTATGTATGCCACCGCAGTGGCATTGTTGGACTGTATCCTTACTGGCAGACCATGAAGGGGAAGAGTCCAGGCCCAAAAGATTTCACCCTTTGACAAACCTTGAGGGACCAGCCACCAGAACAGGCTGCGCGGGACCCCTGGGGAGAGAACTAACGGACGATCTAATGCCTGAATGGACTTGTTCCAAGCAGAGAGAATGGCTGCCTGGAGATATCTGGTATGGATCTGGGCGTAGGGCACTGCTTCGAAGGCGGCCACCATCTTCCCCCGCAGTCGCATACATAGGCGAATAGTCGGCCAAGTTGCCCAAGACCATTTGAAGTGTTTGAGTTAATGACCTGACTTTTGCTTGAGGTAGAAATATCCTCTGGCAGTCTGTATCTAGCCGAAGGCCTAGATATTCCAACTGCTTTGTGGGTTGCAACATCGATTTCTTCTTGGTTCACAATCCACCCGAATTCCTCTAGATGCCGAATTGTGCGGACTACTGCATGATTGGGGTTGGAAGCTGATCTGTCGATAACCAGGAGATCGTCCAGGTATGCCAGAACCAAAACGCCTTCTGTCCTTAGGACGGCTAGCACCGGGGCTAACACCTTTGTGAATATCCGCGGAGCTGTTGCCAACCCGAAAGGGAGGGCTACGAACTGGTAATGACGGTGATCTATCATAAAACGAAGAAACTTGTGATGTGCCGGGTAGATCGGCACGTGTAGATATGAATCCTTTATGTCTATAGATGCTAGAAAGTCGTCTTGATGTAGGCTGGCTGCCACCGAACGTATGGACTCCATACGAAAGGTCTGAATCTTTAGAAAGCGATTTAGGCGTTTGAGGTCTAAGATAGGCCTGACGTCGCCATTGGGCTTTGGTATTATGAAAAGGTTGGAATAGAATCCCAGACCCCATTCCTGGGTTGGTATTTCTACAATTACTCCTTGGAGCAAGAGGCGATCCAATGCTTTTACAAGAGAGGCCCTTTTTAATGGGTCGCTTGGAAGACTTGACCCCTGAAAATGAGGAGGGGGACTTCCCGAAACTCTAGCTTGTAGCCCGTGGCTACCACGGACCGTACCCAAGAGTCGGGAATTCTGGCCTCCCACACTTCGGAGAAAACCGAAGCCTTCCCCCCACCCAAGAGAGTGGGGGCGCCCCTTCATGAATCTGACTTGATGACTGGTTTAACCGGCTTGCGAGACCATGGCCTATTGCCTGCCGTGGCTTGTCCTTGTGGGCGGCTATTAAATGCTGAACGCCCGGGAGGCCGTCGATACTAACGGGAAGTTGAAGGGGCCGAGCCTGCAAAGGCCTGTTGCTTAAACGCGGGCCCACGCGGTCTTTTCTTGACAGGTAAGAAAGAACTTTTACCACTTGATATGGTCTGGATATATTTATCTAGGTCTTCACCGAATAGTCTTCCACCATGAAAGGGAAATCCTGCTAAAAGCTTTTTGCAGGGTGCCTCTGCTGACCAGTTCTTCAGCCACAAAAGGCGACGCATATGAACCAACAGCAGAGATAGACGGGATGCCTGTTGAATGGAGTCCTTAATAGCATCTACTGCAAAGCAGAGAGCCCTTGGTAGGTCTGCCAATTCACGAGTTTGCTGAGCCGGCATGTCCCTTAATATCTGTTTAGTCTGATCCTTTAACGCCTGACAAACGCCAATGGCTGCCACTGCTGGCTGAACCACGGCACCTACTGTGTAATAAAAGAAGCCTTCAGTAGGGTCTCCAATTTTTTGTCGACCGGATCTTTGAACATCTGGACATTTTCAACCGGACAGGTCAGGGATTTATTCACGCAGGAAATGGCTGCGTCCAAAGTAGGGAGTGCCCATTTCTTTGCAAATTCCTCTTCCATAGGATAGAGAATAGAGAACCTTTTAGGAGGGATAAAGATCCTATCAGGTTGAGCCCAATCCTGAAAAATCACGCTCTCCAGAAGGGGGTAAATCGGAAAAGACGCACAACTTAATGGTGCCTTTGAAGAACCTAAAGAGGATACCGCAGGGGCTAATAGTTCTGACACTGGAAGTTTAAAAGCAGTGCGAACCATATCTGTCAGAGACTGGATCCACAGGCTCTCCGCTTGAGAAGCCGAAAAAAAAATTCATCTACAGTGGAACCCTCAATGTCTGAACCGTCGGGACTCGGGTCCGCTTAATCCCCCTGTGGGTCCAATTCCTCCGAAGAGAGGACCTCTGCATCTGAAAACACCAATCTAGGTGACGGGGATCTAGCCCGTTTGCCACTTGGCAAAGAGCGGGCAATCAAAGCAGTTAACCTTTCCTCTAGCCCACCCAGGGCGGTCGCTAGCATTTCTTCCGTAACGTAAACGGGAATGGGTTGATTGGGGGCCGCCTCTGCCCCTAGCACCCTCAATGGCTCCTGCAACATGCTACTCGGTGGTCTATCTGGTGAGGGTGGGACCGTTGGAGCCTGGCCCAAATCCTCTGACCCCGATGGAGACCTCTTTAGTTTTTTGGCACCCTTTGCAGCCTTAGCTGGTCCTGATCCCTTGGGAGCCATTGCACAACCTTGAGACACCCCTGTAGCCAACACCCGACTGTTGTAGCTAGAAGTGAATCATTAATAAGAACAGGCTATGGTAAAAAATTATATATATATATATATTTTTTTTTCAAATTTCCACACGCCCGAGAAGGCGGCAATACCGAGGAAATCCTGCGAGTATTGCAACACCAATGCCCGTTAGCCGGAGCCCAAGGTTGCACCGACTCAGATACTGCCGGATCTAAGGCCGAGTCCCTTTAAGAAAAAAACTTTTTTTTTTTTGTCAGTATGGACCTAAGTCCAGACCTGAAGATCCACAAACCACCACTAGGTGTCACTGCATAGCCAGAATGGCTCAGCTGCGCGCTCTGTGTCCTCTCTCTCCTCTGCTCTCAGGAGGGAATGACCAGCCAGGAAATGCTTTGCTTTAACTGAGACCTGACACTGCTGGCCCGCCCCCCCCACGCTGAAACCAACATGGAGGAAGCAGAAAGCAGAGGAGAAGCATGGACCAGCGCTAGCAGCCCAACAGACACCAGGTAAGCACCAATACTTAATGTAGTGCACACACAGAGGAAGCTGTCCCCATAGGCTTCCTAAGAAACAGGAGTTTCACCAGCATTCCCCCTTTATAGTACGTGGGGCTGCAGTATCATGCTAACAGGCAGATCTGGGGGGAGTAGCAAATACATATCTTAAACAAGCATACATAAACCTACATGTTATCTGGGTAAACATTAGTACATCCCATCCTGCCTCAAAGACATTGTGGAGATAGTGGCTGATGCACAAGCATACCATTAGCCAACCCAGAACCCCCAGGGGGATACCTACTGTCGAACCAAGTCCCGCAGGTTCCCTCTTACCTGCTCCACGCCGCAGGGTATTGCAAACTGCAAGAGGCCCAATCTTCCCCCATCTCCGTGGGTATTGTCTTGGACCTTCAGGGACCGGGGTCCTGTGTTAAGGAACCCACACACCTGGGCCTATATAGCACCCTGGCATCAGTAGCGTTTAGTCCTTGGAAGAGACTAAGGCACTGGAGCCCAGAATCCAGCCCTCCAAGGAGAGGCATTATAGGCTAAACCCCACGCAAGCAGGGCCCGGGTACCGTACACCTTGGCTTTGAAGCACTTCGGACGGATCCGGCTAGCTATCCTGGGTCCCGAGACCTCCGAGGGACAGCTAGACGTGACCAACACCTAAGACACTGGCGAAAAAACTGAAGCACTCCCAGTGGGAGGGGGTTATATAGGGAGGAGACTTCCTGTGAAATTGATTACACCAGTGTCCATCACCTGAAGGTACCCATATAACCCAAGTGTAATGGCTATGCGCTCTGTGTCCCGTGATGTACGATAAAGAAAATGCATTTTTTTTTCTTCCTCCTCAGATCTACAGCAACTGTATTTAGTAAATAAACCCCATTGTCTATTGTTGAGACTTAGATAAGGATCAGACAACATTTTAGGCCAGGTTTACATCTGTGGTAACCGGTTCACACCGGTTACCGCAGCCACCTGCACAGAAAAATGTGGTGGATGTGTGCGGGCCTTAGGGCAAATTACAGCAGGAACTAGCTAAAGCAGTAGCAAACTAATGGAATAAAAAAAAGGTGGGCTTCTGGGAAATTTAAGACATAATGTGCTACAATGCACCGCATACTAGCACAATCTGACAGACTTGCCCTAAATTGAAGCCCTCCAGCGAAGCCCGCTGCCCACACTCATCTTCACCCGGTCTTCCTTCAAGGTTCGGTTTGTGCACTCTGGCCAACAGAATGGTTGGGCCACGATGATGTCACTCCAGTGCATGAGTTCACAGCTGCTTAACTTACAGCACACTCTGACATCACTAGTGCTTCAAGTATGAATATCTCCTAAATACTGAAGGTCTAGGAGAGATTCACTGTACCCACAGGTAAGCCTTATAAAGGGCTTCCCTGTAGGTACAATTTAAAAAGGGGTGTTAATTACCGCTTGAATTCCAAGGAGTTTACATATTTATTCTGGTCACTGGGGTCAGCTCAAAAGGGAAAGCAGATAAAGAAAATCAGCAGAAAAATACTGTACCTAAAGCCGGGAACACAAAGTTTTTTTTTTTAGTGCAGAATACTTCGATCAGCGCTCTCTGCCATTGGCTGGGGGCACTGATCGGGAGTTGGTTGGATGCTAGCCTTTCAGAATTCCAGACAGCTTCTGTCAGACAAACATACACCACGGGCCCAATGTCAGTCTTTTTTTTTTTTTTTTTTAACAGGCAGCTGTCACATGACATTTGGCCCATGTGTATGGTGCTTAATGGAAGGAGAAGTTAATTAGGGCAAATTAGAGTAAACTAAATGTTATCGAGGGGTAAAACAGCAACTGGTGTATGTGCGGGAATCACGATATCAGTGACAGTAGCAGTTCAGCAATATTCAATCAGCTCTTTGACTTGCAATCCTGCTAAAGATGCTAACAAAAAAGATTGTCAAATGAAATGCCCAATTTTGAAAAGTTAAAATTGCATTTACAAGATACCTTGGGTTATTCTTCAGTGTGTTCACTAAGAATTCATGTACATCTATTCCAGTAGAATCCGTGTACTCCTGACTAGAATCTGTGGGGACAGAAGAAAGAAAGTCACTTCTTATAAAACACCAAGTCTCATCTTGGAAGTCAGTAGTGTCTTTATAAACACAATGGATACAACTTGCATTACTTTATAGTACATAATAAGCAACAGTAACACTACTGCCATGGGAGTGCACCACCCTCAATAGACCTTGCTAAACACCAATTACCCTCTAGCGACATTATACATCACTGGTTTCACTTCAGAAAACAAGGGTCTATGTCATTGGAAGTCATACAGACATGGTAGAATAAAATATGATTGTGTGTTGACCACTGCTCACGCTCCTCTCTCACAACTGAGTGAATCCTACTCATAGGAACCCAACAAAAAAAGTGCTTCATGTTCAAGTCCTAGTCCTAGGTTGGCAGTGAAACACCATCTCCCAGTAACCTTTTAGTAAGGCGCACACTAGTGGTAGCCACAAATAAAAAAAAGGGATTTTTAAATACAGCTTACCTGTAAAATCCTTTTCTTGGAGTACATCACGGGACACAGAGCGGCATATTCATTACTATATGGGTTATATGGAGTACCTTCAGGTGTGGACACTGGCAATCTCAAACAGGAAGTCCCCTCCCTATATAACCCCCTCCCCTAGAGGGAGTCCCTCAGTTTTGTAGCAAGCAGTATGCCTCCCAAAAATGTTCCCCAAAAGAGGGGTGGGAGCTCTGTGTCCCGTGATGTACTCCAAGAAAAGGATTTTACAGGTAAGCTGTATTTAAAAATCCCTTTTTCTTTCTCGTACATCACGGGACACAGAGCGGCATATTCATTACTATATGGGATGTCCGAAAGCAATGCTTTAATGAGGGGAGGGAGACATCTTCTCAAACGAGATTTAATTTAGAGGTATACTCAAATAATAATAATAATTCCAACTTAGTCAAGAAAAAACTTTTTTTTCTTTTTTACAACCAAGGGTGCCCCTGATCCCGAGGATCTTAAACTGCAGCCTGTAGTACTGCCTGTCCAAAGGCAGAATCCGCATTCCTTCTCACGTCTAGTTGATAAAACTTTGTAAACGTGTGGACTGATGACCACGTCGCTGCCTTGCATATCTGAGCCATAGAGATCTGATGGTGTGCTGCCCAGGAGGCGCCCATGGCCCTGGTAGAATGGGCCTTTACCGACAAAGGAGGAGGCAACCTCTTCAAACCGTAGGCCTGAATGATTAATTGTCTAATCCATCTCGAGATGGTGGATTTTGCAGCTGCCTGCCCCTTCTTGGGGCCATCTGGTAGAACGAACAACACATCTGTTTTCCGGATCTTTTCTGTAGCTTTAAGATAGGCCTTCATGGCCCGGACAATACCCAAGGTATGCAGCAACCCCTCCTTTCTAGATGTGGGTTTCGGAAAGAAGGATGGAAGTACCAAATCCTGGTTCAAGTGAAAATTGGATATAACCTTTGGTAGAAAGGAAGGATGGGGCCGGAGAACTGCCCTGTCCTTATGTAGAACGAGATATGGTTCCTTACACGATAAGGCTGCTAACTCTGACACTCTCCTGGCCGAAACTATGGCGACCAAGAAAACCAACTTTCTTGTCAGTAAAACTAAAGGAATCTCAGCCAACGGCTCAAAGGGTTGTTTCTGTAGAGTGGACAGGACAAGATTTAAGTCCCATGGACAAATTGGTGACTTGACAGGAGGATTAATACGCAAGACCCCCTGTATGAAGGTCTTTACCAGCGAGTGGGTGGCCAGCGGCCTCTGAAACCACACTGACAGAGCTGAAATCTGTCCCTTGATTGTGCTTAATGCCAGGCCTTTATCCACTCCTAGCTAGAGAAAACTTAACACCCTATCAATGGTATATTTGCGGGAATTCCATCTTTTGGATTCACACTAGCCTACGTAGTTCCTCCACACCCTGTAATAAATCACCCTGGAGGCCGGCTTTCTAGCCCTAATCAGGGTAGGAATAACCTGCCTAGACAGACCTCTACCCCTGAGAATCAGGGATTCAGCCTCCAGGCCGTCAAATTTAGACGTTGTAATGTAGGGTGGAGGATCGGGCCTTGTGAGAGTAGGTCTGGTCGTAGAGGAAGAGTCCAAGGGTCTCCCACTGCCATCTTCAGGACTAGTGAGTACCATGTCCTCCGGGGCCAAGCTGGAGCTACTAGAATGACTGGCTTGTGCTCCACTCTGATCCTGCGCAACAGGCGAGGAAGTAACTGTAGCGGAGGGAATGCATATAGAAGTTTGAATTGATGCCAAGGGCAAACCAACGCATCGGTTCCGCAGGCCATAGGGTCCCTCGCTCGAGACACGAACCTGTCTAGTTTCTTGTTGAACCTGGATGCCATTATATCTACGTCTGGCATTCCCCACTTCTGGCAGATTGTCTGAAAGACCTGGGGATGCAGAGACCACTCCCCTGGCGACAGAATCTGGCGACTTAAGAAGTCTGCCTGCAGGTTGTCCACTCCGGGAATGAATATCGCCGAAATGCAGGGTACATGAACCTCTGCCCACTGAAAAATCAAGCTCACCTCCCTCTGAGCGGCCCGACTCCTGGTTCCCCCTTGGTGGTTTATGTATGCCACCGCTGTGGCATTGTCTGACTGGATTCTCACCGGGGACCCCTGTAATCTGGAGGTCCCTGCCAGAAGGGCTAGGCGAGCAGCTCTGATCTCCAAGATATTGATGGGGAGCTGCCTCTCTGTTTTCACCCAAGTTCCCTGGCGAGAGAACCCCTCGAAGACCGCCCCCCAGCCTGCCAGGCTGGCGTCTGTGGTAACTACCTTCCAGACAACAGGGCTGAAGGATCTTCCCTTTAGAAGATTCTGAGGGTTCAACCACCAGGCCAGGCTTTGTCGGACCCTTGATGATAGCGTCAAAGGGGACTCCAAGGCATGTGCTTCTCTTGCCCCAGGCTGCTAGAATGGCTGCCTGTAGGACGCGAGTGTGGATCTGAGCGTATGGTACTGCCTCGAACGTGGCCACTAGCTTGCCTAGTAATCGCATACACAGGCGAATAGTTGTTTTTTTCTTGCTTAGAACCAACTGAACCAACCCCTTGATAGCCTCGATCTTTACAAGGGGCAGGAACACCCTTTGCTGTTCTGTGTCTAACCTCATGCCGAGGTATTCCAACTGCTTTGTAGGCTGGAACGCTGACTTTTCCCGGTTTAGGACCCAGCCGAACCCTTCGAGGTACTGAACCGTGAGGTTTACTGCCTGTTGCAGACACGGCCGTGAGTGATCTATGATTAAAAGGTCGTCCAAGTATGCTAGGACTGTGACCCCTTGGATCCTTAGATTGGCCAGAACTGGGGCTAGGATCTTCGTGAATACCCGGGGGGCCGTGGCCAGCCCGAAGGGGAGCGCCCTGAATTGGAAGTGTCGCTGCCCCACCGCGAAGCGTAAAAATCTTTGATGCGACTGAAAGATTGGTACATGAAGGTAAGCATCCTTTATGTCTATGGAAGCCAGAAAATCGTCCCTCTGAAGCGTGGCGACTGCTGACCGGATGGATTCCATCCGGAAGGAACGAACCCTTAGGTAACCGTTTAACCTCTTTAGGTCCAAGATTGGCCTGACATCGCCGTTGGGCTTTGGTATGACAAAGAGCTTGGAATAGAAACCTAGCCCTTGCTCTTGGGCTGGCACCTCTATTTTTACGTCCTGGCAAAGCAGGTGATCCAAAGCTGCCAGCATCGAGGCCTTTTTTGCTGGATCCTTTGGTAGCCTTGACTCTTGAAAATGAGGCGGAGGAAAGTTTAGAAACTCCAGTCTGTAGCCTGCGGTTACAGACGCCCGGACCCATTTGTCGGGGATCTTGGCTTCCCAAACTTCTGAGAAGAAACAAAGCCTTCCCCCCACCCGCGAGAGTGGGGGCGCCCCTTCATAAGGCAGACTTAGGGGCTGTCTTTGTCGGCTTGCGATACCATGGTCTCTTACCCCCAGGGGCCTGTCCCTGCGATCTACTGTTAACGTTGGATCGTGCAGGCGGCCGTCGATACTGCCTGGAATTTGAGGGCCCTGAGACAGGAAAGAGCTGCCTTTTAAATGTAGGACCCCGGAATGTCTTTTTTGACCGGTAAAAGGGTACCTTTGCCACTTGAAATAGTCTGAATGTATTTATCCAGATCCTCCCCGAAGAGTCGTCCTCCATGGAAGGGAAACCCTGCCAGAAGCTTTTTGCATGGGGGCTCCGCCGCCCAGTTCTTCAACCATAAGAGCCTTCTCATGTGCACCAAAAATAGTGATAAACGAGAGGCCTGCTGGATGGAATCCTTTATAGCATCTACCGCAAAACACAGAGCTCTGGGAATGTCAGAAAACTCTTCTGCCTGTTGGGTAGGCATGTCCTTTAGCATCTCTTTTGTCTGGTCCTTTAACGCCTGACAAACTCCAATTGCAGCCACAGCTGGCTGTACCACTGCTCCTGCCGTAGCAAAGGATGCTTTTAAAAGTGTCTCTAACCGTTTATCAACCGGATCTTTAAACATATGTATGTTTTCCACCGGGCAAGTTAGTGATTTATTCACACATGAGATGGCTGCATCCACCACTGGGAGCCTCCACCTCTTGGAGAATTTTTCCTCCATGGGGTAAATGACCGCAAATCTCTTCGGTGGCAGAAAAATCCTGTCCGGCCGTACCCAATCCCGAAAGATCAATTCCTCCAAGAGAGGATGGACCGGAAAAACTGCGTTGCTTAAAGGAGCTTTCAAAGAGCCCAGAGAGGATACCGGAGGAACCTGAGGCTCTGGCAATGGTAAACTAAATGCCGAGCGGACCATGTCCGTCAAAGACTGCACCCACAGTCTCTCTGTCTGGGAGTCTGAAAATGGTTCCTCAGAGGTAGATCCCTCAATCCCTGAACCCTCTTGGTTCAGGTCTAGTTGATCCTCCTGCGATTCCAATTCCTCCGGAGAGAGAATTTCAGCATCTGAGGATACACCTCTTGGTGATGGGGATCTAACCCGTTTCTTGCCAGGAATAGCTCTAGCGATCAATGCTGCTATTCTCTCTTCTAGCCCCCCTAGGGATACAGCTAGCATCTCCTCTGTGATAAACACAGGGCTGGGCTGATCTGGGCCAGCCTCCGCACCAGACCCCCCTAATGGCTCATCCAAGGCGACCTTTATGGGAATAAGTTGCGGGGAAAGTATCGGCATATCATCAGAATCAGAGGGGGAACCCCTTTGTTTTTTGGTCTTTTTTGTACCCTTTGACCCCGAACCTTTGGAAGCCATAATACAAAATCGAGGGACTCCGCCAACAACAACAGACTGTAGTGGCCAGGAGTACAAAACTAGCTTAGGGGACAATAGCTCACTAATGCCCAAAAACTGATGGGGCCCCGTATGTTTTTTTTTTTTTTTTTTTTTTTTTTAAATATATATAAGTCTCTTTCTCTTTTTTTTTTTCAAACATACAGCGACCCCAAACTTATTTTGCCAGCCTCCAACCTGTTGCAAAAAGGGGGATTTCTTGGCTTAACAGAAAGGCATTGGAACAAAGTCCAGCATGTACTACCCCTCTTCCGCCACCGGGAGTCACTGTTCTGCCGCTCTGCGTCCTCTCCCTTTGAGATCAGCCTCAGACTGAGCACTGACAATGCCTGCTGATCTATAACAGCACAAGGCGCGCCCCTGTATGACGCTGCAGGCACGCCCCCCCCCGCCCTCCCCTCCGAATGGCGCGAAAAAAGTCTATAAGACGTGCGGGCGCACGCGCGCGCGTATGCCGGAGCAGGAAGAACATTGAGGAGCCGCGCTGCTGGAGACCCAGGACTGCAGTACCAGGCGGCAGATTCAAACCCCCGGCCAGGTAGGACTCTCCAAAAGGCCCCATAGGGATCCTTACCAGTCCTAGGAAGAAAGCAGCAGGTAGCTAGCAACACAATTCTTAGACAGGGGAACCTAGTGATGGGGGAAATGGGATCATCCTGTCTTTCTCAGACATAGTGAGCAAGGTTGCCAATGCAGAGCATACTTAGGCTACCCCCCTTTTAGGTTACCCCGGAGAGCCAGCTGTCGAACCAAGTCCCGCAGGCTCCCCTCTTACCTGCTCCATGCTGCAGGATGTTTGTCTAGCCAAACGATCCAATCTTCTCCCATCTCCGTGGGTAGCGTAATAGACCTTCAGGCCCTGGGGTCCTATGAAGGTACCCACTGTCCTGGACCTATATAGCACCCTGGCAAACAGGAACTTATGGTCTTTATGAACTCCAAGTCCTGGGCCCAGGGTCCAGCCCTCCAAAGAGGAGCATTATAGGCAAAACCCCACGGTTTGGGGCCCGGGTACTGTCCACTTTGGCACTGAGGCTCTTTGGACAGATCCGGTTAGCCCGCCCTTAATCCCAAGGATGTGGAGCAAAGCTATTCCGTGACCAACACCTAAGACACTGGCGAAAAAACTGAGGGACTCCCTCTAGGGGAGGGGGTTATATAGGGAGGGGACTTCCTGTTTGAGATTGCCAGTGTCCACACCTGAAGGTACTCCATATAACCCATATAGTAATGAATATGCCGCTCTGTGTCCCGTGATGTACGAGAAAGAAAATGTATTCTATTTATAGGCAAATCTCCAAGCTTTTGAAAGTTGACAATCATGTGAAAATAAAATAAATAAATAAAATGTTGCTTATTGAAAAATCCACGGAGACACAGAAATCCAGAAACTGATTGCATTGCCACCTTCAGAGGGCTAGGACATTGGCAAACAGAAAAGTTGTAAGACAAAAATACAGGGGAATAAGACATTGGCCCCTCAATGGACTTTAAGGAATATTAGCCACACAACTGAAACAAACTGATTATGGACAGGCGCGAGCAAGGAATCTGTAGAACTTCCCTAAGAGGCTGCAAATCAACTGAGGCTTGGATAGCAAGCCGCGGCGCCATCTTGGATAGACGGAAGTGCCGTTTTTTCATTGCTGCAGGTGCATGGTGAGTCAGATCTTCACTGATTGGAGCAATCTTACTCTGTAGTGAGGGAACTCCCTTAAACACTATCTTGGCTTGTTCAGGCAGTAGTGGGCCCAATAACTTGTCTCCTCTGAGGATGTTCCAATGTTTGTTGAAAATGGTCTTAATTTGCTTATACTGAGTAGAGTAAGTAGTCAGCATAGCAAACTTGAAACCATCATCCGTGGGGCGTTTAGGTTTGACGGATATTAATGACTTCCTATCCAGTGAATGCAATACAAAATCAAAACGTTCTGCACTTGTGCGACCAAATATATTTTATATCTACTCACTTGTCCTTGTGGCATGCTATATGTTGGTCGCACCATTCGTGGTTTTTCCATCAGGGTTAGTGAACATATCGCACTAATAATAGGTGGGGATACTAAACATCCGGTACCATGACACTATAGGCAACATCATCCTAAGAACCCCAAGGGCACCCAGTTTGTCGTCATTGACAAATACACCCCGCCCTGGAGAGGTGGAGCTATGACCCGCGGGGTATCCCGCCTTGAAACTTTCTGGATATATGAACTCCAGACCTACATCCCATTAGGAATGAATGTTGAATGGGATATCAATTCTTTCATTAATATGTCATAAATTTATATTCTGGGTCTTTGGCAATTTTTGTAGTATTTTTTCTGTATTTCTATTTTCTCTTATATTGGAACACACAATGTGCATATTTCGCAATTTAGTCTGCGACTACCTTTTTAGTTATGTATATTCATATGTACGTGGAGATCTGACTCACAAGATACATGAAGCGATGTTTTTCCACTAATAGAAACACACCACTATCATTGAGATTAGTACATATGATCCAATTGCTCCATATATGGTGCCATTTTTTGGTATATATTTATATTATGGAGTAGCCCCATTGCCTGTTTATGCATAAGATTCAACCATCTACATTGTGCGAAGAAATAGTATGTAGTTTCGGCAGCCATAAAACTAACTAGTTCCTTTCTTTTCGGCCAGAACACAATCCTGTTTTGTTAACAAGGCATGGCTATTTTGATTGTTTTTAATCAGAGATCTATATGATTAGATCCTGCTCCACTCAGTTGGAACGCACACTAGCCGGAACGCATGTGCGTTCCACATGGAGCATGGCTAGCTAATCAGTGACCCACATAGCTAGATCCTGTTTTACTCAGTTGGAACGCACGTCAGCTGGAAAGCACGTGCGTTCCACAGTACGGTCGACGTAGGCGCGCATGCGCTGTTTTCTGACTAGTTCCATCTGCCCTTCCGGTCGCTTTGTGCGACGTTCATTTTTCCCGCTGGAGCGCATATGCGTTCCACAGCGCTGTCGCCGTATGTGCACAAGCGCGGACTTCAGTCCATCTCGGGGCACAGCCAGACACACCCATTAAGAGGCGCGGCTAACATACACGCGCCCTAGCCGTTATAGGCTGATATTCACGCACCTTAGTTGCTATTGGCTCATCGGCTATTGGCTGTAAGAACCAGGCACAAGGAACGTCCTGTTTTATTTTAGTTATCGTTTTTTACTTCATATTCTTATACTTTTTAGATATTGACTTTAAAGGTGTTACCACAGTTCTATACTCAGGGATCATGTCCCACAACATTTAGATCCAACGATATTTTCTTATTTTTCATACAATAAGTTGCTCACTTCCTGCTTATGCTAATGAGGCTAATTCACATTGAGGCTTGGATAGCAAGCCGCGGCGCCATCTTGGATAGACGGAAGTGCAGTTTTTTCATTGCTGCAGGTGTATGGTGAGTCAGATCTTCACTGATTGGACTGTAATTCACTGATTTTACATAAATTGGCACAGTGGAGAGACACCCCAGACGAAGTGCTCTATTCACGAAACGCGTCGGGAGCACTGCTGCCCTACTTGTATACAAGCGTTTTTTATTCATCTAAAATGTAAGTTTGACAGCTGCAAATAAATATTTTATTTTTCTACATAACGGGATTACGCTATGTGGCCACTTCTTTCTCTTATCTCTTCCAAAAATCATTCATTGTGAGAACATCGATTTGGGGATCGTACTCCCAGCTGGGCTTCGTCCATCCATCCCACAGAGGTTTTGATGACCAGCCAAAATATTGCCCTGTCAAGGAGCCCATTTTGACATCAGCCAATACAAGCCTATCCTGACTCTCAGTGGTGTAAGCCATCTGAAGTCAATTGGTTCCGGTAAGCCTGCATTGCTTTCGGTGGTGGGAACAACACAGTGGAGAAGTTATTTAACATTCACCAATCATCAGATTGACTGTTATTCTTACACCAAGATTTATTTTTATTTTAATTTTTCCTTTCACGGGATATTACTGCACCTGGCATCTATTGGCCAGTAACCTATTCATGTCTGTCTAAAGAAATGAACTATCACTGTTTCTTCAGTATATGTGTATTTCTATATGTGAATAATTGCATTCAATAGCAGTTGATCATATTATGTAATGCTATCATACTAACAGATTATTTATACACTGTTTACCACGCACCAGTTACATAGTGCCTGTCCCTGGATATTCCAGGGTCCTTTATTTTATTTGTTTCACAAATTTATTCACCCTTTTTTTGTGCATCTGACTATCATTAACAGATAGTCACTTTAAGCGCTACACATTTTCCACATATCCAATTCTTTTGCTTTTCTCATACGAGCCGTGTTAGCAGCTACCATTTAACCAATATTGGCAGCGTGGGGTATTCACCTTCCTTTTTTCGGTCCTCTGTGAATGGACTACTTTAATGAGGATTTAGTGAGCAGAATAGCATTGCCAATGGAAAATTCAAAGTTACCAACGACAAACATCTGGGAAACTGTATCCATAGGGAACCTAGGTCTATCAGGAGGGTTAAGACAGAAATAGCCAAGAAAAACGATTCTAGTAAATTGTTGCATTCAACTGGAGTTGTTCTGTAATGTTGAAACAAATCCAGCTGAATGTGATTAACTACTGCTAGATATATCATGCACCACAGACAAAAACCGACCCCCTTCAGTGAGGATCTACAGAGCATATCACAATAGGGGATGACAAGGAAAGGTACTAGGGTGGACAGAAGATCCAGTGTCTCGTACAGTAATAGGTGCTTCTGGATTTAATATACACTGCCAAGTGCAGTAACACCCAAACCATGGTTAAGGGCAAGTGAATAACTTGCCAAACTCAAGGTTTTAGCTCGATGGCTACCATGGGGCGACTTGCGCACCCAAATGTTGAATTTAAAAACTATCCAAGGAATCATCTGGATAAACCAACATCCCTAACTTTTAGAAGTGGAGGGTGCTGTTGTCCCCTCAGCCTTAACCCTTACCACAGGAAAAATTGTGATGGTGGGAAATTTGAAAAGGTGCCCAATGGTGAGGTAGCTCAATACTTTAGCCCAACCAGCACCTGAGGCTATGACACGGCTCAGGACCTGGAAAGCAATCCATGGCGAACAATAGGCAAAGGTCTGGAAAGCCCCACAATGCCCAGTGCCCAAAAGGTCATATCCCTGGCTAGCCCTGCAAGTTATACCGTCCAGAGGGGTCCGTGTATGGCCTTCAAAGAATTTTATGAGGAAATGCTGATCCAGATAGCTGCTAAATTGGTAGAGACAAGCACCAGTGTAAGAATCTTGAAGTCACCAAGGAAAAATTTGCAAGATGGTTTATACAGGGGCTGGCTTACAAACTCTGTTTGCCAGTGTCCTAGGCTCCAGTAGGCAGCAGTCCAACCCGACTTTCTAAATGCCTGTGCCCCTCAAAAGGACAATGTAGAATGTCTGTTTTGACAGTAGCCGACAGTACTAAAAAAAAGGGCTAGACAAACTGTCTAAACAATATTAAACCCACCTCTAGAGAGCATTTTCTTTGGCCCTTTTTCTTTATTTTTCTCATCCTTCTCAGGCCCATCCTTACAGCACTTCTCTTCCTTATCAGAAGGACAGCTAATATGCAAGTGAATGAAATCCTAAAGCAAAAACAAAATAAAGTTCACATCACACATGCAGAAAATAAAGCATGATTTAAAAACAATGCAGTGTTCGGTATGTTCAAACTAAAAGAGCTCCCTTTCTAGAATGACAGAATGAGTAGCATATAAATCACTCCAAATTAATAGAGCAATATTCAAATCAAGTTACAAAGCCCCTACACACCAGGGAGAGGCAATCAATTTTACCTAGGGGCCACATGAGAAACTGGGACTGTTGTGGAGGGCTGAACTTTATTCAGCTCATTCATTTTGGACCTGGAAAAGTCCATGTGTACGTAAACATATATAAAAAAAAAAAAACAAGTGACACTAATAACAGGTAGGTGGGTGGTAAAAACGCGGATCAGCTCCTACAGTGGAGTCTTCACAGTCTTTGGAGCTCTTCACACAGACATCTGTCAGCATGTCAGCCTCCTCAATGAGGAAGCAGACAGGCTGAGATTTATGCTCATAGTGGAGGCATTGAGCACTGGATGACAGAAAAAGGGCCAGATTTAGCATTGACGCCACAATTTGGCCAGGTCTGCCCTAAACCATACCTAGGAAACAGACAATACATTTCAACCATCAACTAGATAGAGAACAAGTTAAAGGTAGATAAAATATGACAGATTCAAGGGTGCTAAACAATGGCTCGACTCTCTAAGCTTCCCCCTATGTGCCTGACCTCCACATACCCCAAGGGGTGTCTCCCTGTCATTCTTATCCTAGTTCCTTCCCTTCACCATCATTAAGGAATTTCTTGTTGTACAGTTTGGACCAATCATTTTTCTCTTGAAAGGGACACAATACAAACTCAAGCCCCCTTTGATGCAATTACTCTTCCATATTAATCAAGATCTATACCTAGCAATCAGAGTCATGCATTCTTTAGCCAGTATACATTCATTAAAACTTCCGTGTGCTGCAGCCCCCAAGCCCTCCTAATACTTACCTGAGCCCAATTGCAATCCAGTGATGTGCACAAGCTGGCTCCTGCTGCTCTCAATCACAGACAGTGAGCCAATGAGAGAGAGGTGTGGCTAAGAGAATGAACATGCAGAGCAGCAGCTCAGAGGCAAGCCCTGCTTGGGTCCCACTATAACAAGAGGTTTGCTATATATATATATATATATATATATATATATATATATATATATATATATATATATATATATACACACACATATACATATACACATACACACACACACACACACACACACACACACAATAATTTGGGTGCCCATGTAAAGGTCCCACAATGTGTGCTAAGCTGCTCCCCTAGAAAGTGATGAAGTGTATGTGACTTCTATCCGATACGTGCTAAAAAGTGTACTGGGGGCGCTATAGAGTAATATGTAATTACACAACTTATCCTATAATATGCAACAAGTAAATTACTGTGTATTTATCTACGTATAACACGCACTTTTTTCCCCATAAAATCAGGGAAAAATCGTGGGTGCGTGTTATACGCCGATAGCATACCTCAGAGGGGAAGGAGGGGGACGAGCGCCCGCCGGAAATCACTGAGCCGTCATCTTCTCTCGGCTGAGTGAGAGCCTAGTGGAGAGGAGATGACTGCACAGTCCATCCATATCCAGCTCCCTCCCTTCCACCATCGAGTGCTGACAGCTAGAAGCCCTAAGCTACTGTGCATCTCCTTGAACATAGGAGATGCTCTGAGTCCTGAGACCTTAACCCATTGTGCTCCCTGGATCTCCGACACTACCATTGCTTGCTGTACATTGCTGCTGATCTTATTTTTAATTTTAACTGCATTTACTATTTGGATTAAAAAAAAATTGTTTTTCCAGAAAATTCTCTCTTAAAATTGGGGTGCGTGTTATACGCAGATAAAATAAGTCCCATTGGTGCAAACAAAGATACAACATCAAAGCTTGAATATCCTCTAGATATATTTCTTGCTGTGATACAAAAACTGTCTCCGGTCGTGCAAACTTAATTGATCTTCCACCACCTGGATAATTAGTACGACACCCAATGTGCACAAGTAGTCAATTGTTCTTACCAGACCTGACCTCTAATGAAAAAGACGGTCAAATGCACTTGAGCAGGATAATGCCTGCAGACATATAAATGGACTGGAGCATGTACGATACCTCACCCTCGGAATGTTGAGATTTTAGAACATGGAACGCAAACAGAGAGCTTCCATAGTGCAACTCTATTTTATTAAAATGGAGTAAAATCACCAGCCAATTGGCTACTCACATAAAAAGTGCCCTTCTCCCGGCACTGGGGCTGCAAGCTTTGATAAAAAAAAACACTGGCTCTCCCACCTCCGTGGCGGCGGGCATTCCACCAGCTGCTGACACTATCCAGACGATCGGGAAGTGACGTAGGACATAGTACATGTGACCAGGTTCTGCCGCAGACGTACATTTCGTATAGTTACGTTTTCAAGAGGCTTGATATGTCTGCAGGCATTATCCTGCTAAAGCGCATCTGATCGTCTTTTTCATTAAAGAGGTCAGTCAGGTCTGGTAAGCACAATTGACAACTTGTGCACATTGGGTGTCATACTAATTATCCAGGTGGTGGAAGATCAATTAAGTTTGCACGACCGGAGACGGTTTTTGTATCACAGCAAGAAATATATCTAGAGGATATTCGAGCATTGATGTTGCATCTTTGTTTGCACCAATGGGACTTTATTATTTACTATTGAATTATTGATTTATCAGGTACAACAGGACACATTTTTATTAATTTACTTGTTGTTGCATATTATAGGATAAGTTGTGTAATTATCCATTACGCTATAGCGCCCCCCCAGTACACTTTTTCCGCAAAGACGAGTACTCACTGCATCAATGTGCCCGCAGTAGAGAACATTTGGCACAAAGTTGTAGCTTGTACTCTGCCGTTTCTGCTACAAAACCAGGAACCTAAATACTGCCCTCCATAATATTAAGGAAAGGAGCTTCTGATTTCTAAGCCGGGTCAGGTGGAAGAGTACATGTAAATATTGACATTCCAGAAGTTTCATAAAAAATTCATATATAGTGGTACAGAATTATTCTTTTGTCCAACAGGCCACATGGTGCGTGCCTGCGAGTGGGTCAATCAGAAAAAAGGTAGCAGTGTCATTATTGTACATTACTCAAGAGCAAAGGAACAGCCATCACCCTGAGTGGTATGCATAGTATCCTGTAGGGCATCCTTTTCAAGGAAAAATAATTACACTTAAATATGTTTTAATGCACACAAAGACAATACTCAATTTTTGGTAACATTTTAAAGGTGTTACACAGTAGATAAGATACCCAACTAACTTTCAAACGGCGCATTCTCGCAGAATCCCTATAATACAAATAAGTTATCCATGAGGGTAAAGGCTTTTTAAAGCCTTTACAGGTTACCAGTTTAAAGATAAAACATGAGGTCTGGCTCTAGGCTTATTTTGCCCTTGCACCGACAGCAATAACTCATGTGTGATGCGATCAACGTTTATATACGCGTGCAGTAACTACTTGCACATTCACATTTGTGTGCGAGCAAGAGGGGACAGGATACACTTTTTCTTTAATTCAACTTTATTGCCATTACAAGAGATGAAAAATATCCCTTGTGATAGTTGGGTGGTGACGGGTACTCTTTATGATGAGCTCTGGGGCCTATTTTACTGTAGATTTCTCCTCTGCCCTTCAAAACAGCTGATCTAATTAATCAGCTGCTTTACCAAATAGGTTAAGTAAAAAAAAACACAAAAAACAAAGTGATGAGATACTTGTTGCTTTCAGTTTTTTTACGCCACAAAGGAGGAAGAACAGAAATTCTGCTCACTCTTCACGGTACTTCCAAAGTGACAGGTCTTATGTTCCACTGGGGGAACTCCATTCTGCTCCATGTAAAAGTGACAATTGCTTTTACATAAAAGAAAATCATTGGCAATAAGTTTTGATGCTGGGATCATGGCTGCAGCTATGATCCTGGTATAACGGCTTCTCAATGAGGATGTAGATGTGTGCGTACAGCGGTCAGGAAACGGTCAATTCTAGACACTCTGACAAGAAACGAGTTACATTTTATGCTAGTCAGAGGTTACCAATAAATGCAATACATTCATCTATCAACGCCAACAAACCCCCCTGCAAATTTCATGATTAAGCATGAGCTATAGGTTCTGCTAGCAGACAATGATCACTGGCAATGGTTGCAAAGCCAAATGGCATAAACAACAATACTTTAGAAATGTTTAAAGGGGTTGTAAAGGTAATGTTTTCTTAAATAGCTTCCTTTGCCTTAGTGCAGTCCTCTTTCACTTACCTCATCCTTCGATTTTGCTTTTAAATGTCCTTATTTCTTCTGAAAAATCCTCACTTTCTGTTCTTCTGTCTAACTACTGGAGAGTCAGGACGAGCTCTACGTTACAGATAAAGTAGCTGTGTTAGTGGGCGTCCTGACTCTCCTGTAGTCCCATAGAGGGGGCGAGCACGACACTCCACACCAGGGAGAAAGCCATGCATTACTGTGTGGCGTTACAGACAGAAGAACAGGAAGTGAGGATTTCTCAGAAGAAATTAGGACATTTAAAAGCAAAATGGAAGGATGAGGTAAGTGAAAGAGGACTGCACTAAGGTAAAGGAAGCTAATTAGGAAAAAAAAAAAAAAAATGTTTACCTTTACAACCCCTTCAGCCCCGGACCATATTGCTGGTCAATGACCGGGCCACTTTTTGCGATTCAGCAATGCGTCGTTTTAACTGACAATTGCGCGGTCGTGCGACGTGGCTCCCAAACAAAATTGGCATCCTTTTTTCCCACAGATAGAGCTTTCTTTTGGTGGTATTTGATCACCTCTGCGGTTTTTATTTTTTGCGCTATAAACAAAAATATAGCGACAATTTTGAAAAAAATTTATATTTTTTACTTTTTGCTATAATAAATATCCCCCAAAAATATTTTTTTTAAAAACAATTTTTTTGCTCAGTTTAGGCAGATACGCATTCTTCTACATATTTTTCGTAAAAAATAAAAAAAATCGCAATAAGGAGTTTGATTGGTTTGCGCAAAAGTTAAAGCGTTTACAAAATAGGGGATAGTTTTATGGCATTTTTATTAATATTTTTTTTTACTAGTAATAGCGGCGATCAGCGATTTTTATCGGACATTTTTTGAACCATTGCCATTTTTATAGCGATCAGTGCTATAAAAATGCATTGATTACTATAAAAATGCCACTGGCAGTGAAGGGGTTAACACTAGGGGGCGAGGAAGGGGTTAATCATGTTCCCTGGGTGCGTTTTAACTGAAGGGGGGTGGGACTGACATGGGGAAAAGACAAAATCGCTGATCATACATTGTATGAACAGACAATAGGTCATTCCCCCCTCCCCCCCCCCGATAGGACCGGGAAATGTGTTTACAAGCGATCGCGGGTGCCTGGCGGTGATCACGCGCGTCGGATCAGGGGCGAGCG
Organism: Rana kukunoris; assembly: GCA_029574335.1. Classification (NCBI taxonomy): domain Eukaryota; kingdom Metazoa; phylum Chordata; class Amphibia; order Anura; family Ranidae; genus Rana; species Rana kukunoris. The sequence continues at coordinate 136,413,541 of CM056050.1, read as the reverse complement.
TACAGACACACACACACACACACACACACACACACACACACACACACACACACACACAGTGGCTGATTTGCGAGCTGACATAGATTTACGTGACCTCGCGCAGGGGAGGCGACCTGCCGCCGTATAACAGCCTACAGAAAAAAAGCACACTTATCCAGACAGCCTTCACAGATACCAAACCATCACAAAAGATTTTACGTTTAAAGTAAAAAATAAATAAAAAATTGGAAACATATCGCAGCTTACGGGTCTTTAGAAGAGGTGGCTGCATTCGTTTTCAGGCTAAGAACATTTTAAGCAAGGACAGAAAACACCTGTTGATCTTTCCAGAAATACATTGTCACTTCCCTTTGCGCATAATTGAAAGGAAAAACACTCTTCCCAGCCTGTCAGGGTGTCCATTGAAAACTACCAATTCCTCTACACCCCACATAATGGATACAGAAAATGTATTAATGATCCAAATCAAGAAAAAAGACTGACCGACAACCATGCTTCTTTTATATACAGTGGTAAAGTGAGCATAGCCATCCAAGGACAGGAAGTGTTATTCCCATAATTACCAGGTGAAAATAAGTAGGAAACGAGGAAAGCGAAAACAAATGCAGCTACCAAAAAGGGCTGGCAAGGATCATTTTTGTTTTTGGGTTTAGATACACTTTAAAACAATGTAACTATTTGGGAATAGGGCACTATTCAGCAGCAACATGATACACAATATTACCTGAGGTTCCAAACATCCATCAACAAACGGCCCAGATGACTCTTCACACACCGCTAAACTTCTTACCAGCTTCAGTTTAGAGTTTGACTGGAGAAAGGCAGTGAAAAGAGACTTCCATTAGTAAAAAAAATAAAATTAAAAAAAAATAGAAAAAGAAAAAGTTAGCATAGCAAACTAGAAAACAAAAACCAATAGGGTTTTTTAATAAGTTGCATAAGACTGTTCTCTATGTAATAAGTATCATTCTACTTGCCTTTAAATACTTTTCTTGGAGTCCATTGTGAGACAATGGAGTTCTGATCAACCATAACCCACCAAAACCAGGTGAAAAACAAAATTCAAATGAAGGGAAGAAAAGGGCCCACAACCTAAAGTCATCAACAATAAATGGGACCAAGTCCCTAGAAGTAACAGGTCCCAAGAAGGAATGTAAAACAAAGGTCCAGATGAGGCCCAGTCATTCTATAGCATAAGCCTTTACACCCCTGACATCCTAAAACCAATGAGCGCTCCACTTTTATGAAAAACTGAATGGTCAGAAAAAACGATCAAGGAAACCCTAAATCAACTAGAACACAACCACATACAAGGAGTGTGACATGATCCGAGTCCATCTGAGAATGCAGGAATTCCACATGTTATGGAAGACTGAAGGGGTGGGGTGCAGATGAGCACCCCTAGAAAGGACAGGACATAGAATCCCAAAGCTCAGAGATCAAGCATCCCATCTACCACTGTCTTTAGCCACAGCTTTACGAATGTTCCCGACACCCCACATTCAGCAAAGTGGCAGTATTCAAAAATTGTTGCACGATTAAAGATAAAAATAAAGCTGGCCATAGACTCTGCGTTTTTTATTTTATTTATTTTTCTCGTGTGTTGCAGGAAACAATCACTCGATTCCACAAACAGCAGTCAGTGTTGATAGTGGAATCTCTTCCGCAAATCTATTGTGTTCTCCTGGCGGGGAGAACTCTCCCAGCTAGGAGACACAGTGATTATCGCTAGCGGCCATAGCCGCTGGCAATAATTGCATGAAAGACAGGGTTCCCCCCACCATTTAAAATCGGGTTTTGATTTTTATCAAATTTATTTTAATAGTTAGAGTAGGCATCTATCTAAAAAAGATTTTATATACAAGATACATTAATGATTTAGTTTATTCAGCATGAAATGGAACTTCGTTATGTAGCACGAGGCTGTATTTTTGGCAATATATACATTTTTGGTAAACTTATTCAATGAATCCAAGCTCTGCAAGCTGAGATAACACGCAAAGGCAATGTTATTGTTTTAATGAAATAAAATCATTTGAGTAGTTCAACTGTGTGATTAACCTATTAACCTCAAATTAACCTAAAATCGGTTCGGAGGTCGCCATTTTACTAACCCGACAGCTTATTCTAAATAGGAAACCTTCATTTTGTTTGCAAATACTGGAGGAAGACAGACATCCGTTTTTCTGATTAGACGTTCCTATCTGACAGAACAATTGTCTACCTTGCTTACATAGCGAATGATCAGTGGGTCCTAGTGGCCATCGCTCCTGATGCGGTAATAGATCGTGTGCGCGCCTGCCCCAGATCCCTTACTCTATCCAAAATAAAAGAAAAAAAATGTTTTGCCTATAGTTCTACTCTAATGAAGTGCACTGGGCAGGGTTGCACGTTTCTGTACAGCAGCACACTGCTGTATGGTGACATGGATGAAATGTCCGTTCTGCGCACTTCAAAAAAGGTGCGATGCTCTTAAATGCACATCCTACTGTCTCCTTCCGCTGGCCTGCTGCAGCCAGAATGTTTTTCTGTACAGCAGCTGTCCATTTATGTGTGAATGGGCTCTTAATGTTGTACCCGGTTTTTATTTTTCTGATCCCATAGTATCTTCATGCCACAGATGTATTTAGAAGTGAAAATAAAAGTTTTGTCCCCTTTAATAATGAATGAAGCCATTTTCTCCTCTTGCTGGGCTACTTTGGTCTTTTCTACACCGTACTTTATCTGCTGCTTTTTTTGTTTTAGCCTTATTTAGTGTGTGATAATCAAAATGGCAACTGAATGAATTGTATAAGAAAATTTACATACATTTGTGCTTCGGAAATCTAAAACTTTTATTATTGTAAAATTATTTCAGTTTGTGTTCCAATTTTCATCATAAGAGTTTTGGATAAACCCCTTTCAAAGCAAAAGCAGTTTCTATATTTCTCTCAGAAGCGTCCCAAAATGTAGCAGAATAGTATGGTGATCAAGTAAAAGGCAATCTCCAAATATCTGAAATTTCCTAAAAAGTAAATTTTTTTCCCCAAAGTACTGACATCCAAAGAAAGTTTGACCCCCGCCGTAAATGTGCTTTGTATCTTATATGACAAACTGCAAAAAGAATCTGTATAAAAAAAGGTCAGTTTAATTAAAGTGCAGGAATCTAAAATAATAAGTAATCTTAGGCCTGCTCCACACACGGGCCAAATGTCGGGCAGCATCAGCCAGTTCAAGAGAAACCAGCCGACATTCAGCCCGTTTGTACTGCAGTCGGTCCGAGAGAAGCCGACTGAAAGGGTCATGACCGAAAAAGGTCTGCCAATCAGCGCGCTCAGTCAATGAAGACGTCCTCGTCAGAACACAATAGCACAGCAGGGAAGATCTCTATACCAACATTGCATAGTTAGTACAGCGGCTCCTCCAGAGCAGTTTTTTTTCCCCATTCAGCTCCCTGGGTTTAAAAAAATAAATAGTAGTGTGTACTAGGCAATATTTGCCTAGATAGCTGTAAAATCGATCTGAGCTGCAGCTGTCCCCCCGGCGCCACTGCGCTGAGAACAGAGCAATCAGACTTGGGGGGGGGGGGGGTGGAGGGGGGGAAGCTGCTCCAGGTGAGTGGGCCTCTGGTTAATCCCCACACACAAGTCGAGTGCTAGCCCAGCTCGCATGCTGTGTAACAAAGAAATAATTCCGGACAGCTGCACTTCCAAAAATCCTTTTATTGAAGCTTCATATGACAAGTGGTTAACAGATGGAGCAGGGGACAAAAAGGTAGACGCATTTCGCACAATTGTTGGCGCTTAGTCATTACCTAATGAAGGACTTTTGAAAATGCAGGCGTCCGGAATTATTTCTTCATGAGCAATCAGACTATTGTCGCTCAGTTCTTGAGTCCATAATGACCGGTGACTGTTAGTCACTGCTCTGCACCTTCAGTGCTCACTAGAGTTCTGGGCTTGGAGGGTAGATGGGAGCAGCTGGCTCAGGCTCTCAGCAGTGTACTGAGAGGCTGAGCCAGCTGCCAGACATTATTGTAAGGATCTATGCAGAATCTGGACTGGCTGTTTAACATCAGCTGATAGACTTTATCCCACTGTCTGCTGAATCTGGATCACATGGGTACACTCCTGTGACCCACAGGAGAAGTATGGCCAAACGAGCTTTAAGATTAGATATGCAGGGACAAAAATTGGTGTTACTGTGTCACTTTCACAGATCTGCAATTACTGTGTGCTTCTGTGTGACTCACTAAGAGCAAAAATCAATAAGAAAATTCTATATTTTTAATGAAATCAGGAAAAAGGGGAGGGTGGTTACAGTTTCCTACAAGAGAAGTTACAGAAAATCTGATATTATTGAAATGATCATTCCAGTTAACATGAAGCCTTGAGATGCACAGCCCACCTGTTAGTGAGATGTGGCTGAAAAAAATAGGCAAACCAAACAAATCTGTACATTACCAGTCTCTCTGATTGCAGAACCAAATAACCTTAGTAATAACCACAAAGCTCAGTGGCTCAGTAGTTAGCACTTTTGCCTTACAGCACTAGGTGTCAATGGTTTCCCTTTGGTGTTTGCTTGCGTGGGATTTCACTGGGTACTCCCTTTCCGCTCAAAAAAATCCTTGTAGGTTAACTGGCACTGTCTAAATTGGCCATAGTATGTGGGTGTAAGTGCTCTGGATGTATGCAAGTAAAAACAAGGAGGTAAACTGTCAGCGCAAAAGACTAGTGCATAAAAAATGTAAATGAATATGGACAGCGGATAGATCTAAAAAACAGTCACAGTTCTTTAGTCCATATTCTAATATGTGGTAATAACCAATCCTTTAAAAGGAGGGGAGGAGAGGGATAGATGGATAGTAGGCAGCAGCTGTCCTCAAAGAAAGCCGGCTCTGTAAGGGCAAGACAGGGGAACAAAACAGGAAGCGCCACATAAGTGCAATATGTTAGTCACAATTTATTGAGTTAAAAAGGAAATGCACCTACAAACATGTATAAAACACAGGCTCATCTGTGTGCTGTAATCGCAGTGCGGTCCGGTCTCAGGTGCATCCAGGCTCACGGGTAGGCAGGAGAGTGTACAAATCCATCCTGTTGTGATCAGGAAGCCAGCCAGAACCAGCGTGGAACACAGATGATGACATCACAGGAAGCGGAACCAAAGAGAGCACCCGGGGAAGGACAGTATGAGGCAAACCACTGAGATTACAGCACACAGATGAGCCCGTTTTTTATACATGTTTTTAAGTGCATTTCCCATTTAACTCAATCAATTGTGATTAACATATTGCACTTAGGTGGCGCTTCCTGTTTTGTTCGCATGTATGCAAGTAAATGATGTGAACGTACAATATGTAAAGTGCTTCAAACATTTTCAGCACCATATACAGTAAATACCGGTAGAAAATAGACTAAAAAAATATATATATATATATATATATATATATATATATATATATATATATATATATATATATATATATATATATATATATATATATATATATATATATATCATTGGAAACCATCATTGTTTGGACCAGCACTTAATTGTAGAATTTTACTTTGTCCCCAAAAATATGTACCTGTACTCTTGCATAGAATTGTAGGTATTTCAGCAATGCAAGCAGAACATAAACTGGAAATGTAATGAGTATGAAGAGATCATAAGTAGCCAGTGATTATTTCTAAAATGTGGGAGGCATGAGTTATACTTGTGTACCTTGGCTCGTTTCCTAGCATGGCCGTGGCTTGGATTCCGCCTCTGCGCCAGTGGTAGAAAATTGAGAGAGGAGAAAGAAAAATAAAACAGTAAGTGTAATGGAAAAACAAACACAATCCAATTTAGACACCGAGCATCTTGCATATCTTTTCTAGCGATAGCTAATGAAATGCAATACCCTAATAAAGGCTGGGTTTACCTTAAAATGCTTCTCACATTAGAGCCAAAAGCACAACACACACACGTGCTAGATATATAAAACAGCAGCGCCTAAAGTAAAAGTTCCATTTCAGAGTTCATCCTTTCCTATGAACTAATGAAATGGTAAAGTGTAATTCAAAATGCCAAATGTTTTTTTTTTCCCCTTTGTGAATAGCCTAATGGAGGCACCCGTCTTCCCCCCCCCCCCCCCCCATCTGTGCCCCATTGGAAAGATGGGGGGGGGGGGGAATATACATATACATGTGCGGTGGGGGGTGGAGAGGAGCCATGTCAATATAAAGAGTAACTCCACTTTTGTTTAGAAAAAAAAAAAAAAATGCAAGAATTTCAGATTCTTACCTTTTGGAATTCTGAGGGAATAGCTTTTTTTTTGTCTGTGTCCATGTGCAAAATGAAAGTATGTTTAAGTTACTTATTGATTTCATATTTATCAATCATCTGCTGCACATGTGGGGCTCTATTGAGGAAAGTTTTAGGGTCTGCATCCCTTTAGATCAGGGGTCTCAAACTCAAATTACCTGAGGGCCACAAGACAAGTTTTCATATCCCATGGGGGGCCACATGCAAACTTTCAAACTTCAAAAACAGTACTGGTGTCAGCGAACGCATTATTAACCCCCAGCTGTGTGTCAGTGGACGCATTATTAACTCTGTCCACTGCACTGCACACGGACCACTACACTGCACACTGCCGACAGACCACTACACTGCCGACAGACCACTACAATCTGACCACTCACCATCATGGCACAGCACATCAAGACTCAGAGCCCAGCACATCAGGGCACAGCACATCGTGGCACAGCACATCAGGGCACGTGGCACAGCACATCAGGGCACGTGGCACAGCACATCAGGGCACGTGGCACAGCACATCAGGGCACGTGGCACAGCACATCAGGGCACGTGGCACAGCACATCAGGGCACGTGGCACAGCACATCAGGGCACGTGGCACAGCACATCAGGGCACGTGGCACAGCACATCAGGGCACGTGGCACAGCACATCAGGGCACGTGGCACAGCACATCAGGGCACGTGGCACAGCACATCAGGGCACGTGGCACAGCACATCAGGGCACGTGGCACAGCACATCAGGGCACGTGGCACAGCACATCAGGGTACAGGGCACAGCACATCAGGGTACAGGGCACAGCACATCAGGGTACAGGGCACAGCACATCAGGGTACGTGGCACAGCACATCAGGGTACAGGGAACAGGGCACATCAGGGAACAGGGCACATCAGGGAACAGGGCACATCAGGGCACAGGGCACAGCACAACAGGGCACAGCACATCAGGGCACAGGGCACAGCACATCAGGGCACAGGGCACAGCACATCAGGGCACAGGGCACAGCACATCAGGGTACAGCACATCAGGGTACAGGGCACAGTGCACATCAGGGTACAGGGCACAGTGCACATCAGGGTACAGGGCACAGTGCACATCAGGGTACAGGGCACAGTGCACATCAGGGTACAGGGCACAGTGCACATCAGGGTACAGGGCACAGTGCACATCAGGGTACAGGGCACAGTGCACATCAGGGTACAGGGCACAGTGCACATCAGGGTACAGGGCACAGTGCACATCAGGGTACAGGGCACAGTGCACATCAGGGTACAGGGCACAGCACATCAGGGCACAGCACATCAGGGTACAGCACATCAGGGTACAGGGCACAGCACATCAGGGTACAGGGCACAGCACATCAGGGTACAGGGCACAGCACATCAGGGTACAGGGCACAGCACATCAGGGTACGGGGCACAGCACATCAGGGTACGGGGCACAGCACATCAGGGTACGGGGCACAGCACATCAGGGTACGGGGCACAGCACATCAGGGTACGGGGCACAGCACATCAGGGTACGGGGCACAGCACATCAGGGTACGGGGCACAGCACATCAGGGTACGGGGCACAGCACATCAGGGTACGGGGCACAGCACATCAGGGTACGGGGCACAGCACATCAGGGTACGGGGCACAGCACATCAGGGTACGGGGCACAGCACATCAGGGTACGGGGCACAGCACATCAGGGTACGGGGCACAGCACATCAGGGTACGGGGCACAGCACATCAGGGTACGGGGCACAGCACATCAGGGTACGGGGCACAGCACATCAGGGTACGGGGCACAGCACATCAGGGTACGGGGCACAGCTCATCAGGGTACAGAGCCCAGTACATCAGAGCACAACAGGGTACAGGGCACATCAGAGCACAGCACATAGGGGTACAGGGCACGGCACATCAGGACAGGACATATCAGGACAAGGCACATGGCACATCAGGGTACAGGACTTGGCACATCAGGGCACATTACATCAGGACAGGGCACATGGCACATCAGGGTACAGGGCACATGAAACAGCACATCAGGGTACAAAGTCCAGCAAATCAGGGTACATGGCACACATCAGGGTACATGGGCCACAATCAGAGCACAATCAGGACACATGAGGCATATCAGGGCACATCAGGGCACATTAGAGCACACCAGGGCACATCAGTACATGGCACATCAGGGTACAGGGTACCCTGATGTACAGAGCCCAGCACATCAGGGTACATGAGGCACATCGGGGTACATGGGGCACATCAGGGTACATGGGGCACATCAGGGTACATGGGGCACATCAGGGTACATGGGGCACATCAGGGTACATGGGGCACATCAGGGTACATGGGGCACATCAGGGTACATGAGGGTACATGGGGCACAATCAGAGCACATCAGGGCACTTGGGAGCACATCAGGGCACATGAGAGCACATCAGGGCACAATCAGGGCAAAGGTCAGCGTTTACTTGTTGTTTTCTTCAGATGCAGAGCAGTGCATGAAGCGTCTGTCAGAGGTTTACTTCTCTCTCATGTCATGCTGCTACTCCTCGGCGGCCCCTCCTCTCTTCTCGTCCATCTCAGATGATGTCACAAGCAAATGAGGAGGGGCCGCCGGGGAGTAGCAGCGTGACATGAGAGAGAAGTGAACCTCTGACAGACGCTTCCTGCCCTACTCTTCATGTACCTCGATCTACACTTCCGTGGCACCCGCTCTGCCTGCGGGCCATTTATTACCGGCCCGTGGGCCATAAATGGCCCGCGGGCCGGTACTTTGAGACCCCTGCTTTAGATGCAGTTTCCTATTGGGAGCGTCTCATCAAAAATGAAAATTTTGTTGCAGGGGCTTCTCAAAATCTGAGTTGTATTTTAGCCAATCACACAAGCAGGAGCCGGTCAAGGTTGGGGCAAGATTGCAACAATGAAGTTGGGATCTGCCCACTTGCATGGACCGGCACCCAGTTCCGCATCTCAGTGAGCCGCTGAGAGCCTTAGCCGGGCACTCCTGCCTCCTCCACAGCCTAGCACTCCAGCAAGGAAGCCGAGAGCTGCTGACCGATAATCTGCATCTCTCTACTCAGGACAGTGTTCGATCGCTCGGTTCTCAGTGTTAAAGCTAGTGGGGAACCAATGCTGCATACACAGTATCTCACAAAGGTGAGTGCACCCCTTGCATTTTTGTGAACATTTTATTATATATTTTTTTAATGTGACAAAACTGAAGAAATTACACTTTTCTACAATGTAAAGTAGTGAGTGTACAGCTTGTATAACAGTGTAAATTTGCTGACCCATGAAAATAACTCAACCAATAATGTCTAAAATGCTAGGAGTACACCCCTAAGTGAAAATGTCTAAATTGGGATAAATTAGCCATTATCTCTCACCGATGTCATGTGACTTCATAGTGTTATAAGGTCTCAGGTGTGAATGGGGAGCAGGCGTTTTAAATTTGGTGTTATCACTCTCACTCTCTCATACTGGTCACAACACGGCACCGCATGTCAAAGAACACTGAGGATCTGAAAAAAAAAAATTGTTGCTCTACACAAGGATGGCCAAGCCTATAAGAAGATTGCCAAGACTGAAACTGAGCTGCAGCACGGTGGTCAAGACCATACAGCGGTTCAACAGGACAGGTTCCACTCAGAACAGGCCTTGCCATGGTTGACCAAAGAAGTTGAGTGCACGTACTCAGCGTCATATCTAGGAGGTTGTTTTGGGAAATGGAAGTACGAGTGCTGCCAGCATTGCTGCAGAGGTTGAAGGGGTGGTCAGCCTGTCAGTGCTCAGACCATACACTGTACACTGCATTAAATTGGTCTGCATGGCTGCCGTCCCTGAAGGAAGCTTCAGATGATGCACAAGAAAGCCCACAAACAGTTTGCTGAATACAAGCAGACTGAGGACATGGATTACTGGAACCATGTCCAGGGGTCTGATGAGACCAAGATAAACTTATTTGGTTGAGATGGTGTCAAGCGTGTGTGGCGGTAACAAGATGAGGAGTACAAAAAGACAAGTGCGGCTCGCCTATAGTCAAGCGCGGTGGTGGGAGTGTCATTGTCTGGGCCTGCATTAGTGCTGCAGACACTGGGGAGCTACAGTTCATTGCAGGAAAAATGAATGCCAACATGTATGGTGACATACTGAAGCAGAGCATGATCCCCTTGCTTTGGAGATTGGGCCGCATGGCAGTATGCCAACACGATAATGACCCCAAGCACACTTCCAAGATGACCACTGCCTTTCTAAAAAAGCTGAATGTAAAGGTGATGGCCTGGCCTGTGATGTCGTCATGGAGGAGTGAAAAAAAAAATGCAATATTTTTTACTTTTTGCTAGAATAAATATCCACCAAAAATATATATAAAAAATCTTTTTTCCCTCAGTTTAGGCCGATACGTATTCTACCTATTTTTGGTAAAAAAAATCTAATTAAAATAAATCGCAATAAACGTTTATCGGTTGGTTTGCGCAAAATTTATAGCGTGTACAAAATAGGGTTTTATTGCATTTTGATTATTTATTTTTTTACTACTAATGGCGACGATCAGCGACATAATGGCGGACACATCGGACAATTTTGACACATTTTTGGGACCATTGTTATTTTCACAGCAAAAAGTGCTATAAAAATGCATTGTTTACTGTGAAAAGGACAATTGCAGTTTGGGAGTTAACCACTAGGGGGCGCTAAAGGGGTTAAGTGTGACCTCATATGCGTTTCTAACTGTAGGGGGGTGAAGCTGGACGTGTGACGTCATTGATCGCCTTTCCCTATATCAGGGAACAGACGATCAATGACAGCGCCACTGTGAAGAACGGGAAATGTGTGTTTACACACACCTCTCTCCGTTCTTCAGCTCCTGTGACCGATCGCAGGACTCCAGCCGCGATCGGGTCCCGCGGTCACAGAACTTCGGACCGGGTCACGGGCGCGCATCCGCGACCCACGGCTGGGCATTTATCACGTACAGGTATGCGATTGTGCACAGCCGTGCCATTCTGCCGACGTATATCGACGTTAGGTGGTCCTTAAGTAGTTAGAGGATCTGCCAGAGACAGCTTGGTAACAGATATCACAGCATACCTTCAGAGGCCAGTGGAATCCATGTTCCGACAGGTCAGGGCTGTATTGCCAGCTAAATGGGGACCTACTCAATATTAGGTGGGTGGTCTCAATGTTATTTAAAAAATATATATAATTTAAACATTGTAAAACACTGATGTATGGCACTGTTCCACATTGCAAATAATAATTTTCTGCCAATTCTGCAATATATATTAAGTGCCGGTTCACACTACAGCGACTTGGGATCCGACTTGTCAGACCTCAAGTTGCCCCAAGTCGCTGGACATAAGAAATTACCATTGAAGTGAATGAGAGCTGTCTTAATGTACACCACTGAAGTTTCTCTGACTTCAGAAAAGGTTCCTGGTTCTACTTCAAGGCCACTTCTAGCCAACTTGTACCCATAGATTTTAATGTAAAGTTGCCTCCAAGCAACTTTACAGGAAAACAAAAATAGTTTACCCAGGCAAACCCCTCCCTCCCACAGAGCCGATTCTGCGATTGACCAAAGCCAAAGTCGCCTATCCTGGAGGCAACCTCAAGTTGCATTGTAAGTTGCTCCAGGTCGCGCTGAAGTCGCCTTGCAAAGTCGCGCTGGAAGTCGGGTTGTCCCTGTATGAACCCGCACTAAGAGGTTTATTTTCATCGATGAAGCAAAGGAGCAGATAAATAAAAGTATAATCTATACAGTGATACAGCAGCTATTAGTCGTAACCACGTAATGTTCTCTAAAAGAAGAACATCAGGGCTGAAACCAATGTCCTAAAAAATGCATACGTGAGGGTATGCACAAATTCAATGAAGAATGATGGAAAGTATACACATATGTCATGTATATTTGCGCTAATGGACAATAGTCCTAAGAAACAGGACCCGAGAGGTGGATATGAAAATACTTCCCCCACAAGAGATGTATTACTTGAAAAACAGCAGCAACTATACCACTTTTACTATTTGCAAAAAAATAAAAAACCTTAGTTAGACTTACCGGTAACGGTATTTCTACGAGTCTTTCAGGACAGCACTTGGAGAGAGCGCAGCTCCACCCACTTTCCCAGGAAACACTGCAGTCACTTTAAATTCCGCCCACTTCCACCATGACCTCAGTTGTTAACGAGTACCTCCGGACATGCTGGAATTAGATAAGCAAAACATAGCAACTATACACGTTAGTATTTATACATAGTATTTATACATCGTCCTTTAAAAACCAAAGGGAGGGTTATCGGTGCTGTCCTGAAAGACTCGTAGAAATACCGTTACCGGTAAGTCTAACTAAGGTTTTCTCACCTCGTCTTTCAGGACAGCACTTGGAGATGATAACCGAGTACTTACTCTAGGGTGGGACCACCTCTTGCAGGACCTTCCTGCCAAACGATTGCTCCGCTGCTGAGAGCAAATCCATTCTGTAGTGGCGAGTGAATGTGGAAAAACTCGTCCACGTGGCTGCCTTGCAGATATGTTCTGGTGAAGCCCCAGCTCGTTCCGCCCAGGATGTTGCCACTGCCCTTGTTGAATGAGCCACCACTCCAGTGGGAGGTTCCATATCCATAGCCTTGTAAGCTTCATGAATAGCCATACGAAGCCACCTGGCCAGGGTGCTCTTAGAGGCTCTATAGCCCTTCCGAGACCCTGAGAACAGCACAAAAAGAGAATTGTCCTTTCTAAATTCGCTAGAAATCTCCAGATAATGTACTAAACATCTTCTAACATCTAGGGTATGAAAATCCTTTTCTTTCGGACCCGATGGAACTGGACAGAATGTAGGTAGAACTATCTCCTGTGTTCTATGAAATGCTGATGCTACTTTTGGTAAAAAACCCGGATCTGTCCTTAATACAACCCTATCTGGAAAGATATTCAAAAACGGTTCAGTAATAGATAGTGCTTGGAGTTCACCGACTCTCCTAGCAGAAGTGATTGCTACTAGCAACACCAGTTTCAACGTCCAAAATTTAAGTGAGGCTTCCACTGGAGGTTCAAAGGGTCTTTTTGTCAGACCTCTCAGAACAACCGATAAATCCCATTTGGGAAAAAACTTAAAAGGTACTGGCCTAGCCCTGGCTAAAGCCCTAAAAAACCTAATTATATAAGGATCCAGAGATAACCTCTTCTCTAGAAAAACAGAAAGTGCAGCAACCTGAGATTTTAGGGTGCTGGCTGCCAGACCCTTGTCCATCCCATCCTGCAAAAATTCCAGGACTGAAAAATTATTTAAAGGAAGACTACCCTTGGACTCACACCAAGAATTAAAAACTTTCCAGGTTTTAAAGTAAATGGCCCTGGTGACTTGTTTTCTACTACTAAGTAAAGTGTTAACTAAACGCCTGGATAACCCTTTACCTCTTAGGATTTGTTCCTCAGTAGCCAACCCGCAAGCTTCAGGTGATGTGCGTCTGGATGAATAAGGGGACCCTGGAACAGTAGGTCCCTCCTGACTGGTAGTAGCCAGTGAGCCTCTATCGCTAGGTCCAACAGGCCCGAAAACCAGGGCCTCTTGGGCCAAAATGGGGCAACTAAGATTAGCGTTGTCCTCTCCTCCCGCAGTTTCTTGAGAACCAATGGTATCATCTGAACTGGGGGAAAGGCGTAACACAAACGGAAGGACCAACGCTGGACTAGCGCATCTAGTCCTTCCGCTTGGTCCAACCTGTTGAGGGAGAAAAACCGCGGGACCTTTGCATTGGCTTGAGATGCAAATAAGTCTATCTGGGGAGTTCCCCACCTGTCTACCAACTCCTGAAAGACTTCTTGGTTTAAACTCCATTCGGACTCCAGAACCCTCTTCCTGCTTAAAAAGTCCGCCAGATGGTTCAGGTTGCCCTTCAGGTGTACCGCAGTCAGGGACGCAACATTTTCCTCTGCCCAGTACAGGATTTGTAAAGCCAGGCCCAAAAGACACTTGCTTCTCGTGCCCCCTTGCTTTGAAATATATGCCACTGCTGTGGCATTGTCCGATAGGATTTGGACGTGTTGTCCTTGGACAGACTGGCTGAAGGCCCCTAGCCCCAGAAAAATGGCTCTTAGCTCCCTCCAGTTGGAGGACCTCCTGGAATCCTCCCTGGACCATGACCCCTGGGTCATCTGACCCTCGAGATGGGCGCCCCAACCCCAGGAACTTGCGTTCGTCGTAAGGATCCTTGTTGTGGGGAAGGACCACAACAGACCCAGACTCAGGTTTGCTCGAGTCCTCCACCACCACAACCTCCTTTTTACCTGAGATGGAATCCTGAACTGCTTTTCCAGCGACTCCCCGAAAGTCCAGTTTCGTAGGATTTGCCTGCTGAAGATCCCTTGCATGGAGGCGGGCCCACTGAACTGCTGGTATAGAAGCGGTGAGCAGACCCAGGGTGGACATTGCTGTCCTGACGGTCACTGGCAGGTTTGTCTGTACTGCTTTTACCGCCCCTTGTATCTTGATTATCTTTTCCTCTGGCAGGAAAATCTTTCCCTGGACCGAGTCTATGGAATAACCCAAAAAAACTATCACCTGAGATGGAACCAAGTTTGATTTTTTCAGATTTAGGACCCAGCCCAGATCCTCTAGATGGGTCTGAGTCCTCCTCAGGTCTCTGAATAACCGATCCTCTGATTTGGCAAACAGAAGGAGATCGTCCAGATATGGGACAAGAGACACCCCCTCCAGTCTGAGAGGTGCTATTGCCTCCGCCACGACCTTCGTGAAAACCCTGGGGGAGGAGGAGAGGCCGAAGGGAAGGGCTCTGAACTGAAAGTGCCTCACCCCCTTCTCTGTTCTTAACGCTAGGCGTAGATAGCGTTGTGATGAGGCTCTTATTGGGATATGCAGATATGCATCCCTCAGATCTATTGAGGCCAGAAAGCATCCTGCTGGAAGCAGCTTTCTTACCGAATAGATGGAGTCCATCCGGAATTTTTTGTACCGAATGGACCTGTTTAGAATTTTTAAGTTCAGGATTAATCTGAACCTTCCTGACGACTTCCTCACTAAAAACACGTGGGAGTAACACCCTAGACCTTCCTCTTGCTGTGGTACAGGAGTGATCACCTTTTGTTGAAGGAACTCCTCTATCAAGGACATCATTGCCAGAGCTTTTTCCCTGTCCCGGGACAACTCGGTTATGTAGAAACGAGACGGTGGATTCTCCGAAAATTCCAGTGCGTATCCCTCCGAGATAACTTTCAGGACAAACGCACTGGAAGTTGCCTCTTTCCACTGAGGAAGAAACAACTGAAGACGTCCTCCCACCGCCGGGAGGATGTCATTGTGATTTTGTGGGTTGGCTGGGGGAACGAAATAGTACCCCAGGCTTCCCTCGTCCCCTTTGGGGCTGCCAGGACTTTCCCCCTCTTTGTGTCTGTTTCGAACTTTGGGGCTGTCCAAAAGAACGAAAATTCTTTTTGTTTTGTGGAACTACTTTCTTCACTGGCAAAGCTTTTTTCCTGTCCGCTGTCCTCTCTAGAACTGCCTCTAGACCAGAACCAAAAACCAGGTCACCCTCAAAAGGTAGGCCACACAGCTTAATTTTTGAAGCTGCATCCCCTGACCAAGTTTTAACCCATAAGGCTCTCCTGGCCGAATTAATTAGGGCCGAGGAACGAGCCGACATCCTTACCGACTCTGCTGATGCATCTGCAATGTAACTCACAGCGTTCCCCAGAACCGGAAGAGAGTCAAGTAGTTCTCTGCGAGAAGTCCCTGCCTCAATATGGGCTTTTAGCTTGTCCAGCCAATGCTCCAGGTTCCTGGCTACTACCGTAGACGCCATAGCAGGTTTGAGGTTGGCTAGTGTTGAATCCCAAGCTTTCTTCAAAAGCGTCTCAGCCCTTTTGTCCATGGTATCCTTCAAGGTACCCATGTCCTCAAAGGCCAAGTCTGTGTTCCGTGAGACTTTAGAAAAGGCTGCATCAAGTTTGGGTTTTTTATTCCAGACTTGTGCTTAGTCTTCCTCAAAAGGAAATCTCCTTTTTAAAGATTTAGAAAAAAAGGGGGCCCTCTCAGGTTCCCTCCATTCCCTTTTGATAGCATCAGACAACACTTTGTGTACTGGAAAGGTCCTGTGCTTAATCTCATCTAAGCCCTGGTACATCTTGTCGTGTAATGACAACTGGGTCTTATCCTCCTTAATATTAAGGGTAGCATGTATCTGTTTCAGGAGATCATCTACCTCCTCTAATGACAATTTGTAGCGAGATGAGGATGCATCTTTCTCCTCATCCTCCTCTGCCTCAGACCCTGACACCACACTCCTAGGCTCCTCGTCCTCAGACTCACTAACTACCCCCCCTTGGGTACTAGTGGAGGCTCTAGGGGCTGATTGAAAGATCGGACGTTTGTCTAGGTAGGAACGGAAAGATTGAAATGTTTCCTGTAGTTCCTTCCTGAAGGAGGAAATTATCTCCTTGGGCTGCTCAGAGGGTGTACTAGCAGAGGCTTCCTCTGTAATTACTGCAGCAATGCAGGCTTTGCATAAGGGTTTAACCCATGAACCCCTGAGGGACGTTTTGCAAATAGCACACTTCTTAGGTGGGGGCAATGCAACATTAAGTTTTTCTTTGCACTTCTGAAAAACACAAAAAAACAAACAACCCAATGCTTAATTTTTGTGTATCAGACAACAACCCCATTGACACCAACAGCAGTGAACAAAACAGACAAAATCCCATCACCGCTGTGTAAAACATACAAGCATTACTCCCAAAGACATAACTAGGGAAAAATGCTGCAGGCTCCCCTCCCCCTAGAGGGGCAACAGGAGGGACACATATAGACCCCAGGCAACATGGAAACCGCCGTCTCCTACCTGGGCCGGGCTGGTGCTTGTGGCTCCTGCTCCCGCCACCACTGCTGATTCCTCTTCTGGCTCCATTCTCCTTCAGAGTGCAGCAGCCGTCCGATCGTCTTTTAAATATTCCCGGCAAACTCGTCGCCACGAGGCCCGGAAATGCACCGCCAAGGCCGCCTCCCCTCCTGCGCTCCAGCAGCTGGAACCGGAAGCTGCCGCGCGCCGCCGAAAGCTCTTCCCCCCCGGAAATGACGTCGCCCGCCACCCGGAACGGAATTTCGTGAACCCGGAAGAGGCACCTGACCTCTTCCCTCAGCCCACGCTGTCCGCCTATGGGAGAAGAAAAAACCTCCAGCGGCCTCTGCCCTCGCCGGACTCGAGGAGGGGAAAGCACCGAAGCACCCCCCACCCGTCAGGGGGGGTGCTGGGTCTGCCTGTGAGTACTAAACCGCCGCCGGTATGCCCAAGCCACCTCCACCTGGAGAGAGTACAGCACACCCCTGGTTCCCTGCAGCGCTTCCACCATGGCCGGAGGAAACACAACAACTGAGGTCATGGTGGAAGTGGGCGGAATTTAAAGTGACTGCAGTGTTTCCTGGGAAAGTGGGTGGAGCTGCGCTCTCTCCAAGTGCTGTCCTGAAAGACGAGGTGAGAAAAAATAACTCCTCTCTATTAGGCTACTTTCACATTGCAGCGGGAGCCACGGTGACGGTATAGCAGCGCAATTTTTAGCACTGCTATACCATCGTATTTACCATGGTATTCGGCCGCTAGCGGTGCAGTTCTAACCCGCGCTAGTGGCCGAAAAAGGGTCAATACCGCACGCAATGCGCCTCTGTAGAGGTGCATTGCAAGCGGTATTACTGCTGTTTCCCATGGATTTCAATGGGAAGGAGCGGTATAGGAGCGGTAAACACACCACTGCAAAGATGCGGCTAGCAGGACTTTTGGAGCGGTCCTGCTAGCGCACCGCTTCAGTGTGAAAGCCTTCAGGCTTTCACATTGAAGACTACAGGGCAGGTTTTTTTCAGGCGGTATAGCAGCGCTATTCTTAGCGCTGTACCGCGTGAAAAACGCCTCAATGTGAAAGGGGCCTTATTGTCAAAGTACTGTAAAAGTGGCATTAAACAAATGTGTGTGCTCTTCTCCTTATGTATTGATAATTTCAGAACACAAATAGTAATATTAGCCCAACATGGGATAAAAAAAAAAAAAAAATGAATAAAAACGGTGGAGTACAGTGAAAGATAATAAAATGCCATCCCCAAAACAGCTGGGTCTGAAAGCATTCTGAGAGTAACATTAGGACAAGCAAGAAATAGAGAGGGATTTGGGAGACCCCTATGGTGTAGTAAATTTAATAAACCATAAAAACCAAGCCGAATATCTAGGAAGTCAACATTCCCTAATTGCTTATCACGACTTGTGCCAATAATTGCAAGCACTGAAAACAGCGAAGGCAGCCTTTGAGTCAGCTATAGATGGAATGGCTTTAAATGACCATTCCCTTATTTCTGCATGTCCTTATTGTCAAGGAGCAGATAAAATACTCACTGGACATTATGCAGTACAATGTAAAAAGGCAAAATCTTTACAATGAATTAAAATCATAAAACTCAGATATACCTGGCATTGAAACCACTAGGACAGGGGTCTGCCTAGTAGGGGTGCGCATCTTCACTGGTCTCACGATTCGATTAAGATTATCTGGTTAATGATTTGATTCTATTCTGCGATGCATCGCGATTACCAATGAGCTCTCACTTCTGCTTGGCCTTCCTCCCTGCAATCTTCTGAGACACATCACAGGTCCCAGAAGATTGCCCGGCTATGCAGAACAGAGCAGTGAGACATGCGCACCTGGCTGTGAAGCTGTCACAGCCGGATGCCCACAGTAGTATTGCCAGCGCCGTGGACAGAATGGAGGGTTCGGGTGGCCACGTCGCTGGATTGTGGGACAGGCGAGTGTCTTTATTAAAAGTCAGAAGCTGCTACAAAAAAAAAAAAAGTGTATCTGACTTTTAATAAAATAAATAAAAATTTAATAAAAAACAAAAAATTTACTGAACTCTTGCTTTTTAAATAAAAATAACCCCACTCCCTTTAAGTGGAGTTCCACCCAAAAGTGGAACTTCCGCTTTAAAAGGAACACTAAAGGTTTGTTTATTAGATCAATTGATTGCTGTAAGCTAGAGCATTTAAATATCACTTACCTCGTTTTTTCCTTTTGACCTCTCAAATACAGTCATCCAGGTTTGAAAATGCCATTTCCTGTCTCTCCTCTTCTTGCTTTCCACCAGCACCTGAGCCGTTTAGCATGGTGGAAAGCAGAATGTGCTCACCCCCTTCCTATGACCAGGGCTGGACTGGGACAAAAATTTGGCCCTGGACTTCATCCAGACTGGCCCTTTGACAGGTCTCTCCCATGGTGGCCAGACAACTAATGCCCCCCCCCCCCCCGGCTACCCAAGCCCCCTCTCCCCCTTCAATAGCCATTCAACTTTATTAGAGTAGAACGGCTGGTACTGGTACTCTTATAGGCAGTACCAGTGGGGAAGCTAGACATTATTTCACCCAGGGCAAAGAATCAGTTCGGTGACCCCACTTATGGGACAAGATTTGGCAGAAGTGAGAAACTCCCAGGCCATAGAGTCAGCTGTCTGTCCCCTCCCCCATGCTCCTCTGTCGCCCCCCCCCTGCTCCTCTGGTCCTCCCCCTGCTTCTCTGTTCCCCCCAGGCAGGGCCGTTTGAAGGAATTTGGGGGCCCCAAGCAAAATGGGGGGCCCCCCCAAGCACCCCCTACGCTAACGCTACACACATTTTTTACACATGTGTTCTTACTCCTCCCCCGCTCCCTAGTCCCTATGTTTTTCTATTCTCACCTCCCCGTCTTCCCTCTAGGCTGCCGCTGTAGCGTGCCCGAGCTCCTCTTCCTCCTGTCAGTCTGGTGTTCTATCATTATGGGTCCCCTATCAGATAGTGCCCGGGCCGGGTACCAAGCGGTACAGGAGATTCAGTTTCCTGTGTTCCTGGCCGGACTGAAAGGAAGTGAGCACTCAGTGTGCACTTCCGGACAGTCCGGCCGTGCCTATGACTACAGCCCTGCGTGAAGATGCTCTCTTATCCCTCACAGGCATGGAGGCTAAGCCTAATGGGAACTGTAGTTCCCATTAGGCCGTGATGTAGCAAGAATGCATGCGCACCGCAAACCAGGAAGTGAGAAAAACGATTCAGGAGTGACGGAGGTGAATAAAACAGTTCGATTTCCACAGGTATCAAACTAGTTATAATGCAAAACATTACTTTTTACTTTATCAGCTACTGTCAGACTTTAATTTAAGAGGAAAATATTTTTGTCTTTACAACCCCTTTAAGCACTCCTCACCCCCTGACATGCCACATTTTTTAGTGGGACTTCCTGTCCCGGCCACCTAGGTGACTCCTCCTCTCGCCCTAGGTGGCACAGGTCCCAGAAGATTGGCTGGCCAATGGCAGATCACAGTGCGTGTGGCCGAGTACTCACAGTAGATATGACGGCGTTAAGGAGAGGAGCGGGGCGGGGCTCTGTGCGGCTGCATCGCTGGACTGTGAGACGGGTAAGTGTCGGTTTAATAAAAGTCAGCAGTTACACTTTTTGTAGCTGCTGACTTTTACTAAACGAAAAAAAAAACGGTGAAACTCCGCTTAAGTAGTGCACTAATACGGTGCACTACATGGTACAGGAATATACGCATGTGGCTGCTAGGAGGTCAGGAGGGATTAGAATCCACCGCAAACAGCCCTGTGAAGTTCCCTGTACTGTGTTGAAATTTCCCTGGGCTCCCAAGTTTGCACATTCCAGCACACGAGGAGTTAACACAATGGAATTTGCAAACTTGGGAGCCCAGGGAAATGTCAACACAGAGCACGTGAAGGAGAAGAAATCATACTGCTGTTAGAACACCTATTTTGGAATACATGCCGTCATAAACCATTAAGTGGCTTCTCATGCCTGCATTTTGTCTGTGTATACTCTGTGTATTCTGCACGCGACTCTGTCCGGCCCGCCTCTCGCCTTTAGTTCTCCTCTTTCCTGACGTCAGTGGGAGTACTCAGCCCCACCCACCGACTGTACTGTAGCTAGCTATCAGATCAGAAGAGAGGCGGGCGGGGCTGACGTCAGGAGAGACGTGGGAGGTGAGAGGCGGGCCGCAAGGAACAGTCACATGAGAGAAATAAGGGTATGAAACGCTGTATATTTTAAAAAGCACATGCAGCAGTGGCCACTTAATGGATTGTAACAGCATGTATTGCAAAACTGGTATTTTATTAGACACGCTCGGAGCGATCTCCCGGGAGGGGCAAGTCGGGATGACGTCACCCGACATCGATTAATGGGGTCACATGCATCGATGCTGCATCGGGGACCCCCGAATCGCGATGCATCGATTATATTCATCACCCTTAATGATTTGTAGTTCCGCTGTAGGGTCGTATTTTGAGGATCCCTGCACTAGAATATAATAATATACACACACACACACACACACACACACACACACACACAGTCAATATACCTGTACATGCTTCAAGTAATTATAAGACCAACTAGGAAATCACAAGTAGTAATTAAAATGCCTCGGGTGTGATATTGTATACAAAATTGTAATTGGTTCCAGTAAAATGTTCAATAAGATTAGAACATTAAGACTCAGGAGGCAAACAGCTAAAAACTAAAGCCTTGTAGAAATGACACATTGTACAAGTACACATAGAAGGCAACAATCAACTATTAGGCTCCATGTACACGGGACGCTGGTGCAAACTCATCTGAACACATTTTTTTAAGGTTAGATACCGGCGTTAGGAAAAAACACACGTTTTGCCATGCTTGCGTCTAGAAGCATTTATTAAGATAACTTCAGCGGACCCTCACGAGCTCCAAAAACATTGAGTGAGCAGCAGAGAGAGCAGCTTTATATTTGTATTTGCCTCCATTTCTAAACTTTTTTTTTGCAATGGATCCCATTACGAGCATATGTGAGGAAATGCTCCAGACATTGCCCTTGATGAGGCTAGAACGACGTAGAAAATTGCGTGCGAAGTCCAGAGTTCGTTAGTCACTATTGGACCTTTCCATTGATTGAAAAACATCCTACCGACATTCGCTGCGCAAACACGTATGTACAGCTGTGTACCTACCCCGACAATTTTTTTTTATTTCATACGCATGTCCATTGCCACATTTGATCTTCTACTAGAAAAACTACGACCCAGTCTGACACCGTCTATGAATCATCGCAAGTAATTAAAACATTTTAAACTATTTTTTTTTTTTTATGTTTTTTCATCGTTGTCCATCATATTTTTGTATTTTCAGGAAAAAAAAATTCAGGTTAAAAACGATTAAACACGAAAACGAGGGTACCGCGTTTAGTGTCTGAAACGTGGAAATCTTCTGCGGCTGAACCCATTTTCTTGCTTTCAAAGAAACGCTGTTAAACGCAACAGCATTAAAACGGCAATAAACGAGACTGTACATGGTCACATAGGATAACATTGAATGTGTTCCGGAGCGGTTGAAAAAAAAAAAAAGTGTCCAACTGCCTCTGAACGTACGTTTAGCAGCGTCCCGTGTACATGGGGCCTTAAGAGATCTTAAACACCTGTGTGGCTACAAAAACTAGCTGTAATGCATAAAGAATATGTGTATGTGGGGGGGGGGGGGATAGAGGGTCCACTGAGAACATATCAACCTGTGGTTCTTGACGTGAATTTGGCTCATCTGATTCTGGTTCCTCTTTACTTGGTGATCTTGATACGGCCTTGCTTCTGTTTACAGACTCTTCAACCAGGCGTTTTTCAGACTCCTTCATGATCTCCAGGGTTTCCTGGGTCGTGTGGCCATGGGACATCTTCAGCATAGTACAAAGCAAATGGTAGAAACCTGCATTTAAAAAAATAAAGGAAAAAAATAAAGATTATTCATTATTCATATTATACATGTAAAGGTTTTAAAAATTCACAGAGAGCCACTTAAAGCGGAGCTCCACCCTAAAGTGGAACTTCCGCTCATCGGAACCCTCCCCCCCTACGGTGTCACATTTGACACCTTTCAGGGGGAGGGGGGTGCAGATACCAGTGAGCCACACACGACTCACGCATGCGCCATAGGGAACCGGGCAGTGAAGCCGCAATGCTTTGGTTCCCTCACCAAGGATGGTGGTGGGGGCAGCAGAGTGACGATCGATTACTCGTCCTCTGCTGCCGACAGCTCTGGACTCCAGGACAGGCAAGTGTCCTAGTATTAAAAGTCAGCAGCTGCAGTATTTGTAGCTGCTGGCTTTTAATATATTTTTATTTTCGGTGTCCTGCGCACACACACACAAAAAAAAAAAAGGGAGGTGAAAGGCACTCAGTGGCCTCCCAAAAGAAAAAAAAAATTGTCATCCGTTTAGGCCAATATATTCTACATTTTTTTTTTTTTTTTTTACCAAAAATAACACAAGCGTATATTGATTGGTTTGCACAAAAGTTGCGTCTACAAAATAGGGGATAGATTTGTCTTTTTTTTTTTTTTTTTACTAGTATTGGCGGTGAGCTGCAATTTTTATCAGGACTGTGACATTGCGGCAGGCAGAGCAGACACTTGACACCATTTACATTTAAACAGCGACCAGAGCTAAAAATAGCCACAGATTATTGGCAGGGAAGGGGTTGACTGGCAGGGAAGGGGGCAATCAAGGAGTTAACAGTGTTCCAACTTTAGGAGGGATGGGACCGACTAGGGGATGAGACCGATCAGTGTTAATACTTGGTATGAACCCACGATCTGTCTCCTCTTCCCTGAGAGAACCAGGATGTGTGTACACACACCTCCCTGTTCTCGTTCTTTCACGAACTATTGTGGGTGCCCGGTGGACATTGCGTGCCTGCCATGTCGTCTTAAAAGAGCGACATATAGATATGGCAAATTGCTCAGCCATGCCAACCTGCCGCAGTGGTGGCTGGTCAGCTAGCGCTTAATCCTTATGCTGTTGGCATTAGTAAAAAGATAGGAAGGTATATTATATTCACTTGTTTTCTTCAGTCGAGCGCCCAGAGGCGATTTAGTTCGCATGTGTCGCGCTATATAAGTTTTTCATTCATTCATTCAGTTGCCTCCTGTTTTTTTGATCTAGGCCAAAAGAATGTCACAGACCAGGAGCCTTCAAGGGCATTGTTCCCCCCCCCCCCCCTCTCATTTGAAAGAGGGGAGGAGGGGTTTCTCAGCCAAGTACAACCTCCTGCCTGCATGCCTGGTCAAAGGGCAAATGCAATCCAGGAAGTAAATGCTACATAAAGCATCTGCCCTTAATAAAGATGGTCACACTCACAGCTAGACATATTGGGGAGGTTTTCCTAAAATAAAAAGCATGGAGAAGTTTGCTCTGAATATCAGAAAGGAATTAAATAGCGTTTTTAGTTTGTGGTGCTCAGATGCAGATAAGTTCCACTTCAACAAGCATTTAGCCCTGCAGTGCTGGGAGAGAGCTCATTGCAAGTTTTTTTCCCCTCTTGTGCCTAGAGCAGGGGTCTTCAAACTATGGCCCTCCAGTTGTTCAGAAACTACAATTCCCATCATGCCTAGTCAGGTCTCATTTTGGACAGATCAGCAAATGTCAGAACCTTTTTGTTTTCTACTTCTACCAGTGACAGGCAGATTTCCACTTGTCCTTATCCAGTGACTGTTGCCACCTGGGACCACAAGTGAGGGGGAAATGTCAATGGACATTGACAGCAATACAAAGACAGGTGGTAACTCTTCCAGATTCTAACCCAAACAATAAACAGAAATACAATGCCAGGAATACTATCCCATTGCTGGAAAAATCTAAAGATCACGTTCTCGTGATCTCTGCTCAAGGACAGCCCATATAAACTCTGAATTTCCTGCTTCAACAGAGATAACAGGTCTAAGAATCCATGTCTTCGGATTTGGGACCAGCACAAAAGAGAACGTGGAACAGCATTTGCTGCAAGGCAAGCAATCTAACCCTTTCATGTCTATGTATACATTCCAGGAAGACTTTTGCACATATGCTAAAATGTCATTTTTCACATGAAGAACTATGTTAGAACTTTACTAAAATGACAAAAGCCACAATTAATTTATCTGTTAACCGCAACATGGTGGACTGTGTCACACCACACAACACTGAAATCAGAGGACCAATAGGAAAAAACAAACATAGTAGTTGCAGTTTTCTATGTCGTACGATAAGAGCGCAATTGTTTCAAGATTTTTACTGAAAATGTGAATTTGAGAAATTAGTGCACACAAACAATATTATTTCCAAAATTTCTGTAAATAAAAAAAGAGTGGGTTTGGGACCGCACACCATTCAAATTGGTGTCTCTATCCCCTTACATAGATGCCTGTAGGCAGCACTTGCAAACGTATAAACACAAAGCCCATTCTCAGTCTAGAGGCCCTAAAGCGACACTAAAGAATCGGTTAAAAATATTATATATATATACCTCCACTGCGCAGTTCGTTTTGCACAGAGTGGCCCCGATCGTCCTCTTCGTCCACCACAGCGCTCTCTGCTCTTCCTTGCAAGAGCCAACCCCCTCTGGGAAGCTGTCTGCCGAGGGGGTTACCTTGTGGGTGCGTTCCCGTGTGATACACTCGGCAGCTATAGCCGCCGAGTGTATGACTTGGCCCTGCGTGCCGCGTTATTGATTTGATTGACAGCAGCGGGAGCCAATGGGTGCGCTGTCATCAATCATCCAATGACAGGAGCTGGACAAAGAAGAATGTGATCGCGCCTACAGAGATTTGGGGCTCAGGTAAGTAAAACGGCTGGGGGGGGTGTTCTTTCACCTTAATGCATAGGTTAAGATGAAAAAACACAAAGGTTTACTACCCCTTTAAGACAAGATATGTTGTGCTATACTGCATGACAAATATAAGACACACTAAAAATTAACGTTACAGGTACTTGGATAGCTCCATCAATCATAAGAAACCAGCATGTCTATGAAGGGCACACAGGCGCTGCCCCCTCTATTTACGCTACCCCCTTTATAAGAAATGGATGAATCTATCCACAGCCGCCGCCACCCCCTATTCATGCGTTCTGCCCCTTACAGTAGGCCGGGCGCATGAATTACAGCAGTGGGGGTGATTTTTTAAAGTACCTGATTAGAGGCATAGGCTCCAATAGGCCTTAAAATAGGGTGGACACCTGGTGCAGAGCATTGAGCTCTGAGCCCACCCAGGTATGTTAGAAAAGCAAATACATTTTTGCCTCTCCACCAAACAGGAAGTGCGAGTCGGATATCCATTACTCGTTGAATGAAAGGTCAGGCGTTCCTATTGAACGCCTAGGAGGAGGGGGGTGCGAGGCGGAAGCTGCCGTGATCCACACCACAAAAAGCAGCAAGAAAGCGGCCAGATACGCTGTCCACCTTATCATTTCCAAGATGGGGTAAGTGGCAGTGGCATGGTTTACATTTTTATGTCCCGACTGTCCTCCCGGAAGTTGCCGCCTAACCCGGGGAGGGGGTGGCTATTTCCCCCCCCCCCCAGCCGCCACTGACACATGCAATCTTTCTGAATTAAAAAGGTTTATGAAACAAAGAAATTAAAGTCTTTATACTTCATTACAGGTCTCCTTTCAGGGATGGTGCACAATCGGATTACATGGGTGTGAACACTTATGCGATCCGATTCCAGTGTGGACAAAAAATAAATAAAAATAGTCCTGCACAATTTTGGTCCGAATGCAATGCGATTGCAGCCATACAATCTGTATGGCTGAGTTTGCATCGCACACAAAATTGCATGTGATCTGCACAGCAGTGCAGTGTCCGTCATCGCTATAGTGTGAACCAGCACGGATAGTCACGTATCCCCAATATTAGCAATTAAGCAAATTAACAGAAACAGGCACTCACCGAGAAGTGCATTGGCACAATATGGCAAAACATACCAGGAAAATTATCAACCTAGATAATATTGCTCTGCAGGTCTGCTTAGTTCTGGTTTCTTTCATTAAGGTTTTCTAAAAGGCAGGCAGTTTTCACTGTATGAATGAATCAGTATGCGTCCCCCAGGACAGCGTGGGAGGCTGTGAGGAGGAGGAGGAGGAGGAGGGAGACATGATCATCTTTGACAAGAGCGCGCAAGAGCAAACATACAGTGGGAAGCAGGGGGGGGTAAGGTGCAAGTAAGGAGGACAGTGTTTCAGTAAATGGCGCAACAATGCCAATAGATAAAGCAATGAAGTGCACATCAAGGTGCCCAGAGAGAAAATAAGCTTACTTCCATGTAAACAGAGAGATTAACCATGTTTCTACCTATCCTCATAGGTGATAACAGTCAGACAGGCACGACAGCGATACAAATTAGGTGACTATATTTATTACTACTGTGCTCCTCAAGACCCCTTTCACATTGGGGCCATTCACATTAGCACTGCTCGTTTTAGCTGTACTATACTGCTTAAGCAGCGCTATTTGGCCATTAGCAGTGAAAGAAGGGGTTAAAAGCGCCCATGTTGTGGCACTTCTGAAGCGATTTTTCAGGCACTTTGGAAGCACCACCACAGTGTCAAAAGACACACTGAAACACTTAGATACATAAGTATTTGTACAAATGTTATAATTGTGTACAATTATACGATTGTTATCTTTTCTTGCAATAAAAATACATTTTAATCAATAAAAAGACACTCAAATAAATGGGAGGCAGCTTTCAGTTGCTATTTAAAGGCTATTTGTAGAGCTAAAATGCCTGAAAGGCACCGCCGTGTGAAAGGGGTCTTAACGCAACAGCCACATATACTTTTGTTTAATTTTATCTTAATTATAGCTCAGGCTTCACAACCTAAGCCACTGTAGACTGTGCTCCTGCTAAAAGTCCCTTCGAACCCACCAAGACGGATTTCAAGTTTTATAAGAAATCCGCCAAGTTGGAGGTCAGCAATATGTCAATTACAGGCATCCGACGGGTGGATTGTATCCCAACCGTGCCGACCTACCAC
The DNA here is from genome assembly GCA_029574335.1 of Rana kukunoris. NCBI lineage: Eukaryota > Metazoa > Chordata > Amphibia > Anura > Ranidae > Rana > Rana kukunoris. Next base: position 136,385,412 of record CM056050.1, on the reverse strand, counting down.
CGCATGTGCTGGGAGCGTGTACCTGTCAAAACCAGATACCCCACGCACCCCCAAAAGGTGGCAAATGTGGCAGAGGCAGATAAGCTTCCCCTTTTGGGTGGAGCTCTGCTTTAATAATCTCAGAGAAATTATTAAGATACTTATTCAACAACAATACCATTACCAATATTTGCAAGTTAAATACAACAATATAAAACCACATAAAATAATCTGGATCATAAACCGGAATACTCACATCTAACACTCACATCGAATAATTATATAATTTGATGGTCACATATAAAGAATGATTTCCGGCGTCACCTGATGCTACATCATGGTTGTACAGAGGGTGTTACAAGGAGGCAGAAAAATACAGTAAAACCCTGTTCACACGTGAATTTTGGGCGCAGTGCGATTTAATTTTACACACACACACACACACACACACACACACACACACACACACTTTGTTCTTCATTCATGGCTAAGGTTTACAACCACTTTAAAGCTGTTCTCCAGGCACCACCTATTTTCCCCACACCCATTTCTAAGGCCCCTTCCACACTGGGGCGGGAGCGGTAAAGTGCCGCTATTTTTAGCGGTGCTTTACCGCTAATTTTGCGACGCTATTCAGCCGCTAGCGGGCAAGGGTTAAAACCGCCCGCAATGTGCCTCTGCAGAGGCGCAATGGGGGTGGTATAGGCACGCTGTCCCATTGATTTCAATGGGAGGGAGCGGTATACACACCGCTCCAAAGATACGGCTAGCAGTACTTTTTTACCGTCCTGCTAGAACACCACTCCAGCAGCTGTTTAGGGTAGGTTTGCAGGCACTATTTTTAGCGCAATAGCGCCTGCAAACTGTTCCAGTGTGAAAGGGGTCTAACTGATGGCATTAAAAAAATAAAATAAAAGGGTACATCCCTTTAAGGGGTTGAAGTGGTTAAGCTGCGCTCAAGTGACAATCCACTCTAGAGTCTTCTCACCTCTTCGGTTTAAGCACTTCCTGTCCAGGGTGCGTTTATAAACATCCTTGGACAGAAAGGGTGATCTCTCAGTCATCGCTGCAAAAATGATCAAGATATCCTATTTTAGGGCTGGCGATTTCTGCACAAAGTAAAAGTAATCCGAGCGGCTAAAGAGCCTGTGGATTACTTTTAAAAGAGGCAGAAGTGGTCCCTGCCTTAACCAAGCTCTCCTATTCAATCAGAGAGCATGGTGAGGATGTGACCAGTGCATCCAGCTCTAGGCACACAGTAAGAGAAACAGATGTTATTCCTCCCACTGTGTGATGTCAAAAACAGGAGGCAAAGAGGATATGTCACTTCCCGTTTTGGGTCTTTGTTTACCTGGTCGTTACCAGCCAGGGAATCAGCTGGTCAGACCAATCGGTGCCCAATTGGCTGCACTGGAGGCCAGAGGAGAGACCTAGGATTTAGTAGACCCACTATCTCTCCATAAAGAGGACCCGTCAGAGGCCATGCTACTACAAGAGATGTTGATTATCCCTTTCAATAGCAATTAAGTTAGTATAAAATATAATGGAAAAAAAACATTTTAAATTGAATAAAAAATAAAATTAGTGATGTACCGATACTAGTATCGGTACCGATACCAAGCATTCCCCCCCCCCCCCCCCCCCCCCCCAAGTACTTGTACTCGGGGGAAATGCTCCAATGCCTCACCGGATACCTGGGCAGGCAGGGGAGTTGCAAGTCTTCTCCCCCGTGCTGTCTGTCCCCCGTGCTGTCTTTCCCCCGTGTGGTCTTTTACCCCTGCTGTCTTATCCCCCAATTCGTGCCGCTCTCCCCTCTCAATTTGTCAGGGTGAAGGGCGGAAGTAGGAGTCGCTAAACCCGGCTCCTACCTTTTCAGAATGTGTTTACGAAGCTTCAGTTTATGAATGGAGAGGAGCTTCTCTCTATTAATTTCAGCTGAGGCTGCAGAGAAAGGGACTGGGAAATCCTTAGGGACTGGGGTGTCCTTAGTCCCTTTCTCGGTCTTAAAGGGGAGATGTCAGAGGTCTGTTAAGACCCCTGATATCTTTCCAAAGACCCCCAACAGGGCTGATTAAAAATAAAAATTGCAGTGGATATTTTTAAAAATAAAATAAAAATGTTAATAAAAAATAAATAAAAAAAAACACACACTGACAATCCACTGTCCTCCCTCCTAAAAAAAAAAAAAAAAAAAACACAGTTTAAAAAATAAATAAAAAATAATGTCACATGACATTAAAGTATCGGCATTCGGTATCAGCGAGTACTTGAAAAAAAAGTATCAGTACTTGTACTCTGTCTCAAAAAAGTGGCATCGGGACAACCCTAATAAAAATAAAGCGTCCCCGCTTCTTCAAGCGAACACGCACGCATATGTAAATTACGATTTTAAAGATGCTTAGATTTTTAGGTACTATAATTTAGGCTGTTCCACGGATGGACACAATTTTAAAGCACGACATGTTTGGCATTCTTTTATATTATACCAAACAATTGGGTATTACAATCCATTAAAGTGTAGTTAAAAAAAAAAAAATTAAAAACCGCGGTGCAAATTATTATTACCGTATATAATTATATATGAGGCCCTGGAGAATGTAATGATTGGGGGTTCAAAGTCATTTTCTATCAAAAATAAAGAAATTATGCCTTTTACATGGAGAGGAATGCAAGAATTGGCCTGGACTGAAAGTGGTTAAAGGATGTGGGTCCTTCTTCAGGTGTCCGTCACTTCCTAATGCCTCTCTAGAAGTGGGGTTCTCTCAGGATCCAGAAGAGGTGTCTGCAGTAATTTCAAGAGGCATAACAGGACCTGACTTCAGAAAAAGTATAGTTTTAGAGAAAAGTCACCACTCTGAACTAGTTTAATTTTGTGACAGTAGTGAACCTTTACTAGAAAAAATATTGGGGTTGCCATTCCTAAATGCTGCTTTGCTGGCCTAGAATCAGTATTGGATGTCATTATCTGCATACTAGTCCTGCAATAGTGACTCAAAGGGGTCAATTCACAAAGAGAAACGTTATTGGTTTTCTTCAGGTGTTAATTTAGCACTCCTTATTTAACGCTAGCAAACATGGTATTCACGAAAGCTATAATCGTTATTCAACATAGTCGTTATGGTTTTCAACTGACTCTTTATCCAATCGTTATGCTAACTACTCAGACGTTATTATTAACATTTGGGACGTTAAAATAACTCTTAAGATCGTTAAATAATGTTGGAGAGATGCATTCTGGGAGCAGAAGGGGAGGAGAACAGCTGCATGTGGAAAAGAGCAGATACAGAGAGAGAGAGAGAGAGACACAAGCAATACACATGGAGATTGAGCATGTGATGTGCAAAACTTCTAGTGTGTGCTTTTCTAAAGCCATGTGTATTTCCTCATACAGAGAATAAATCATGGGAGATGATAATCGGAATTTAGCTATCACCTGGGTTTCAGAAAAGTCATCCAAAATAGTATGTGAACGGAATACACGTTTATAAATCTGAACAACATTCTAACGTGTTCTTCTTCGCCTCTGGATAATTTTAAGTTCAAATAGAGCACGGTTCTATCTTGCCCAACACTACTAAAAACTTCACTACACTACAAAAATCGCCAAAAGCTTCCTCCAACAACAAAATATCGCCTGGGAAATGTCATAACGCCACCCTGAGGGAGGTGTTAATTTAACGATTGCTTAACGATTGATAACTGTCAAAAAAAATCTTTGCGAATTGCACTTCTGTACATATTTAACGATTTGACTCTTTAACCCCTTCCATATAGGGCATTTTCACCCCCTTCCTGCCCAGACCAATTTTTAGTTTTCAGCGCTGTTGCACGTTGAATGACAATTGCGCGGTCATGCAACACTGTACCCAAATTAAATTGTTATGTTTTTTTCCCCCACACAAATAGAACTTTCTTTTGGTGGTATTTGATCATCTCTGCAGTTTTTATTTTTTGCGCTATAAACAAAAGAAGAGTGACAGAACGCCGTGAAGACAGGACGTCCAGTCTCATCGGCAAGGGGTTGTTCAAGACGTAAATGCCCTATGGCCCGGTATTGAAGGGGTTAAAATAACGATTTGACTCTTTAATAAGGATCCACACCTTAAAATATCGGTTCTGTGTAGTGAAACGTTATTTGATGATTTTTCAAAGCGTTAAATCGTTTAGTGAATTGAACTAGCTTCAATAACGTGCAAAATCGTTAATAACACCCGCAATCTGAAAATAAAGCTTTGTGAATTGACCCCAAAGTGTTGAAACAAGAGTCAGCATGGTTTTCAGTAAATTAGCATCTGAATAATGGGAAATCAGCACCTGAAGCCTAGAAAGGCTTGCTTTATAATAGGTTTAATTTATTTATTTTACTAGAAAGCCATCCCTTACATTTGTAATAATGCATCATACAGAAAGAAAAAGGTTGCTATATAGAAGCAAGAATTCAATGAGTGAAATATATCCATTATTGTCAAAACACATTTTGACTGTGTTAAGATGTTTTTACTTGTAAACTACCTACATGACCATTGCTCAGAATATAGGTTTTAAAGTTGACCTGAACTCAAAGTAAAGCTTTGCTACATTTTTTTTATTTATTTTTTGCTATACAGCACCAGAGACATAATTTACTTGTAATGACATGTGTCCCATATCCAGCTGGCTACTGCACAGTGTAAAAATAAAGGAAGAATGTGTAAAAACATAAAAATAAATAAATGCCACCCTCCACCATAAGAGCCGCTCACACAGGGGCAGCACGACTTGAGTCGCTCCTATTAGAACGGTTGCATAGTACAGAATGGAGCGCGACTTGTTAAGCGGCAAAGTCGCCTGACGAGACGCCCCTGTGTGAACCATCTCTTACAGTGTAAATTGTCAAGCGGCACCACAAAAGTGAGATATAAATCACAACAAACATGTTGAAAATATAAATAAATGATGCACTAAAAGCGCATATCTTTTGCTGCGTAGTGTAGAAATCTTTTCTCCGTGGCATTCTGTGAATGGATGATGGGCAGAATATTTTATAGAACCTGCCTCTTCCAATTTTGAAACGCTTTGAATTTTAGGAAAGATTTCTAAAAGTTCTACAGTGCCTAAGCAATACCCTGAGGACAGTATTATATACCATTGTATTGCAGGTAAGGTGGTTTTTAACCCCCCCCCCCCCCCAAGAAAAACTGCAAGACAAAGGCATAATAAGCTAGTATGCATAGCATACAAGCTCATTATGAAATACCTTAAACCAAATCCCCGTAGATGTCCCTGTACACTGCTCCAGCAACATAGCTGGTGGAGTTACTTCTGGGTATCACAGGCTCCAGTGCTGCGATTGGCCGGAGCCATGACGTTACTCCCGCGCAAGCATGCAGGAGCCACCGGTGACAGTACACTAACTGAAGCAACGGCACATGAAGATACAGGGGATATTTGGAGTTGCTACAAGTAAGCCAAAAAGTGGTTTTATGGGTTTAAACGGACATAGGATAACCATTTATTTTGAATAGCACCTCAACTCACTAAGGCAGGGGTCTCCAAACATTCTAAACAAAGGGCCGGTTTATTGTCCTTCAGACTCTTGGAGGGCCGGACAATGGCCAGCGGGCGTAGAAATTTTCGTAGAAATAGTGCCCCATTGCTGGTATCATAGGGAGCAATAGTGCTCTATTAGTTGTGTCAGTGTGAGAAATGGTACTCCATTGTCGGTGTTAGATAGCAGAATAGTGTCTCGTATCAGTGGGAGGGATAGTGACCCAAGGGCCGGATAAAGGCAGGCAAAGGGCCGCATTCGGCCCTTGGGCCGCAGTTTGGAGACCACTGCACTAAGGCACCTACCACCATGCATTGCTTTCAGAAAAAGCCAAGGCTGTGTGTCCATTCAGACATGGCACCACCTCCTCTCTTTCCTCATTGGCAGCAGCTGGCATTTGAGTCAACGAGGGAGAGTCCCCTGACAGCTGAGGTGCCCGAGTAACATCGCTGGATTGAAATGGGGCTCAGGTAAGAATTAGGGGGACTGAGGGAGGCTGCTGCACACAGAAGGTATTTTATCCTAATGCATAAAATGCATCAAGATAAAAATAGTCACTTCACTGGGTTTACAACCACCAATTCTGCAGTTTAAACTGGAGTGTGCCTTTAAACAACACTTGGCAAGTATCTGCAGGTTCCCATCTTGGTTAACATATGAAGGGAAGCACAGGATGAGGATATGTATTAAGCCAGTGCTATTTTTCCATTGCCCGAGGCCACTTGAGAAGCACGAAGATGAGCGACTTCCTGTATTTATGCAATGCTGATGCTGCTGCATGGAAGGAGGAGAAGCAGCGACACATTCAGAAATCAAATGTGCTGCTCATACCATTAACTTGCCTTAAAATCTTTCCAAAACCAACTGCAGAAAGGGGAATGCTACACTACAAGGTTAAATTGATGACATTATAAAGATCTTTAATCGTACTGGAAGATGATACAAGCCAATCAGAATTTAAGCTCCGTGGCAACCGATTCTATCACCAAGAGTAGCCAGCTAAGATGCGATTCTTGTAGAGAAAGCTCAGAAAAAATAAAAACAACCTATTTGCAATCTATGCAGCCCAATAAGATGAGGACTACATTAAACTCACAGTATCAGTGTAAAGTGTATAAAATCCTTACAAGTAGCGCGTCTTATTTGCTCCCTTTTAGTCCAGGAAATAGAACATTGAAGTGGTTGTTATAGCAGTATATTGACCCCAAAAATATAATATATTGTAGCTTACCAATCATTAAAATGTGGTGGCTGCATTAGCTTTCTTTTTCAGGTTTTTTTCCTCCTGTTTTCATCTGGAGATCTGACCAGTAACACCTCTTGTATTAGAGTGCCCCCACTCTGAGTGAAGGGGCTACAGTTACACTTTTGAACAGCAGCATTGCCATTCTGGAGGTAAGCGTCATGCCGCGTACACACGATCATTTTTTGTGATGAAAAAAAACGACGTTTTCTGTGAAGTAAAAAACGACGTTTTTGAAACTTCACTTTTCAAAGACGATGTTGCCTACACACCATCGTTTTTTTCACAATGCTCTAGCAAAGCGAGGTTACGTTCACCACTCTTTTCCATTGAACTCGCTTCATAACTAACTTCTGGGCATGCGCGGGTTGAAAAACGTTGTTTTAAACAACGTTTTTGCTACACACGGTGACTTTTTGTGAAACAAAAAACGACGTTTTGAAAAACGACACAAAAAATTCAAGCATGTTGGAATTTTTTTTTGGTCGTTTTTTTGAAGACAAAAAACTACGTTTTGCCCACACACGATCAATTTAAATGACGTTTTAAAAAACGACGTGTGTACGCGGCATCAGTGTATTTAAATCAAGTACATCTAACAAATTGAAGCCAAACTCCAGCTCAAATGTTAAGCAGTTACAGCAGTTGTCTTGGGATGAAAGGTTAGTGTTAGGTTCAGGGTAGCCCCCGTACCCCCCCTTATAAAGTTTTAACCCCTTGATCACCGCCCTAGTTAACCCTTTCACTCCCTATTGCCAGTGTCACTAAGCGATCATTTTTCTGATCGCTGTATTAGTGTCGCTGTTCCCGCTAGGTAGCTTTTTTTTATATTGTGATTTTTTTTTACTAAAGACATGTGGCTAAATAAATTTTGGCCTAAATGTTTGACTAAAATTTAGTTTTATTTTTCTTATAACAAAAAGTAAAAAATATTAATTTTTTTTTTAAAAATGTCGCTCTATTTTTGTATATAGCGCAAAAAAATTTAAAAAAAATTGCAGAGGCGATCAAATACCACCAAAAGAAAGCTCTATTTGTGGGAAAAAAAGGACGCAAATTTTGTTTGGGAGCCACGTCGCACGACCGCGCAATTGTCTGTTAAAGCGACGCAGTGCCGAATTGTAAAAACACCTTGGGTCATTTAGCAGCATATTGGTCCGGTCCTTAAGTGGTTAATATACATAAAAGCTGATCATTTTAGGCACCCATGTCGATGGTTAATGGCAGGTCTTCACTATAACTGCTACATCTGCAGGGAAGCCTATTCTTTTGAAAAACAGACTTACTGGCTAGCTCATCAGGTGAAAATGAGGGAACGAAAGCCTAAACGTGAAAACTAAATGCAGCCATCGCATCTAAGCTGTAACACAATAAAAGGTTTGCTTTTGGGTTTAATGCCACTATAAAGCAGTTGAGATTTTTTTAAAGATGTTATATTTACCCAATACCTCAATCCTTCTGCTTTAGGATCCCCTGTCAGAACTCTTGCCTCCTCCTATTTTTCCATGTGCCACCATAGGAAGTCGCTTCCTTTGGTGGCACATGTGCAAACTCAGTCCTGAGACGGGTTGTGCGCACCCATTGATACACACAAAATGCAGCTCAGCCTCGCCACCTGCTTACAGGTTTTAATTAGTAGAAGCCAATAACTTCAACTTTTAGGCCCCATACACACACATCGGATATGTCCGATCGGGAGTTTGATCCGATGGCGTGTACACACCATCGGATCAAATTCCCCGCCGCCGGACGGCGCGGTGACGTGGCGGTGACGTTGACGCCGCCGCGTCACCGCCACGTCACCGCACCAGGAAGTAAAACACTTCCGCGCATGCGCCGAATCCATTCGGCAGCGGCGGTGGGGGACGACATGTCTGCTGGTAAGTATACTAACCAGCAGACATGTCGGGCGGACAGATTCCCACCGGATAGATTTCAAAGCTTGCTTTGAAATCTGTCGGGTGGAGAAATCTGTCCGCTAGCCCGTACACACGAGCGGAGATGTCTGCTGAAACGGTCCATCCGACCGGTTTCAGAGGACATATCCCCTCGTGTGTACGCGGCCTTAGATCTGTCCTGTGAATGTAGGGGGAGAGACACGCTACAGGCGGGCACAACGATAAAATCCGCCTTCTCTTATGTAGCCCTATAGAGAACAAAATATCAGTAATTCGTCACATATTACCACAAAGGTCTAGGAATCGCAATATTTTAGAAAAAAAAAAAACATTAAAGTTAAAAGTTAATTTTAGGGGGCAGAAAAACAAATTACCCAAGTTGTTGGTCAAATACAAAAGACAAGGTAGCAAGTAAACAGATACCAATATGTCAAACTTTAAATTTGCGTGAACCCATTAAATGGCGACAAACCTCAGTACCCCATATTTTCCATAAGCAAAGCTTTAAAAAGTTCAACAAGTTAGGGTTACGAAGGTCATCTGGTGCTAAAATTATTGCTCTCATTCCGGCATGCACAAGTAAACTGCCTGGTATCCAAAAACGACATGTCCCAGGCGTCTGGCAAAAGGAACTGTGCATCCCTGCGCCTGGTACTAACAGTGAATGGGCCGAAAAAAGCCCAGGTGCAATTTCTAGTCACCATGGCGGTCTGGAGCCTGAGATTTGTCAAGCCCTCCTTTAAGTGCATAAATATAGCTTTACACCCTGTCACCAGGAACCGTCCAACTTTCAGTATGCGTGTTTAAGATGGTTCAACAAAAGCCAGTCCAATGATCAGCTTTTGTCAGACGATCCTGCTGGAAAACCAACAGATGATCAGGGATTGCAGCTAATGGCACCATGTAGGACGTTGTTGGAGCCATCCTTGTGTACATGTACCAAATAATTGCAAAAAGCATAATGGGAGATAAATCCAAAGTCACTACTGTAATTACATACAGGCTGGCAGATAAAACCCTTGCAAGCAATGGTGAACAGAGTACCGACAACCCCCAGAAAAGTGTCAGGCGATGATTGTACAGCAAGCTTAGCTCTTCCAAACTGTAGAGATCGGCAGCACAAGCAGCAGGGCTAGGTAATTATTGAAGCGTATGCAAACCCAATCAATGAATTCTTATTTGCACTCTTTTGGCCTGGCAAATATACTGATGAAAGCATTACGATAGATCAGTTTGGAAAGTGCACTTAAAAAAAAAAAGAAGAAATCATGTGCTGCCTTGTTTCCAGTGCCCTACGCAGATTTAAAGCTGAAGTTTAGTCTCCCTTCTGTTTTTATTACATACTGCAGGATTTGACAAATTTGCTTGGAATCTAGGAGCAAGCTAAAAAAGTTAGGAGTCAGAAAAACGCACACGCACCCCGTCCCGCCAAGCTAGCGTGCAGAAGCGAACGCATATGTGAGTAGTGCCCGCATATGTAAACGGTATTCTTTTTTTTTTTTTTAAGTGTATTTTGTGCGTGAACTCGAGAGAGAGGAGCCGGACTGCAGGAGTTGGGAGTAGGCAGACCCTCCCCCCGGAGGCAATCGCCATCCTTCTCCATGCCCCTGGTGGCAATGGCGGGTGTGAGGGGGGCCTCCCACTCACCCCACCCTACCTGCTCCACTTGGGAGCCCAACTGGGGCCCAACAGGACCCCAACGGGGCAGAGGGACTCCCCCTATGAGGGAGTGAGGGGGTCTAGCCCACTTAGCCATCCCCGTAGGTCCTTCTTTATTTTAGGAGACCGCATGGCCAAAGTGCGTGCGTGTTAAACCAATTTCGTGTGCGTGCAAGTGTGGTGGTTTTTGTGTGGGGGGGGGGGGGGTGGGCGTACTAAGCACGGGCGTACCTTGCATAGCACACCCACCGGGAGCCGGGCTGAGACCACCAAACTCAATTCACATGTAGCCGAGACCGGGATCCGAACCCTTGGCTGCAGAGGTGAATGGCTTGTCAGCGCAGTGCCAATCACGTTGAGCCACCACAGCTCCCTATGTAAACGGTATTCAAGCCACACATGTGAGGTATCGCCGATCGTTAGAGCGAGAGCAATAATTCTAGCCCTAGACCTACTCTGTAACTCAAAACATGCAACCTGTAAAAAATAATTAAACGTTGCCTATGGAGAATTTAAAGGGTAAAAGTTTGTCGCCAATTCCACGAGCAGACGCAATTTTGAAGCGTGACATGTTGGGTATCAATTTACTCGGTGTAACATTACCTTTCACAATATAAAAAAAAAATGAAGTCAACTTTACTGTTGTCTTACTTTAATTAAAAAAAGTGTATTTTTTACCCCAAAACATTTTAATCTCCCGCGCGCATGCGCGGGAGTGACGTCATCACCACTCCAGCCAATCACAGCGCTGGAGCGGCGATACCCGGAAGATACGCCAAGTTATGAGATCTCGCTCGGCGTGGACCAAGTAAGTTCCCTACACCTCGTTCCAAGGTAAGTATTTCATAATGAGCCAATATGCGGTGCATACTAGCTCATTATGACTTTTGCCTTGCCTTTACAACCGCTTTAAGCACAGTTAGTAGTCCTGCCTAGTTCAGCTCTGGACTACAGACCCACCCCCCAATGTAGTGGAGATGGAGGAAAGGGAAAGGGGTTTTGTAGTCCTTGCACACTTCTTGTTCAAAAGGCAATAAAGCAGCTCCTCCATAGATACACAGTTCATTCAGTGTACTAAAAATACTAAAACAGTGCCAGCATCTGAAGGGGGCAGACAGGGCCACCCACTGAGCGCTACCTGCATGGCCAGTAAGGCTCCTATGTAAAAAATGTGTGCAAAGAAATAATTATTGCTCAAATCAAATTATACAGCTTCCAGTGCAGATTTGAAAACGGAACAAGGATTCCAATTCATACAATTCTATAAATAGGCCCCTAAAACTTGTAGTATTCAGGCTTTGCTTCTGCGGCTCCATTTTTGTTGCACAAAAATACAGCTTGAAATCTGAAGGCAACCACACAGCCATTGTCCACGAAAAAGGCAGCATGCATTTCTATTGGCTGCACTATGGACTTCAATAATTAGCCAAATACAAAAGTGTAATATAAATATTTTATTTGAAGATAAATGTATAGTGATATAATAATTAAGCAGGATAGGGGATAATTTGTATCAGAAAAATATATGGTCACTTTTATGACAAAGCCACATGAACATATCATACAAACACCTCCTTCCTCCACTGATCGCCCAGGTTCATCTATTCACTAACCGCTCCTAGCTACATTAACTTGTTCAGACCTGGGAAATAACTGCAAATCACTGGAGACTGCATTGCAGATCTACAGGCATTTAAGGGGTTACAGCACATTTATTTTTAGCCTGGGAACTGCCATTGACGTCACACATCTGTCACTTGGCAACCAAGACATAGGGATATCCTCCACGGGGGTTCCCATTTTGGCTTACATGGAGAAAGATTCAGGCTTTTTGCAGTTAAATGAAGGTTTAGTCACGGGGCATTTCCAAGAACGTCAAGGTCATTATGGGGGATCTTGGTCTTGGATTTTGCTGAAAATCTCCTTAACAACCCATGACAGCAATCCCCTCCCAGTTTTTCCTCTCTGCATCTTTCGTTTCAGGTTGCCAATGTGCGTCACACAGACGGAAATCCCAGCTGACGTAGATGCATCAGGACAGATGCTATGCAGCTTCGGAGAGGAGGAGGAGAATGCAGATATTCCAGCAGGGCAGCATTTCAGAAGAATCACAAACATCAGCACATTTTCAATTAGCTTTCCCCTTAAAACAAAAACTAAAATAGAGGAAAAAAAAAAAAAGACACACTCCTGTCCACCTATTCCCATTGGAAAGGACACAAAATAATCTACAACGATGCAATTTTTCAAAAGAACACACAATGTAACAAAACCATGCAACTTGCAGATGCACTCAAGTATTTCCAAGCAAATAAAAGTATGTCCAAAAAATATACATAAATATATATTATATATATATATATATATATATATATTTTATATATATATATACACACACACACACACACACACACACACACACACACACACACACACACAACAGGTAGATAAACATCGGAAAAAAGCATTCAGAAGATCACAACTTGGTTTATAAATACTCCTCTCGTGCGTATTACCGTAAGTAAAGTCAGCCATAGACTTAGTGATATTTTTTCCCTGCAACCCAAAAATCAAAATCACTCGACTCTCGACTCGCCCCCCATCAACAGTCAGTGTTGATAAAGGGGAATCCCTTTGGCAGAGCCACCGTGACAATTATTGCTAGCGGCTATGACAGATATTTGCAAAAATCATGTGTAGAATCTGAAAGGGCTGGTTGTACCCAATGTACCGATGGATCAACTTGGGTACACTCAGCATGCCCATACTTGGTTTGAATCGCGGATAATTCAGCAAGATTCAATCAATCCATGGCCGACTTAAAATTGTATCAATATAAAAACAGGCCCCTGACCAATTTTTTTTTTAGGTGGGGGGCAGGGATAGTTTGCAGAACTACAACACAAACATGATTTCAAACTACCAGTATTTGCTAAATGCACACATTTTGTATGGAATCCCTTTACTCCCCACAGCCATGCATGTACAGTAAATATGAAAATTAGGACCTACATGTAGCCATTTTCCGAACATGCTACTGCAAACAAGAGTGGGAGTTGTAACAGACTCCGCTTACTCTGGATTGAAGGAATGAGAGAAAAAAAAGAGAAACATCCATCAAGCAGTCCCACAATTTGCAATTCTGTGCACCCCGTTTCATGGTCCAGGCACCTCAGTACCTTACACTCCAACAGAAGAACAGCCTGGCTAAGAAATCTTGCCAAAAACACAGCGCAGTGTGCTTACTGGAAGAAAAAGGATCAACAGAGCACTCATGCAATCAGTTTGTGCCTCTTACCTCCCAGGTTTCCCAACAATATGTGCGCAGGCAACAATCTGATAAGTCACCATGGTCTCCCTCGAATTCAGCCCTGGTAACGAATGCCAGGTACTCAGATTTAGAATTACTGTATTTATCAGTGTATAACAGTCACTTTTTTTCCCTGAAAATAGGTGGCAAATAGGTGGCACAGCCGGAATTCACGAGCCCTCATCACATGTCACATACAGTCCCACCTCCGCCACTGGCATTGGACCAGTGTTCTGTCTATCACAGGAGCTAGTCCAATGCCAATGGCAGAGGCGGGACTGTGTGTGACTGCAGAGTGAGAGCAAAACAGGAGTAAAAAAGGGGCATTGATAAGGCTGCATTGGAGAGATGTGCTACAGATGGGCATTGATCAGGCTACATTGATGGGGACTGACCCATTTTAATTTAAAGTTTTATTCCTGAAACTTCCCTCTTAAAATGTAGGTGTGCGTTATATGCCGATAAGTATGGTAATTCCCCCAGCAAAATCCATATTCTCTGCTAGAAATTTGTTTAAAAATAAAAAAATTCTATCCTACTCTGTTGAAATTTGATAATGGATTGGTCATGAAACCATTCTTCTAATGCATGGCCAGTTTAAATGCAGTGCAAAATATTCTTTCTAAGAATGTCTTTGATAGAGCTATATAGAGAGTATGTGTATATACAGTGCAGAAAATAAGTATTTGAACACCCTGCAATTTTGCAAGTTCTCCAACTTGGAAATCATGGAGGGGTCTGAAATTGTCATCGTAGGTGCATGTCCACTGTGAGAGACATAATCAAAAAAAAAAAAAAATCCAGAAATCACAATGTATGATTTTTTTAACTATTTATTTGTATGATACAGCTGCAAATAAGTATTTGAACACCTGAGAAAATCAATGTTAATATTTGGTACAGTAGCCTTTGTTTGCAATTACAGAGGTCAAACGTTTCTTGTAGTTTTTCACCAGGTTTGCACACACTGGAGGAGGGATTTTGGCCCACTCCTCCACACAGATCTTCTCTAGATCAGTCAGGTTTCTGGGCTGTCGCTGAGAAACACGGAGTTTGAGCTCCCTCCAAAGATTCTCTATTGGGTTTAGGTCTGGAGACTGGCTAGGCCACGCCAGAACCTTGATATGCTTCTTACAGAGCCACTCCTTGGTTATCCTGGCTGTGTGCTTCGGGTCATTGTCATGTTGGAAGACCCAGCCTCGACCCATCTTCAAAGCTCTAACTGAGGGAAGGAGGTTGTTGCCCAAAATCTTGCAATACATGGCCCCGGTCATCCTCTCCTTAATACAGTGCAGTCGCCCTGTCCCATGTGCAGAAAAACACCCCCAAAGCATGATGCTACCACCCCCATGCTTCACAGTAGGGATGGTGTTCTTGGGATGGTACTCATCATTCTTCTTCCTCCAAACACGGTTAGTGGAATTATGACCAAAAAGTTCTATTTTGGTCTCATCTGACCACATGACTTTCTCCCATGACTCCTCTGGATCATCCAAATGGTCATTGGCAAACTTAAGACGGGCCTTGACATGTGCTGGTTTAAGCAGGGGAACCTTCCGTGCCATGCATGATTTCAAACCATGACGTCTTAGTGTATTACCAACAGTAACCTTGGAAACGGTGGTCCCAGCTCTTTTCAGGTCATTGACCAGCTCCTCCCGTGTTGTCCTGGGCTGATTTCTCACCTTTCTTAGGATCATTGAGACCCCACGAGGTGAGATTTTGCATGGAGCCCCAGTCCGAGGGAGATTGACAGTCATGTTTAGCTTCTTCCATTTTCTAATGATTGCTCCAACAGTGGACCTTTTTTCACCAAGCTGCTTGGCAATTTCCCCGTAGCCCTTTCCAGCCTTGTGGAGGTGTACAATTTTGTCTCTAGTGTCTTTGGACAGCTCTTTGGTCTTGGCCATGTTAGAAGTTGGATTCTTACTGATTGTATGGGGTGGACAGGTGTCTTTATGCAGCTAATGACCTCAAACAGGTGCATCTAATTTAGGATAATAAATGGAGTGGAGGTGGACATTTTAAAGGCAGACTAACAGGTCTTTGAGGGTCAGAATTCTAGCTGATAGACAGGTGTTCAAATACTTCTTTGCAGCTCTATCATACAAATAAATAGTTAAAAATTCATAATTTGTGATTTCTGGATTTTTTTTTTTTTATTATTATGTCTCTCACAGTGGACATGCACTTACGATGACAATTTCAGACCCCTCCATGATTTCCAAGTGGGAGAACTTGCAAAATAGCAGGGTGTTCAAATACTTATTTTCTGCACTGTATATATATAAAAATAAAAAGATAAGGAGTTTACAAATTAGCCTTTAACCACTTAAGGACCGCCGCATGTACATTTACGTCGGCACAATGGCACCGACTGGCACATCAACGTATATATACTTAGTGCCTTGGGGGGGATCGGGGGTCCGATCGGACCCCCCCCCCCCCCATACATGCGGCGGTCCGCGCGGCTGCAGGAGCGATCCGACAAGAGGGGGGCGGCTATCCGTTTTCACCCGCCCCCTCCGGATCGCTCTCAGCCAATGCGCGCGCCCCCCCGCCCTGTCACTTCCTCCTCCTGTGTAAACACAGGAAGGAGGAAGCTATCTGATCTCTCCCTCGGCGTTTGTTTCAAGCGCCGCTGAGGAGAGATCACAACACAGCAAGTAAGTCTGCACCAACAGCACACTTACACACAGACACAAACACATTTAACCCCCGCGATCGCCCCCCCCCCCCCCCCCTGTCACAGTGTCACTGAATGCAGTAATCATACATGTATGATTACTGTATTTAGTGTCAGTGTGACAGACAGTGTGACAGTCAGTGTCAGGGTAGCCCCCCCACCCCCCCCCCAATAAAGTTTTAACCCCTTGATCACTGCCCTAGTTAACCCTTTCACTCCCTATTGCCAGCATCACTAAGCGATCATTTTTCTGATCGCTGTATTAGTGTCGCTGCTCCCGCTAGGTAGCTAATTTTTTTTTAATGCGATTTTTTTTTTTTACTTAAGACATGTGGCTAAATACATTTTGGCCTAAATGTTTGACTAAAATTTAGTTTATTGGTTTTTTACAAAAAGTAAAAAATATTGATTTTTTTTCAAAAATGTCGCTCTATTTTTGTATATAGCGCAAAAAAATAAAAATCGCAGAGGCGATCAAATACCACCAAAAGAAAGCTCTATTTGTGGAAAAAAAAAAGGACGCAAATTTTGTTTGGGAGCCACGTCGCACGACCGCGCAATTGTCTGTTAAATCGACGCAGTGCCGAATCGCAAAAACCCCTTGGGTCATTTGCCAGCGTATTGGTCCGGGTCTTAAGTGGTTAACGTAGGGTAGGCATAACACAAATCATATTTTATCAGCAGTCTTCCCAGCTTTAGAAACTAGGGCAAACTTGTTAACAGGTTTATATTTAGAGATCTAAACAGCTCTCGCATTACAATTTATGCAAACATTTCTATTAAGGCACAAGCTCTTCTATTAAAAAGATTATATAATTATTTTTTTAAATAATAAAGAGGAGGATATATATTCAATCACATGTTTTAATCACAAATCCACAAGAAGTTTTTAGTTTTTTTGTGAAGAAGCTACTAAAAACATGCATAACAGATCCAGATCACACCTGCCACCTTAGCTGGCCCATACCCCCCCTGCATTCAGTCAAGAGCCTCAGACTAGAAATCTAGGTAAATGTCGAATTGCTGTGAAGGATGGTGGGAATGTGCTTTTGATAAGCAGGTGGCTGTGGGGGATGAAGAGCAGGAGGGGGTTGTGAGGGCTGTTAGCAGTTGTCGGTGTCTTTTTTTGCCTAATTAAAAATAAAACAGAAGCAAGATGAGGACTCGGCACATGGCAGATTTTGGGAGACATTTGTTAGGGGCCGGCAGAAGCAGCGAACAAGGTGGGAGAAAACGAAGTCACATTTTGCAATCTGTCAATATACTTGTAGACATCAAGTTGCCACCAAAACTGACAATTTTGAATGCCACATGTAAACTTGCAATCTGATAACTTCATTTAATGACTTGGGTCCACCAAAGTCAGACTTTAATAAGAAAACATTTAAAACACAAAAAATAGATGAATCACTACGTATACAATTTGAAGGGAAAGCAGATACCGAATAAGGGGCTTTTGGAATAAAAATAAAAGCATTGTCTCGATATCAAGCAAGCAGCATTCACGACAAGAAAATTGAGACTTCCATTACTAAAGCCGATTTAAGATTCATTCTTCAACTGCCATTTTCCGATGAAGGGTCCACCATGACAAGGTTGTTCATTTCCTATTTTTATACCCCTATTTTCTTGCATCTATTTCTCTAATCTCTGTGTGTAGCAGCAGTTCCTAAATGAATGTGCGGAAAATGTTGCTGTAGTGGACTATATACCTACATCTTACCAACACCGAATCAAATATCCATTCATGAACTACACACCTAAAAGTCTTTAATGACGTTACACTGAAAAATATATAAATAGTATACCTGCTGCAGCAAATTATTAATCCTTCAAGTCAGATTACCATGCATTTCAGACACAACCCATTTAACAAAGCACAACAAAGAGCGCACACAGTATAGTGTCATTGGTGGCAGTCATCTGTGAGATTCTGGGAAATGACAGTCACTACACATGTACTTATTGTCTTCAGAGCAGGAGAAAAGGGGCACATTTTTTAATCAAAGTTTGGCAGCAGATTCTGAACGCATCTGATGGTGGGAATCCCCTATAATGCCAAAGGCACATCAATGACGCCATCACATGAATGAATGGAGAGAGGGAGGGGTGAATGAATGGCAAGAAAATAATTTGTCATATTTTCTAATAACCTCTTTAGCTGAAATTCACTGCTGACAGACATATCAAAGATCTTTTACTGCAAAGAATATGTTTAAATCTCTAATTTGCTGAAATAAATGGATCGCCTTAGATTTAGGCAAGCCGACAAAAACATGCATTTCATTTTTCTTACCCCTTCCAAAAAAAAAAAAATGTATTGGCAGCAACAATGAACATACATAACCTGACACATACGCAAAGCATCTAAAATAAAACACAAAGAACGCCTGTCTTCCCTGGAGCCAGCGAGAACATCCTTGCTGTGTATAGGCATTTTAACTCTCTAACCACCAGAGCCTTGGAAAAGATGAAATGGCCTTGCCATCACCGACACGAGTTTATGAATGGGATAAAACAATCAGTGTACAGGGAAGGGATGAAGTGACGGTCGCTGCATACAAATGACTTCCACTCACCGTTAGAGGAGGGGGCGAGAGGCTGATTGATGAAAATCAGCTATTCCAACCTATGAAGGAGATCATCTTTGTCATGTGCAGGAGCAGGTCGATTTCAACGCAATTCAAATGCTGGATTTTTTTTTCACATCTTTTTTTTCTGCCAAACTGCCTTAAAATTTAGCCCCCTCCCCTTTTCAATTTTTGCTCTCCTTGTGAATGGATTGCTATGGACTCTGGCTGCCTTTCCTTTGCCAAGATAATTGCTCTGACAAGCTGCTCCGAAGCAGGGCAGAGCCCAGCTGTTCCCATCCGCTGTCACACTGAGAGTTCTGCCAATAGTCGCGCACACAGCCACCCACCCACACACACACGCTCGCTCTCCCTCTTGCTCTCATTCAAAACACTTTAATGGAACAACCTCCGCAGCTGCTTAAAGACACAGTGTACCTTGCAAAAAAAAAAGGAAAACTACTAGGTTAAAAGTCCACAAGAACAATGTAAGGCTCCTTTCACACTAGCAGCAGTGTTTAATGTTCCCTAAAAAGCGACCCAAGTTGGGCTGCTTTCCAGAGGACAGTGAAAAGAGGTTTGCCTGAATTTAGGAGGCAACACTTTGCCTTTTTATTCAATTTTTGCATCACAGGATCGCGTCTCAACAGAAAGCCAAGAGTTTGGCTGGCAGTTGGAGACCACTGCCATTCACTCGTATGGTAGAGTTTTACAGTCAGAGCACCCTGTTAATCTCTGAATATTGCATTAAAATTCCCATAGTAATGTGTACACCCTCAAACAGCACCATATCCACCTAGAGGTGGACAGCAAAACAAGAAGCCAAGACAAAACAAACAAACAAGGAAAAAACACAAAACAAAAAAGGCAAAACTTTAGACTTATCTTTCCAGTGACATTTAGTACTGAACTCTTGACAGCCAGAACACCTAGAGCCGGTTCACACTCCCGCGGCACGACTTCAGAGGCGACCAGCAAAACGACTTCTGTATAGAAGTCAATGCAGGTCGCCCCGAGCCGCCCCCGAAGTCGTGCAGGAACCTTTTTCTAAGTCGGAGCGACTTGCGTCGCACCTATTAGAACGGTTCCATTGCATTGAATGGGACGCGACTCGTCAGGTGGCTGAGCCGCCCCAGTGTGAACCGGCTCTTAGGATAGATGTACATGTATACATTTCTCCAACTACGCTAAACAGGAACAAAGGAATCTCTCCAGGATTCTCTTTTATTTGGACAGCCAGTGTCTTGTCGAGAATTGTCCCCCGGCGGATTTTGCCCGCTCTGTCCCGCGCAGGCGTGCCACACACTGCCGCATGCCGTTGATGCTCACTCCACTCTGCAAGGGGGCGTGTATAATACAATTATATCATGTAAGTGGGGGGGGGGGGGATGCCACAAACTTCCCCATCAACAGTGCAAAACTCGCCCTTTTCATACACCCACCCCCCCCCCCCTACAGACGATATAGTAATACACGCCACGCCCCTCGTGCATTACCATTAAAAAACATCTCATGGGGGGCGGGTGTATGAAAAGTAGGGCGAGTTTTGCACTGTTGATGGGTGACTTTGTGGCATCCGCCCCTTACACGATATAATTGTAATATACACGCCCCCCTTGCAGAGTGAAGTGAGCATCGGCAGCCTGCGGCAACGACTGTCACTATGCCTTGTTTATTGCGCAGATGCAATCTCCAGCTCATGCCCTGCTCTTCATGTTTGGTCATTTTCAGAGCTAGAGCACTTCGCCTGTGCAGTCCAGGGCAGGCATTATCCGCCAGGGGGACACATCTTGGCAGAACAGCAGAACACCGGCAATTCAGCTGACAATTTTCCACCTGACTGCTTTGACAAAAAAGTCAATTAAAAAAATTGACTTGTCAAGCTGGGTGATGCCAACAGGGCCACTCATGGTGTAAATTCTGGCCCATTCAGCAGGAATCAGCCAAAACTCTAGCCATTTATGACAGGCTTTAGTTTATCATAAACCATCATAATCAAACTCAGTTCCTCAAAGGCCTTACAAGCCAACATTTAGAGTTAGACAATAGACTTGCTTAGTTTAGGCAACCTTGGTATTCTAGCTGTTGTGAAACAGTTACATGAGGCATTGCAAGATTGCCATCCATGGGCACAAATGTCTGAGTAAATCTCTCAAACCAGACATCCAGAAAAATGTGTCATCTGTGCCTACATAAGGAGAACTATGGAGTTTCCAATAAAAAAAAAAAAAAAAAAACCTTAATACTCACGTCAATGCTGTGAAACTGCAGCTGTCCCATGTCAGCTCTAAGACCGAGCACTGAGAGATCACACAACTGTTAATCACTCAGTTCTCTGTCTGGCTCAAAGCAGAGAGCAGTGACTGCCAGTTATTGCTCTGCTGCCCCCCCCCCCCCCCCCCCAGGCTGGAGAGTGATTGGGCGAGAGCCAGGTCCAGCTGTCAGGCTTCTGGGTGCATCCTTACATGGTTGGGATCCTTCCAGAGCCTGGAGCGGCTTTGCCATCAGCAGACTTTTGCCTGCCGCTAGCAGATTCTGCATTGCAGAAGAGCAAATAAGTGGACTCCTATGACCCACAGAAGTAGTATGACAAAAAAGCATTTGCATTTTAAAATGTACCTGTAAAGATAGTGATATTTTAGCTGCCATTGCTTACTTTTACATTTTTTTTAAAAATGTGAAGGTTCAAGGGATGTATACCTCTGCTGCTGGCATCAGCAGATAGTAACCAACTTAAAACAAGCAAGTAACAAGTAAAGCCAATAGCAGCCTCCCTATTTATAGCTTTCCAGGTACCTTTTAAGATCACTAGGTGTCAGCGTACATCATTCTATAGCCACTCCACCTTTAAGAGAGGTGTCCGAGTGGTGGTTCTAAAGGAGAAGGCCACAACGCTGGTCCACCTCTAAAAGAACTACTATAGCCGTGGACATCCCATTTTTGCAGAAAGTACACCATGGTAATATTATTAGGTGGCCAGACCTGAGTGCACTGCATGTTCCGCATGTAGATGTTTAACTGGGTCCCTTCCGCTAAAGGTCGGTACCTAGGGTACTTCCCAATCTGAAGCAGTCAAGGATCACTTCAAGTTACACTTTTTATCAATATTAGCAGCCAGTTCACTCTAAACCTTTCAATGTGATAGAGATGTGGCAGCTCTGTGGTTAAAATTACGGTACCCTTTTAAAACTTTTACATATCTTCAAAACTCGCTGTAATTCTCCAAACACTAAGGTCCCTTTCACACTGGGGCGTTTTTCAGGCGGTACAGCGCTAAAAATAGCGCTGCTATACCGACTGAAAAAATCGTGCCCTGTAGTCTTCAATGTGAAAGCCTGAAGGCTTGCACACTGAAGCGGTGCGCTAGCAGGACCGCTCCAAAAGTCCTGCTAGCCGCATCTTTGGAGCAGTATAGGAGCGGGTGTTCACAGCTCCTTCCCATTGAAAATCAATAGGAAACCGCGGTAATACCGCCCGCAATGCGCCTCTGCAGAGGCGCATTGTGGGCGGTATTAACCCCTTTTTCGGCTGCTAGCGGGGGTTAATACCGCAACGCTAGCGGCCGAATATCGCGATAAATACGACAGTATAGCCGTGCTAAAAATCGCGCTGCTATACCGCCACCGCACCTCCCGCTGCAATGTGAAAGCAGCCTAAATGAACTGTTGTACAGGGCATAAAGCCAGCCATACCTGTAGGTGGATAAAAATTCCTCTGACTCAGCAGGAACACACCAAGTTTCAATCCATGTAAAGCCGTGCCTGTTCATCAGCCACTGATCAATGTACTGATAGCAGAGAGTCTTGCTTCCAGGATACAAAGTCCCAGCGGGGGATTCCTTAAAGCAGAGTTCCGCCCAAAAGTGGAACTTACGCTCATTTTATTCCTCCCCCCTCCGGTGCCACAATTGGCACCTTTCAGGGGGACAGGATACCCATCTATGACAGGTATCCTTTCCCACTTGTGGGAGCCTGCTGCGGAGCGGTGACGTCACCGCGGGGCTCCCTCCTTCTCCCCTGGCCAATAGGAGAGAAAAGCGGGGCCTCGCGCATGCGCAGTAGGGAACCCGGCAGTGGGAAAGGACATCGCTGGACTCCAGGACAGGCAAGTGTCCATTTATTAAAAGCCAGCCTTTGCAGTATGTGTAGCTGCTGGGTTTTAATTTTTTCTTCAAGGCTGGAACACCACTTTAAAAGTGATTATAAAGTATTTTTTTTCTATTAAAAACAAACATGTCATACTTACCTACTCTGTTGTAGTGAATGTGCACAGAGCAGGCCAGATCCCCCTTTTCTCAGATCCCTCCCTCCTGTTCAGTGCCCCCACAGCAAGCAGCTTGCTTTGGGGAAACCCGAGTCCATTCAGACACAGAGCACCGACCCGGATCCCTCTCTCCCGACTGGCTAGCTGACTGATTCACAACAGCAGCAGCAGCCAATGGCGTCGCTGCTGTGCCTCAGCCAATCAGTAGGGAGAACCTGGGAAGGCTGAGCCCCCCATCGTGGCCATTGCTGGACAGAAAGGGACCTCAGGTAAGCGTTAGGGGGGCTGTTGCAAACAGAAGGCTTTTTAGAATAGAATGCATTAGGATAAAAATAAACTTCTGTCTAACAACCAATTTAATCCACTTTACTTGTGTGGATTTAGGCGGGCTGAATCAAAAAAATAAAAATAAAAAATCAGCTGAACAAATGCATTAAATACAAAACAAAAAAATAGCAAAACCAGGATGGAGGACAAATATATGCAAGAATAATGCAATGATAAAATGGTGTTCAGATATGCAGCTAAATATTTTTTTTCAAATTAAAATTTCTGTTTCCTAAGAATCTGCCCCATTATTTCAACCAATAGAAAGTAGTGGTATTCCAACCATTCTTGGAATAACTCATTGCAGGCACTGACAAAGACCAGTAGCACTATTTGTTACACGGATAACAGGTGGGCTGATCTCCGATTACTAACTTTGCAAACAAATATATAGGTCATTGGAGTATCAGTAAGGAAAAGAGACTATACATTGATTCAATAAGTGCTCTTTTACTAGACATATCTATTTAAATGAATTGGTTTTTATTGTCAAAAACCAGATCCATTTAGGGCTTCTTTTTTGTTGACTCAATTAGCTATAAGCCACTACAGTAACAAGAGGGACAGCAGCTGCTGAGACTCGGAACCCACACTGTGCCTGAAGGGAACATTCATGCTTCTCCAATTCCTGATGTATAACAGAGAAAAACTAAACGGTCCTTCTATTATATACTGCAGA
This sequence comes from Rana kukunoris, assembly GCA_029574335.1. Taxonomy (NCBI): domain Eukaryota; kingdom Metazoa; phylum Chordata; class Amphibia; order Anura; family Ranidae; genus Rana; species Rana kukunoris. Next base: position 136,361,271 of record CM056050.1, on the reverse strand, counting down.
TAGAGGCCTTCTCAGAATCCCTTGCTTTGATATAACCCAGTATTCCGCATCGCAGGACTTGAACCAAATCTGTCAAGGGCTAAAGGCAAGCATGTGGCCATTAATAAGAGAAAAATTATCAATCCACTCAGCTCTGAACAATGATAAATAATTCATAGAAAATAAAATAAATCTCCTGACATACAAAGAAAGAAAAAAAAAAAAAAAGGACTAAAAATAACATAAAATAACCAAGCCTGAATAAAGAAGGCACCACTGCAATGGAATAGCATATTGGGGGCGACTGAAAATTCTTCAGTTTTACATCGGTATCTAAACAGCGCGCAGTTTTATACGATCACATATCTCTATGGTTACAGGCTTCAGAACACTCCAGAAGGGACAGTAATCTCACAAATGTATTTCCAGAAGAGGCACTTAAGCAGAAATGTCTAAAACACCTGAGGACATTCATGGCATTGCTGCTTAAAATCCCCAGCAGGAAGTGGAATCTGTAGCTCACCTTACGGTGGACAAAGTTGTATAGCCAGCAGGGTCAATATAAAAATGAAAGCCCATACCTCATCATGAGATGACATACATAAGGGTTCCCAAGCACAAGCCAACACATTTCATGACCCTTTTGCTACAAAGGGATCTTTGGGAACCAGTTTTAATAAACCAAAATCAATGCACGCTGCAACAAGTTGCCTGTATTTATGGGCTGAAGGTGAACTCCAAGCAGAATAAAAAAAAAAAAAACGCAATTTGACGCAGATCAATATTTATGAATACATCTTAAAGTGTTTGTAACCCTTAATAAGGTCACTGGGAGCCCCTCTATTTTATGCAGCCATAATGCACTCTAAGATTTATTTTTATTTTTTAAACAAAAAGGCTCTAAATACCTTTTTTTTTTTCCCCCCAGAGATCTTCAGGCCATGTGACTCCCGGCTGATCTCCTCTGATCCAGGGTTACAGCGGGAGGGGCAGAGATCTCACCGAGGTCAGCCAAGTGGCCACGTAACCACCATGCTGGCTGCTCAGCCTCTGCCACTGTAGCCCTGGAACGAACGTGTAGCGCGGCCGAGTCACGTGACTGGCCTGAAGCTATCTGAAAAAAGGGTATTTAATGGCATCGTTTTTTACACAGGGCATTTTGGCTGCATAAAAGAGGGGAGAAAGACCGCCGCTCCAGATGAGTGCACCTCGGTGGCGAGTATGGACTCAGAAAAATCCAATGGGTTCAGGCATGCGCGTTTCACATTGTTGTACAATGACTAAGCATTGTACAACAATGGGAAACGCATCAGCTATATCATCCCACCGTTTGCTGTTTTTCTGTTTGTGCAGTGTTTTTTTACTGGATTAAAGGCTTTTATTGTTTTTTACATTTATCGGAGTGCGGCTGTCCATACCTTCTTGCTTCCATTTTTAAAAGAGAGGGGGCTGCCAGTGAAATTTGTAAAGGTACATTTTCTACTGACAGCGGCAGGAAGGGGGGGGGGACGCAAACACAGACTCCAAGCCGATAGGCAGGGAAAGAGCAGAGCAGCAGTTGTCAGAGGCATGAAAACTGACCACAGTAATCAGGGCTTAGCAGCTCTGATTACCGTGGTTAGTACACAGAGTGGGACACAGGAACTGGCAGGATCAGCAGTTTTTTTTTTTTTTTTTTACAGTTTAGATTGGAGCAGATTAGACAGAACATGCACTGCGCCATTTAAACCGCTATAAAAAAAAGGTAACAGATTCTCTTTTTTAGGGTTACAACCACTTTAAGTCTGGGTGAACACATATGCGATGCGGGAACCAGCACGATTCCAGGGTGGGTTCCCGCATCGCATGTGACTTCTGCGAACCGCAGTGGGTGTCAATAGAAAGTTAATGACACCTCCAGATGGGTTCACAGATTGCAATGTGAACTGTCAAATGGTACAGTAATTGTATAGCATGGGTGAGAACACGCATGTGATCCGATTCTAGTGCAGACCAAACAAGGGTCCTGCACCATTTTGATGCAAAAGATATTTCAGCCAGTTCGCCTGGTATTATTCCTTTGCAGTTTTAGTAAAGCAGATCTCAATCTGGGGAGGAAGAAGCACCACAAAAAGCCAATTAGTTACATTGCAGTGTACAGAGCATGCAGATAGCAGAAGAGAACAGAATCACAGAGATGGGTCCCTCAGTGTGTTGGTTCTCCCCTTCCCTGTCCAGTCGCAAACTGGGGGTGGACAGGACACAGTATGTATTGCTTAACGCAGGAACTGAAGTTCCACTTCAAGGTTTCTTTGATTTCTCAGGATTTTATGAACGGGGTTTACAACCACTTCATGCAGGCAAGCTTTTTTGCATATACGGTCTCTTCTGCAATGAAATGCCTCTATCTGCCTGCTGTGTTCTCCAGTGTTGTAGACTGAGCTGTGCATGCACAGCTCAACATACAGTGCTGGGCCCATCACTGAGTGCCAGGATAATTGCCTCCCACGCAAGAGCAGGAGTGAAGTTTCCCCAATGAAGAGGCCCAAAGCCCAGCACTTAGAAGAAGATGCCTGTGCCAACGAGGGAGAGTTGGAGAGGTAAGTATTCGCCCTTTCGTTACGCTTTAAGTGCAGCAGCAAAAAAAAAACGTGCGTCTTCTGCCTTGGCAGAAAGGCCTAAGCTATGTGGCTCGACTGTGTAAATCTCAGAATAGAATGGAAAGAAAATACAAATCTTTCTGCAGAGGAAACTACTGTGTACTGAACCGATTACCTGGAATTCAACTTTAAAAGTAGAACTGCTGGCAAAACATTCCATATTAAATAAGCAACATGAATTATCAGTTACTTATTTAGGTGTGTAAAAGGAAAGCAGTCTATCCAATACAGCCTTATGACAACTAGAAGACTCAAAAGAGGCAGACAGTGGTAGGCCAGCCATCAACTTCCTTTAAAGTTTAAGGACTACATGGAGCAGGCGTGTCCAATGTCTGGCCCGGGGGCCAATCACGGGCCGCGTTCTGGTTTTGAACGGCTTGTCTGGTTATTTGGAAACCTATAACTTTCGTGACCCACGACGATCTCCCAGCGCCGGGGCCACAAAAGATATATTTGCTGGCTGCCTTGGAGGGGACAGGGAGGAGGCGGGACGAGTGGCGTACATACAGGAGGAGAATTTCCTGCTTACGGGCGGCCTCTGCGCTGCCATTGGACAACTGTTCTGTTCATCAAAGGAGGCGGGATTTTCTATTAAAGAGGCCGCCGTGTAAACAGGAGATTCTCTTGTATGTAATCTTTTGGCACTCATCATGCCCCCTCCAAGGCTGCAGATGGATGGGCATCAGGCTGCATTCCTGGCAATAAGGAAGATGAATACCCCACGCTGCCAATTTTGGTTAAATGGTAGCTGCTAGCACAGCTCATATGAGAGAAGCAAAAAGAATTAGATGTGTGGAAAATGTGTAGCGCTTAAAGTGACTGTCTTAATGACAGTCAAAAGCACAAAAAAAAGAATAAACTAATTTTGTGTAAAGTAAAACAAATAAGAGACCCTGGGGAAACCAGGGACAAGCACTGTATATCTCGTGCGTGATGGACAGTGTAAAGATAATCTATTAGTGAGATGACACCCGTTGAGGAATGCAATTAATCACATATGGAAACACACATACATTGAAAAACAAAAGTGATTGTTCATTTCTTTGGAAAGACATGAATAAATTATTGGCCACTGACTGCCAGGTGCAATAATGTCCCGTGAAAATAAAATAAAAACAAATCCTGATGTAAATAGGTAATAGTCAATCTGATTGGTGAATAACAAATAATGAATAACTTCTCCACTGTGTTGTTCCCACCACCGAAAGCAATGCAGGCTTACCAGAACCAGTTGACTTCAGATGGCTTACGCCACTGAAAGTCAAATTAGGCTTGTAGTGGCTGATGTCACAATGGGATCCTTGGCAAGGCAATACTTTGAATGGTCAGCAGAACCTCCGTGGGATGGATGGATGAAGCCCAGCTGGGAGTGCGATCCCCAAGTGGATATTCTCATAGAAAATGGTTTGTATAAGAGATAAGAGAAAGAAGTGGCCACATAGCGTAATCCTGTTTAAGTAGAAAAATAAAATATTTATTTGCAGCTATCAAACTTACATTTTAGCTGAATAAAAAATGCTTGTATACAAGTAGGGCGGCAGTGGAGTCCTCCCAATTGCATTCCTGGCAATGGTGGGTGCTGCATTCCTGGCAACGGTGGGTGCTGCATTCCTGGCAACGGTGGGTGCTGCAGATGGGCACTGACCCATATTTTACTTCAGTTCTTTACTTAAAATTGTACCTTTTTTCCTGAAACTTCCCTCTTAAAATAAAAGGTGCATTTTATATGCCAATAAATATGGTATATCAAAATAACACCCCTGAGTTCATCTCTTTACTCACAGCCACAAAGGCAAGAGAATTCTTGTTGGGCAGTTTATTAGTTGCTCGAACGAACACACTTAGACCAAATTCTAATGGTTCCAAGAATATCAGGCAAAATGGTTGGCCGTCACTCATGTTCACTTCATCAAATCTGGCGCTCTTTGAAAGAAGTTTGGACACCCCTGACCTGGAGACATCGGACCCCGAGGATGCCAAATTACAGTAAACTTTGTTATTTATGCCTTTGCAAACACCCTGTTGAACATGCGAGTAGTCCGGCAGTCTTTGAAGAAGAATGCACCAAGAGAAGGCAGAAATACTCCCAATCTACAAACTTGTTAGGAGGTCAGTAACACAAGGAGTTGTGAAGATAGAGGATCAGCAGTAGAGCCAGATAGCTAGCATGTTCATCAGGTGTAGTCAGCAACGAGAACTTTCAAATTTCTCCTACCAGTTGGTAGTTTCTTTTCGTGCAACCCTGTGACTTGCTGTACTATGCAAGGTTAGTTTGGCGACCTCCCCCACGGGTTGTGCTCCGACAGGGGAGGGGGGGGGGGGGTTGGTGACAGAACACTCCGTTGGTCGGATGCTTCTGTCAGAGAGACACAGGCAGAATGTCGGCTGGTATTTTTTGTACCACAAATGTCCTCAACATTCTGCCCGTGTGTCTTTAAATCCTAGGAGCAGGGCTTATTTACACAAGGAAGGGCAATCGCCCAGAAGCGATTCAGTTCGCATGTGTCGCGCTATATAAGTTTTTCATTCATTCATTCAATGGGATAAAAGAAAAGGACAAAGGCAAACTTTTTCCAGTCTGGCTAATAAAAGTTTTATGTTAAAAAGAGAACACAGTAGTCGGCATTTAGTTGAAATGTTGGTATACAGCCCATGTAAAAAAAAAAAAAATCTCAATCGCTTTGCCATTTTATATAGGGAACTGGGAAGGGTAAGAAGAAATATGTGCTCATTATACAACCTTCAGCCATAACAGAGCTCAGCCCTTTGATCACTGAGGACAGCAACATTAAATCTCCATGGAAATCAAATATTCTGGTTCTCCCTATTCATTTTTTTACAGCTGGGTGGAATGAAGTGGAAGCTGATGATGGGTTTGAATTGGGCCAATATGACATGAGAGTATTGGAACAAGGCCGTCTTTGACCCTCCCAGGCTGTGACTGGACAGTGAAAGGAAAAGCAGCACGGCAATGAGCTCATATGGTCACTCTTCTTTCTCTTCCCATGAGCATGATTCTGGTCAGCACATTGTATTGGTTCCTTGACCTGCTCCATCCTCACATTCCATGTCAAATTAAGGTACCGTATTTATCGGGGTATTGCGCACTCCGGCGTATAGCATGCACCCCTAAAGTGGATCCGCATTCCTGTAAAAAAATAAAAATAAATAAAGATTTTAGTACTTACAGTTTTGGTGTCTTGCGCGGCGTTCATCGGTGGCCTCGTCGTGTCCAGCGTCCGTCTACGGCTTCGGTGGTGTCGTCCTCGTCGGGTCCGGCGTCCTTCTGCGGTGTCCTCCCCGGTCGATCCCCGCTTCCCGCGCTGAATTTGAATTACTGCGCCGGCATATACCGAGCGCAGTACACTCGTGTATAGTCGGGCAAGCTCGGCTCCTCTCGCGGTCACGTCCTGTACGTCCAGGAGGTGACTGCGAGAGAAGCCGAGCATGCCCCAGTGTACTGCACTCGGTATATGCTGGCGCAGTAATTCAAACTCGGCGCGGGAAGCGAGTATCGGCGTATATCGCACACCCACGATTTTGCCCTGAATTTCAGGGCAAAAAAGTGTGCGGTATACGCCAATAAATGGAAAAACAAGGGGGGTGGTGTCTGCGCTGTGAAAAGTGGGTGAAATCCAAGGGTGGTACGGGAATAAATCCCTGGGCTGGTGAACGTGGGGGAGGGGGGGGGGGTGGCGTTTTTAGAACAGAGTGATAGCGTACATAAGTTTAGTGTCAATACGTAAACCGTCAAAATGTAGCACAAAAGATAATATTGAATACTAAACAATGGCAAGTGACAAAAAAGGAGTACAAATTCACAAGCAGTAAAATGTACACAATGTGCTGGTCCAAGTAATGTGAAATCAGGGAGAACTACCGCTAGGGGCGCCCCTGAATGTGTAACACAGTGAACAATACAAATAATAATATATAAATCAGTGAAGAAATGCAAAAAAGTCTCTGAAAGTGTTTCCCAAACGCATAACAATCACTGGACCAAACAGAACCAAGGCCAAAAGGATTCGAGAGGACCTCCATATGAGACTCAACAACCAATCAGGAGTCCACCATACCCACGAGGGTACTATGATACTAGAGATTTTAGAGGCGACCCACGAGGGTATCACGACACCAGAGATTTCAGAGGTGATCAATATTATCCACCCAGACCCTACATTAGGAGTCCAGGCCCAAGCCATTACTATTATCCCAGGGATGGATAGGCTCCGATACCTCAGAGACCTAGGGATCGTGAAAGAAGTCCCATCCATACTTCCAACTACTATGCCCCGCTTCGAGATTTGCGGGATATATACCGAGAGGAGAGAAGAGAATATGATCGACAAGAACAGGGACCCAGTCGTTCTTTTTTAGACAGAGGGAGGGAACCCCCTCCCCTAAAGAAAGGAGAAGAGACAGGGAGAAGAAGCCCCACAAGAAAAGAGGATGCAGAGGCGGAAAAAGAAAACAGAAAATAAAATCAATGGGAGAAGGGATATTTAATCTCACTGAAATACCACTGACCCCAGAAGAACTTACGACACTGGATAAAGGTCTGAAATATGCACCTGTGAGAAATCTTGACAAATTTCAGACTTATATCAATGTTCAGAAATATATTAGAAAACTGAACATCAAGAAATATCTCATAGAAAAACCTATCAATGTCCGTGTCGAAGAAGAAAATACAGTGGTACACAGTAATCTGAGAAACAAATCCACCTTCAATCCCAAAATAAAGGACAACAAACATATAGAAGTTTTTAAAAAACTAGTGACTGAAGAACTAAGAAACCTGAAAGTGAAAAAAATGGAAGAACCAATATCTATAAAAATAGGAATACAGAAATTGATGAAAAGGAAAGATTTGGTCATCAGACCCTCCGATAAAGGGGGTGGGATTGTAATCCAGACCACAGAACAATATCATGGAGGGATGATGAAGATGCTAGGCGACATTGATACCTATAGTGTACTACCTAGCAACCCTACTTTCAAATGGAAAAAAGAACTGGAACAAGTGGTACTTCTAGGTCTTAAAAAGGAAGTTCTTAATAAGAAGGAAGCAAAGTATCTTGTACCGGAAGCATGTAGGACTCCGATTATATATGCCCTACCAAAGATGCACAAAGATAAAAACAACCCGCCTTTTAGGCCAATTGTGAATGGGATAGAGTCTATCACAGCAAGATTGGGGCAATATGTCGATAAGTTCCTTCAGCCAGCTGTACAAAAAAACAGGGCCTACCTTAAGGACACAAAAGTTATCCTTAACCTACTAGAAGGAAGAACAGACCCCGGTCCCTTACTGTTGGCAACTGCAGACGTGTCATCGCTATACACCATCATTCCCCACTACCTAGCTTGCGAAGCCACCAAATGGGGACTTCGCAGATACACCAAACTCCCTTGTGCGCAGAGGAAATATATTATTAAATGCCTTGATTTCTGTCTCAAACATAGCCATTTCTGGTACAACCATGTGCATTACCAACAGCGAACTGGAGTGGCCATGGGAGCCAAATTTGCTCCAAGCGTCGCAGGACTATTTATGGCCAAATGGGAAGAGGAAGCAGTATTCCAAACACTACCCGAGAATCTGGTTGTATATAAAAGGTATATTGATGACATTTTTATAGTGTGGAGGGGAAATAGAGATTCACTCAACTCCTTCAGCACTAAACTCATTAATAACATGAACATAGTCCTTACATGGCAGATCGAAGAAGAGAACATCCCCTTCCTAGACTTAGAGATCTCTCGGAAAAAAGGAAGATTTACAACCAGGACGTTCTTTAAAAATGTCGATAGGAATAGCTACCTTCCCATCACCAGCTGCCATCATAGAAATTGGCTATATAATATTCCCAAAGGCCAGATTTTAAGACTAAGACGTAACTGCACAGAAATAGAAGAGTTCCAGGTTCAAGCAAGAAAAATCGGGGAAAGATTCACACAAAAAGGATACAATGACACGTTTATCCAAGAAAAGATACAAGAAGTCAGCAACATCCCTAGAGGAGACCTTCTAGTTGCTAAGAAGAAACCGACCAACAAAGTAGATGGAGTTCCAGTCATATTAGACTATAACATCCACTACAAAAAGATTGAGAAGATCTTCTCCCGCCACTGGCACATCCTCAAAACAGACACCAAATTGGGAAATATCCTGCCAGATAGACCCAAATTTATTTACAAAGGGGCCCCTACCCTTCGAGACCAACTGGTAAAGGGAGTGGTTAATCCACCCAAAAAGCAGCTCACGTTCTTTACTGGGAAAGGGTTCTATCCTTGCAAGCGATGCTATGCTTGCACACGCACCAAACGCCCCAATGAAAAAGTAGTGAAATTCAAGTCTAACAGTAATGGGACAGAATACGAAATTAAAGATTTTGTTGGGTGCAATACCAAAGGGGCAGTATATGTGCTAGAGTGCAGTTGCGGCCTACAATATGTCGGCCGCACAAAACGACTCCTAAGGATACGGATCAAAGAACACGTGCGCAATATCAAAGGTTTTGATCAACACAGTGTCTCCAGACATTTTGAGGTAGCCCATAATAAGGATCCGTCCCACCTTAGATTCTGGGGGATTGCACCCTATAATAGGCCGTGGCGAGGGGGTCACAAAGTTAGGTCCCTTAGTCAACTAGAATCCAAATTTATCTTTTCCATGGACACATTTGCCCCGAGAGGACTAAACATAGACTTTGACCTAAACTGTTTCCTCAACGATTTTTGAACATTATCACATTTCCTTACTGTTCTTCCCACACCTTGTTTCTGGATGTGTAGACTTCCAAGACCTACATCCAGGATCACCTATATAATTTACTCATGGATGATGTGTACTGTAAACTGTACAAGATCGTAGTAGATATTTTCTATTTATGTACATGTGCCATGAGTGTTGTCTCTGAAGCTCCCATATATTTTTTATATATCCTTTTTTATTGTTATTGGACCTTAATCCTGTTTAGGATTCTTAGTAGACATGCCCCAGGCTGGTATAGCCAGATGTGAGGGCTTTTGATACATCAGCCTCCCCCCCTTTTTTCATCTCAGCATGTATGAGACTGGTCGGTCTTTATAGCTGACCCCCCTTTTTTTATCTATATCTATTAAGGATCTATCCTCTAGACATTGATTCATTTTAATTTTTAATATATATTTTTTAATAAAATTTTCTCTCCATCCATGGTATGGAAACAAAACATCTCCCCTCCAGTCCACCTGACCACTGGGGTCCTTTGCTGTATATGCAAACATGGTAGCCGCTCGCTATATGTCAGCATACAGCTTCCTCTGGTTTCAGACACACAGGTTCTCTCTCCTTCCATGCTAAGTTATTGGTCCGCCTATTCTGCTGTACACTGCACCAAGATCATCCCTTATCCTGGAGTCATTCCTACCCATCAATAGGAAAAAGCCCAGGCAAAATGGCGATTGCTTTATTTGTGATTAGCCATTACAATAAGAGTGTGGGCTACGAGAAAATGGCCGACATGCGCCCAGCATAGCAGACACCCAGGCAGTCGAGCGGTGCTTCTCTCTGTCTTCAAGCCACTCCTACTTACTAATAGGAAGTGACCTAGGCAAGATGGCCACTATCTCAGCAGTCACCAGTTACCTATATGAGTGCAGGCCACAAGAAAATGGCCGCCATGCACCCATTACAGCAGACCAATAGGCGGTCTATTTAAAGCCTCCAATATTCCATCTATGTTATCCCCTAAGGAAGTCATGTGACATGACGAGACGCGTAGGGATCAAGGAGCATCAGAGTCCACACACCTGACGCAGCAAGACCCCCCTGCCGTCCGTTTGGTTTCTGTGCCCAGTTTTTATCATCCAAATGTGAGTGCACCTATATGTTTTAATAAACCTGTTCCATTTTTGCGGGGCTGTACTATAGTCTTTTTTTCTCCCATCCTATATGCTGTGTGAGGGTCCCCTCTATCTGCTCCAAGTGTCCACCCAGCTCAGACACAGAAGAAGAGGAGCCAGGTGTGCATCCAGGACTTAGGACGAACTCGGTGTTCGTGGGAGATAGGCCCACCATCCATCACCTCCATGTGAGTGGATGTATGAGTGAATGATGTTGCCTGTTTAGACACTTCCATAACACCATATCCTACTTGCTTTGTATCTTCTCCATGCCTTACTGCTGAGTGCTGATGTCGTTTCTGTCCATTGAAGTGTATTCCTCCTCCCCCTGCCAGAGGTGGTTTTATTTGGCTATCCGTGCCATAGCCGTGAGGTGAGGGGCTAGGGACCACCTGAGGTGTTCACTGTACCACGTCCTTTCCTGGCACCATTTCCTCCATCTTTTAGAAACTGTCTTCTGGGACATTTGGGAAACACTTTCAGAGACTTTTTTGCATTTCTTCACTGATTTATATATTATTATTTGTATTGTTCACTGTGTTACACATTCAGGGGCGCCCCTAGCGGTAGTTCTCCCTGATTTCACATTACTTGGACCAGCACATTGTGTACATTTTACTGCTTGTGAATTTGTACTCCTTTTTTGTCACTTGCCATTGTTTAGTATTCAATATTATCTTTTTAGTGTCAATACGTAAACCGTCAAAATGTAGCACAACTTATGTACGCTATCACTCTGTTCTAAAAACACCACCCCTCCCCCCCCTCCCCCAGCCCAGGGATTTATTCCCGTACCACCCTTGGATTTCACCCACTTTTCACAGCGCAGACACCACCCCCCTTGTTTTTCCATTTGCTACTTCTCTCTGCCCAGGACAGAGTGTCAGGTGTTTGCAGCAGTGACCCCATCCCACTCCACCACCCCCCTCGGTAGCGCAGGAGCCTCTATCTACAATAATATGTCAATAAATACGGTACTTACACTGCTTAAGAAGCCTAATTGATGATGGATTAATAATTTCAGAACGGCATTAAAAAGGGTTGTAAAGGTACAATTTTTTTTTTCTAAATAGCTCCCTTTACCTTAGTGCAGTCCTCCTTCACTTGCCTCATCATTCGATTTTGCTTTTAAATGTCCTCATTTCTTCTGAGAAATCCTCACTTCCTGTTCTTCTGTCTAACTCCACAGAGTAATGCAAGGCTTTCTTCCTGGTGTGGAGTGTCATGCTCACCCCCTCCCTTGGACCACAGGAGAGTCAGGACACCCACCAACACACAGCTCTTTATCTGCAACGTAGAGAGCGTCCTGGCTCTCCTGTAGTCCAAGAGGGGGCGAGCACGACACTCCACACCAGGGAGAAAGCCTTGCATTACTGTGTGGAGTTACAGACAGAACAGGAGGTGAGGATTTCTCAGAAGAAATAAGGACATTTAAAAGCAAAATGAAGGCCGAGGTAAGTGAAGGAGGACTGCACTAAGGTAAAGGAAGCCATTAAGGAAGAAGGAAAAAAAAAAAAAAGTACCTTTACAACCCCTTTAATTTCTTTGAACGCACTATTAGATTTTCTGCAGATTTTTTTCTTCATATTATATGGTTTTGGTAAATCTGAAGACAAACCTTAAGGGCTCTTTCACACGGGGCGGATCAGTAATGATCCGCCTTCGTGCACCTCCGTTTGCTCAGCGGAGACCGCTCCGTTGATCTCTGCTGAGCTGCCGGATGACAGGGTGGTCTCCGCACACTGTGCAGGGACCGCCCTGTCTTTTCTCCGCTCTCCCCTATGGGGAATCGGATAAACACGGACCGTCTGTCCGTGTTCATCTGATCCGCCAGACAAAAGGAAAAGTAGGTTTTTCCTACGGCATACTTTGGCGGATCGGAGCGGATCGGATGTCAGCGAAAATGTCTCCGCTGACATCCGCAATCCCATAGGAATACATGCATGTCTGTTTTTCATCCGACAACAGATGGATGAAAAACGGACATACGGAACGTCCGTGTGAAAGTGCCCTAAGAGTTTCAATTTGTATGCAATCAGGCAGGCCCTTGCACTACATAGTTTTGGTAAATCTGAAGACAAAAATCTGTAGAAAATCTAATAGTGTGTATGGGGCTTAGGTCTATCATTCAATCACCAGAAATAATGATGGCCACTTTTATCTCAGTACCCGCTGTCTAATTTGGCAATAGTCATGTAATATACCTTATGCAGCTGCAGTGTCAATCAGCAAGATGTATGTAGCACAGGGGTGCATACCGACATTCTTCTGTCCCCCACACCCTGAAAGAACAGTTCTTCCACTAAAAGTAAAAATCGGATATGAAGGTGTTAAAGTAACCAATGTTTATAAACCCATTCGGCAGTTGACATACTGCATTAACCTTAAGATCCATAATGGAAATAAAAATGTCTGCAGTATCAGTTGGCTTTCGTTTAGCTTTTTAGTTAATATTACTTGTTGCCCACGAAGAGTCAGCTTATGAAAGTCTCAATGCTGATCATTATTCCACTGCATAGCCCTCTTTCCTTTATGCATTACATTAAAACTACATAAGTGATCAATGCAGGCAAAGGCAATAAATAAGTTTTCACAAGTGGTAAACATGCAAGTTCTAAATTGGTTTCCACGCATTGCTTCTTTGCCATCATCTTCTATATTGGTTGACCCAATTCTAGCATACAGCTTTACACTGTGCAGTGTGATAATTGCAAATCTCTCAAAATAGTTTGGCTGCCATTTCACCAGTTTGTGTTCTCCAGCTATTCAGAGATCAGCTCAGCATGGTGTCATACATTTAAAATCAAGGTGAAGGAAAGGACGAGAAAAAAAAAATCTTGTTGGGAAAAAAATAAAAAAATCTCTGAAATCTGTTACATTGCATTTCACAGATGTAGACTGACATTAAACAATTGGAAATTTGAGAATAGACAAACAGTCAGAACCAATTAGAATTTACCTACAAATACAATTAAATGGAAGAAAAATAACTAATAAAAAAGGGGCAGGCAACCTGCCTGCTTTGTGTCTAATTTTAATCCAGGGTTATTCATACAGTAAATCTGTCAGCACAAATAAAATAATTGCCAATACAGTTGCCAAGTACAAGTGATGAATTCCTCAGTTCTAAGGGCCATCCCTTAGAACTTAGCGAGTAGAACAAACTCATGAAGCAAAAAATCCACAATCCCACCAAAAGCAGGAAAGAGAAAAAAAGGCTTATGCCGACCGTGTGTATGCTCCATTGGACTTTTGCTGTCGGAATTTCTGCCAGCAAAAGACAGAGCTGGTTCTCAAATTTTTCAAGGAAAATCCGATCGTCTGTAGCAATTCCGACAAACAAACTTCAGACGCATGCTCGGAAACAAGTCGACGCATGCTTTGAAGCATTGAACTTATTTTTTTCGGCTCGCCGTAGTGTTGTACGTCACCACGTTCTTGACGGTTGAAAGTCCAGAGAACTTGTGTGACCGTGTGTATGCAAGCCAAGCTTGAGCAGAATTCTGTTGGAAAACTATCCAAGATTTTTCTGACGGAAAATCCGATCGTGTGTACGGGGCATTAAAGTGGAATCACGGCCGCCCCCTTTAAAAATGAAAAGTCAGCAGCTACACATACTGTAGCTGCCGACTTCTAACATAGGACACTTACAGTAGCTCACAAAATTGAGTACACCTCACCAGGGCCGGATTAACAGAGGGGCTGATGGAGCTGCAGCTCCAGGCCCCTTTCTCAAGATAGGCCCATTTGCCCCAAAAAGATAGACTTCGGGGGTTGTAGCTCGATGACCAGAGGTCACAGAAACCCCACATTTGGGGGGTAGTCAGTTAAAGACCTACCCCACAACCGGTCAAAATATGGGATGGCTATCATTTATGGTTGCGGAGATACGGGCCTGCTTGCACAGCCTGTCAGAAGCTACATACAGAGCAGCCATTATAAATACAAGCCGACACACTGCAGCAGACTGAGAAAAAAAATAATCATTTGTGTTTTGCTAGAAAATTACTCTATGGTGGTCTTTGCAACTTTTTATGTTGCACGGTATAGAGCTGCACGATTCTGGCTAAAATGACAACTGCAATTTTTTTGCTTAGAAGATAGACCACGATTCATACGGAACATCATCTTTTACATTAAAATTGAAAAAAAATTAAAAAAAAATGGGCTAACTTTACTGTTTTGTTTTTATGGTTTTTATTATTCAATGAAGTGGGCAAATGCAGCGTGACAAAATATTGCAGCAATTGCCATTTTTGTCTCTGCTAAAATATATATAATGTTTGGCGGTTCCAAGTAATTTTCTAGCAAAAAATATTGTTTTTTAACTTCAACAAGTGTTGGACTTTAAGTGGTTACATTTCTTGCATTTAGCCCTGGTTCACACTGGGCTGCGGGAGTGAAGCAGTGCGAGTTCAGCTGAACTCGCACGATTTCACTCCCGCCCGGCAGTCCCGATTTCAGCCGCGATTTCAGAGACATCTGTGCAGGTTTCTGCACAGATGTCAATGTAAATCGCAGGCTGAAATCGCAAAAAGTAGTACAGAGACTACTTTTTGAAATCGGTGCAATGCCGCAGATGCAGCGTCACACCGATTAGGACACTGCCATTGCCGGCAATTTGCGGCAAAATCCGCCGTTTTGACATGCGATTTGACATGCAAAATCGCATGTCAAAACGCACCAGTGTGAACCAGGGCTTACACACAGAAGTTTGATCTAAAAGAAGTTGGTTACAATGTTTCATGTTGTTTACAAACTTGGCAGACAGTCGGATATTTTCTTTACACACAGAAGTTTATCCCTTTGATATAAGAAGAAAGCGTTAGTTACAATGTTTCCTGCTAAGAACTTGGCAGATTGCCAAGATATTTTCTTTTGACAGCTGAAAGTCTCTCCACTTGTTATATGAAAGAATCAGCAAACTCTGCATTGGAGATGTCAGGGGGGGTTGAATCAAGATCACAATTTTAACGATTAATTGTGCAGCTCTAGCACGGTACTGTATTTGCGCAGCAATTTTTCAAACATGTGTTTTTTTGGAAATAAACTTTCATAAATTTAAAACACTAAAGTTAGCACGATTTTTTTTTTTTGGTATCCTAAGCGATGCTTTAAACATTTTTTAGGTTACATGTTTAGAGTTACAGAGGAAGTGTAGTGCTAGAATTATTGCTCTCGTTCCAACGATCGCGACGTATGTAACATGTGTGTATCTGGCTCTGATACTAGCCAGCGCCTACCCAGCCACTGACTGGTATCTCTCTCCAGCCTGTCCCCACACACCCTCTCACCTGCTGACCTGTAGATGGGGGAATCACTCCTGTAGTGTTATTGTGTTCTGCCAGTGAGTACAATGATCAGTGTTGCTATCTATAGTTGGCAGCACTGATTGTTTTTGGAAAAACAGGCTGGTTGTACTCAAGTCAATTAATAGATTGACTTGTGTAAAACCAGCTAGCCCATACATAGATCGACTATGGCTGGTCTCTGCATAATTGGTGTAATTTCAATTCATGTATGACCCGCTTAACCACTACGCAGTCCCTAAACATCCTTCCACTCCTATAGAGAAAAAAAAACAAAAACAGAAAGCGCCGCTGAGTGAACTGCATTTAATTAAAATCTCAATAAATATCCAACACTTACATCTAGAAGAAGCATTGATGTAGTCTGGGGTGCTGGTGAACGATCTAAAGAGAAGTCCAGAAACCAGGATGGATGCTGAGGGAGCCGTCAGTAGATGTCATTCAGATGCCTGCGGCGGGGGGGGGGGGGGAATTAGAAGAAGGAAAGGAACCGACTTCCACCTCCGTACACAAGCATTGCTGAGCTGTCAGCTCGTCCACTGGTCTGTCCACTGGTCCACTGGTCACTGAGACGGTGGCCGAGAAGGGACACAACGCGTTTCAGAGCGTGCGCTGGTTGGATAGAAGACCTGCGCGCTCCTTTGTCAAGTGTGGTTGAGAGGAAAATAAGGGATGTAAATATACATATCACATGGTAGTGCACCAACCAATAGGGGAGCTAGAAATACGAGCAACATGAGGAACAGGTCACTCTTAAGGGAACTGTTTAAACCTTCATACAACATTAAAAATAAGAGGATTTAACAAGGAAAATGCAAAGGGGGAACCACATTTCGGGTGGAACATATGTAATAGTAAAAGAACATATATTGCTTATAGCACAATATGTGATATGGGGAATTAATCACACTATAATTTTAAAACATATAAAAACATATATATATATATATCACAATATGTAGTGTGGGGGATTATTCACGCTCTAATCTCAAAATTGCGGAATGCGCACAGCGCTACAAAATAGAACTCTTTAGGAAATCATGTGACCTATCTAAATATTTCGATAATGTTACATGAATTTTTAAAAATATTAATATACATATAAATAATAGAAGCAATAGAAAAAGATGGAAGTATATAAGAACGAGGGGGATAGACCAATATGCCACTCCTCATATTACACATTAATCTCATGCACGAACATGCATGCACACCCCATGTGCGCTCAAGCATGCATGTATACACATATGAATAAAAGGGACCAAAAAAGACTGCAAGGCGAAAAAAATTGTGCCCCAAACTATTGCAGTGCATTTTTGGACCATGTACACAGAATAGGTTTTTCAAAACATAAACTTTAATAAAAAATATATTTTGATAAAAAATATATTTTGATAAAAAATATATATATTGGAGGTATATGTTAAAGGATAGTATTGACATCTAATTCTTCATTTAAACCCAGGGGTGCGAGACAATTTAGGGTAAAGATCCAGAAAGTTTCTGGCTCACATAAACGCGAGAAACGTTCGGCCTCAGATAATTTTTTGGGGATCGATTCGATGACCCATACCCGCAGGCCTTCACTAGATTGGTCATGATGTTCTAGGAAGTGACGTGGTACACTGTGCTCATCACAGCCCGCTTCGACAAGACGTCGGTGGGTGCCAAAGCGCTGTCTAAGAGCTCAGCGAAGCTGGCCCCCCTACAATCAGCACAAATAAAAACTCAAGTGTGTTTCTTTAGTGCTACGTTTGTGCTGTTTTGTGCCGCAAAAAATTACGTTTGTGCTGCTTTTATTTTGAAGATATTAGCAATTGTTTTTTCCAGACTATGACATCATCTAGCCCCCCTACAAGCCCAAATGACACAAAACTGGTCTCATTAGTTAGTGCTACGTTTGTGCTGTTTTGTGCTGCTAATATTTCCGTTCTATCTTTTATCGTTTTTGCGTTATTAATGATTTATTAAAGGTCACCAAAGGTCAATCAGCCCCCCTACAACGCCCAAATGACACGAAACTGGTCTCATTGGTTAGTGCTACGTTTGTGCTGGTTTGTGCTGCTAATATTTTTATTTGTGCTGTTATGGTTTTAAAGTAACAGTTTATTTTTTTCAAACCCCACTCACTTTGCCCACCTTACAATCAGCACAAATAAAAACTCAAGTGTGTTTCTTTAGTGTTATGTTTGTGCTGTTTTGTGCTGTTTAAATTTCCTTTCTATCTTTTATTGTTTTTGCGTTATTAATGATTTATTAAAGGTCACCAAAGGTCACACAGCCCCCCTACAAGCCCAAATGACACGAAACTGGTCTCATTGGTTAGTGCTACGTTTGTGCTGTTTTGTGCTGCTAATATTTCCGTTCTATCTTTTATCGTTTTTGCGTTATTAATGATTTATTAAAGAGGCAAAAAAAGAAAAAATTGGGAGTACAGTTACCAATGTACCTTTGTGTGTAGACAGGAAATGATTTCAGTATATTGCTACATGGATTCAAAATTCTGGATAACACAGAACACAGTGTATACACATGGATGCATCACTAACAAACACATCAAAAGAAAAAATTTGTGGGCTATACATTAATTGACTTGATTTACACTCAGGTAGCAGTCAAAGCATCAAGCATGAGGTTGCAAAAGCTGTAAAAACAAGTGGGTTAAACTTAAATTTACCCTGTAATCTTTCAGGCAGCAGTCAAAACATCAAGCATGAGGTTGCTTAAGCTGTATTAGTGCCTTCCTCCAAGGTACTGTGTGCAGTGCTTACAGAGCCAGGTACAGAGGAGGAGCATTACAAAAATAAACTCCAGGCTGAGTAAGAGGCCTAGCAAGGAACAATGTAAAAAAGTGTGCTATTATAACAAAATGGATATTACAATTTAAAAAAACATTTCTACTGACTAGTGAAAAGTGTTTGTGTAGCTTGCACTCCTCTTTCACCTGTTTCCATACATTTTTAAACAACAAGACACCAATTATGTTCTTTGCGCTCTAAATATATTATCCAGCAAACCAATAGATAAGTACAACTTGGATTTCTCCATTATATTTTTTCAAGCATACATGAAAATCATACTTATTTTTTTTCACATGCACAGACTGTTAAAGAAGTTCTGTCTGTGTGAAAGAGAAATTGTTAGCATGTGATTCTAACATGCAGAGGGGGTTTCATCAACTATAATGTACAAGATCTCCAAAACCAAATTAGCACAAATGTAATTTTGTTCACAAGTTATCACAGATGCAGCACAAATGAATGGTGTAATTGTTATAGTATCTAATAACATGGGATGCCAAGTGGGTGGGGTTTGATAAAAAAAAAAAAAAAACTTTTGCAATAAAAAAGCAGCACACATAGTAATTTTAACAGCACTAACGCGGCACTAACCAACCAACCCAGTGACCTTTACTGACCTTTAATAAATAGTAAATAGCTGAAAAACAAAAAGCAGTAGAACTGATACTTAAACAGCACAAACCAGCACAAAGGAGGCACCAACCAGCCTGGTTTCATGTCTTGTGTCTCTTGTAGGGCTGCTGGGTGACCTTTATTAAATCAACAATAAATGAAAAACAGGAGCTAGAATGGAGAGTAAAATGGCACAAACCAACACAAACGTGGCACTAACCAACCAGCCCCTTTTCATTTTGTTTGGCTGTTGTAGGGGTTGTCAGCAAAGGCTTGCCCATAGCACAAATGATGTCTCCCTGTGCATACATATGCGCATGCGCAGACTGGCAACTGGCCGGGCAGATGAGCGTGAGCCTGTCATCAATGCTGGCGCCAGACAGACTATTTAAACAGGCTGCAGTTTGGTGTGCAGCTTCTGTGTGTTCGCTCCTGATTGCTGTGTTTGACTTCTGATCCTAACCCAGCTTGCTCCTGACCTCCGTTGGATTCTGCCTTCTGTTCTTGCCTGATCTAACTCCCATTGCTGATTTGGCTTGTGACCCAACTATCCTGTTGTCTGCCGTCTATGCCTGATCTGCCCGACCATTATGGACCCGGCTCATCTGACCCTGCATCCTGCTACAGCTCTTCAGTCCAGCAAGGTTTCACCTGTCTCCTGCTTCCAGCTGCTTACCCACAGTCTGCCGCCAGCCAAGCTCAGTGCCAGCTTATATGCCATCAGCCGGTTCTGTTGTCACATCCACCAGCTGACTGGTGCCACCATGCAGTCTATTGGACTGATCACAGGCACTCATACTTTGCTGTGCTTCAATTGCTGCTTTCTAACCAGGAGATCACTAACCAGGTATGGGACAGGAGGGCAGGGTGATGACACAAA
The DNA here is from genome assembly GCA_029574335.1 of Rana kukunoris. Lineage (NCBI taxonomy): Eukaryota > Metazoa > Chordata > Amphibia > Anura > Ranidae > Rana > Rana kukunoris. The sequence continues at coordinate 136,341,161 of CM056050.1, read as the reverse complement.
AAAGCACAAAAGTAGCACTAACAAATAGTATGTTTGTTTTTAAGATTTAATAACATGGGGGGCAAAGTGAGTGGGTTATTATCAAATAAAAACAAGCTGCTATATATTAAAAACCATAACGGCATAAATAAAAATATTAGCAGCACAAACATAGCACTAAAGAAACATTTGAGTTTTTATTTGTGCTAATTGTAAGGGGGGGGGGGGGGAGTGAGTGGGATTTGAAAAAAAAAAAAAAAATGTTATAACTTAAAAACCATAACAGCACAAATATTTTTTTAGCAGCACAAAACAGCACAAACGTAGCACTAACCAACGAGACCAGTTTTGTGTCATTTGGGCATTGTAGGGGGGCTGTGTGACCTTTGGTGACCTTTGATAAATCATTAATAACACAAAAACAATAAAAGATAGAATGGAAATTTAAACAGCACAAAACAGCACAAACATAGCACTAAAGAAACACACTTGAGTTTTTATTTGTGCTGATTGTAAGGTGGGCAAAGTGAGTGGGGTTTGAAAAAAATAAATAAACTGTTATGACTTTAAAAGCATAACAGCACAAATAAAAATATTAGCAGCACAAACCAGCACAAACGTAGCACTAACCAACAAGACCAGTTTTGTGTCATTTGGGTGTTGTAGGGGGGCTAGATGATGTCATAGTCTGTAAAAAAAACATTGCTAATATCTTCAAAATAAAAGCAGCACAAACGTAATTTTTTGCGGCACAAAACAGCACAAACGTAGCACTAAAGAAAGACACTTGAGTTTTAATTTGTGCTGATTGTAGGGGGGCCAGCTTCGCTGAGCTCTTTAATAAATCATTAATAACGCAAAAACGATAAAAGATTTAACGGAAATATTAGCAGCACAAAACAGCACAAACGTAGCACTAACCAATGAGACCAGTTTCGTGTCATTTGGGCTTGTAGGGGGGCTAGATGATGTCATAGTCTGGAAAAAACAATTGCTAATATCTTCAAAATAAAAGCAGCACAAACGTAATTTTTTGCGGCACAAAACAGCACAAACGTAGCACTAAAGAAACACACTTGAGTTTTAATTTGTGCTGATTGTAGGGGGGCCAGCTTCGCTGAGCTCTTTAATAAATCATTAACGCAAAAACGATAAAAGATTTAACGGAAATATTAGCAGCACAAACGTAGCACTAACCAATGAGACCAGTTTCGTGTCATTTGGGCTTGTAGGGGGGCTAGATGATGTCATAGTCTGGAAAAAACAATTGCTAATATCTTCAAAATAAAAGCAGCACAAACGTAATTTTTTGCGGCACAAAACAGCACAAACGTAGCACTAAAGAAACACTTGATTTTTAATTTGTGCTGATTGTAGGGGGGCCAGCTTCGCTGAGCTCTGTCTAAGGGGATTGATGGTCCGGCCGACGTATAGTAGTTTGCACGGACACATAAGACAGTAGATGACAATCTGTTGAACAATTATAGAAGTTTTCAATTTTATAAGTTTTGTTCCTATGAGAAAATTATTTTTGACCATGAGTAATAAAGTTACAGGTTTTACAACGAGATTTATTACATCTATACATTCCTACAATAGGAATCAGACAGGTAGCACTGATGGGTTTAGGGTCTTTTAATCTACTGGGGGCTATTTTATTTTTTATTGTAGGAGCCCTCCCTGTACGTAATTTTAGGCCTATCACACAACACAGTATCTAGGTGGGGGTCTTGTTTCAATATATTCCAATGTTTATTTAGGATCTGTTCCATTTTTTGATGTTGTTGATGGAAACCGGTAATGAATCTTACTGTTGATTTTTCAGGCGATGTTTTTCGTTTTGTTTTTTTGCCTGAAAGAAACATCTTATGTGCTTGGTCTACTAGTGATTCAGGGTAGCCCTTTTCTAGAAATTTTTGTTTGAGGTGTGCACTCTGGGAGATGTAGTCACTATCTCTAGTGCAGTTTTGTCGGAGTCTGCAGAACTGGCCTTTCGGTATGTTTTTTATCCACAACGGGTGGTGACAACTCTTATAATGTAAGTAAGAGTTACCCGCTGTGGGCTTAGTGTAGTTCCGGGCAAAGATATCGTGGTTTTCGTGACAAAGCTCAAGATCAATAAAAGGCTAACCTGTCCTGGTTCCACACAGAGGTGAATGAGAGACCTAAGGCATTATTGTTGCAGTAATCCACAAACTGATTGACTAAAGGGGAGGGGCCATCCCAAATGATAACAACATCATCGATGTAGCGCCCATAAAATATGATATGTCGAGAGAAGGGGTTTTCTGTAATAATGAATAGATTCTCCCAAAAACCCCTTGTTAAGTTGGCATAGGATGGGGCAAAATTAGCGCACATAGCTGTGCCGTGGGTCTGAAGGTAAAATTCTCCTTCGAAATAGAAATAATTGTGATTAAGACCAAAACGTGGTGGCCTCCAAAATGAAGGCCACTTGTCTAGAGTTGAGCATGGGGTCAGACAGCATGAAGTTTCGGACAGCTGATAGTCCTATATCATGAGGGATAGACGTATACAAAGAGTTAACGTCTAGGGACAACCAGGAGTAGCTATCTTGCCATGTGTAAGGTGATAACAATTCCATGAGGTGAATCGAGTCTCGTATATAAGACGGGAGTTGTTGGGCCAAGGGTTGTAAAAAGGAGTCAATATATAACGAGAGACCACTGGTAACACTATTCATGGAGGCCACGATGGGTCTTCCTGGTGGATTTAATGAATCTTTATGTATCTTTGGTAAATGGTAAAAATATGGTGTACTGTAAAAGTTTTTACATAAGAAGGAGGCTTCATCTTTATTGATTACATGGTCAATAAGGGCTTTAGAAATGATTATATCTAATTTTGTAGGTGTCAGTATCTGATAATAGTCTTAGAGCTTCTGACACGTATGTTGTTCTATCTTGGGTTACAATGCCACCCCCTTATCTGCTGACTTGATGATAAGGTCGGGATTATTGAGAAAACGTTTGAGGGAAGCTCTTTCTCCGGGGCTCAAGTTGGATTTGTATTGTTTATTATTGGTTGAAGACTGTTGGCAGAGTTGTTGAAGTTCGGAGAATACAACTCTATAATAGGATTCTATATAGGGACCTGTTGATTTAGTGGGAAAAAATAAAGATTTTGGTTTAAACGAAGTAGGCTTGGTGTGAGGTGAGGTTGCTAGATGCTGGGTGAGTAAAAAGTTCTAGGTCGGGATCAATATCACCACGATCAGGAGACGAAGGAGTATCATAAATGGACAGCTCTATGGTTGAATCATTAGGGATCAAGGGGTAAATGGACTCTTCTATTGGTTTATCCTTAAGGGATTGTATATGAAAGACTCTTTTTAGAGTTAAGTTCCTAATCAACTTATTTAAATCCTTAAATAATTGAAAGGAATTTGGCTGTGTGGTGGGGGAGAAAGTTAGGCCTCTACTTAGCAGGGCTGAGTCTTCAGAAGTAAAGATGAAGCCTCCTTCTTACGTAAAAACTTTTACAGTACACCATATTTTTACCATTTACCAAAGATACATAAAGATTCATTAAATCCACCAGGAAGACCCATTGTGGCCTCCATGAATAGTGTTACCAGTGGTCTCTCGTTATATATTGACTCCTTTTTACAACCCTTGGCCCAACAACTCCCGTCTTATATACGAGACTCGATTCACCTCATGGAATTGTTATCACCTTACACATGGCAAGATAGCTACTCCTGGTTGTCCCTAGACGTCAACTCTTTGTATAAGTCTATCCCTCACGATATAGGACTATCAGCTGTCCGAAACTTCATGCTGTCTGACCCCATGCTCAACTCTAGACAAGTGGCCTTCATTTTGGAGGCCACCGCGTTTTGTCTTAATCACAATTATTTCTATTTCGAAGGAGAATTTTACCTTCAGACCCACGGCACAGCTATGGGCGCTAATTTTGCCCCATCCTATGCCAACTTAACAATGGGTTTTTGGGAGAATCTATTCATTATTACAGAAAACCCCTTCTCTCGACATATCATATTTTATGGGCGCTACATCGATGATGTTATCATTTGGGATGGCCCCTCCCCTTTAGTCAATCAGTTTGTGGATTACTGCAACAATAATGCCTTAGGTCTCTCATTCACCTCTCTGTGGAACCTTGACAGGTTAGCCTTTCTTGATCTTGAGCTTTGTCACGAAAACCACGATATCTTTGCCCGGAACTACACTAAGCCCACAGCGGGTATTTCTTCTTTACATTATAAGAGTTGTCACCACCCGTTGTGGATAAAAAACATACCGAAAGGCCAGTTCTGCAGACTCCGACAAAACTGCACTAGAGATAGTGACTACATCTCCCAGAGTGCACACCTCAAACAAAAATTTCTAGAAAAGGGCTACCCTGAATCACTAGTAGACCAAGCACATAAGATGTTTCTTTCAGGCAAAAAAACATAACGAAAAACATCGCCTGAAAAATCAACAGTAAGATTCATTACTGGTTTCCATCAACAACATCAAAAAATGGAACAGATCTTAAATAAACATTGGAATATATTGAAACAGGACCCCCACCTAGATACTGTGATGTGTGATAGGGCTAAAATTGCGTACAGGAGGGCTCCTACAATAAAAAATAAAATAGCCCCCAGTAGATTAAAAGACCCTAAACCCATCAGTGCTACCTGTCTGATTCCTATTGTAGGAATGTATAGATGTAATAAATCTTGTTGTAAAACCTGTAACTTTATTACTCATGGTCAAAAAGAATTTTCTCATAGGAACAAAACTTATAAAATTGAAAACTTCTATAATTGTTCAACACATTATGTCATCTACTGTCTTATGTGTCCGTGCAAACTACTATACGTCGGCCGGACCATCAATCCCCTTAGACAGCGCTTCGGCACCCACCAACGTCTTGTCGAAGCGGGCTGTGATGAGCACAGTGTACCACGTCACTTCCTAGAACATCATGACCAATCTAGTGAAGGCCTGCGGCTATGGGTCATCGAATCGATCCCCAAAAAGATTTCCTAAAGTGTTCTATTTTGTAGCGCTGTGCGCATTCCGCGATTTTGAGATTAGAGCGTGAATAATCCCCCACACTACATATTGTGATATATATATATATATATGTTTTTATATGTTTTAAAATTATAGTGTGATTAATTCCCCATATCACATATTGTGCTATAAGCAATATATGTTCTTTTACTATTACATTTGTTCCTCCCGAAATGCGGTTCCCCCTTTGCATTTTCCTTGTTAAATCCTCTTATTTTTAATGTTGTATGAAGGTTTAAACAGTTCCCTTAAGAGTGACCTGTTCCTCATGTTGCTCGTATTTCTAGCTCCCCTATTGGTTGGTGCACTACCATGTGATATGTATATTTACATCCCTTATTTTCCTCTCAACCACACTTGACAAAGGAGCGCGCAGGTCTTCTATCCAACCAGCGCACGCTCTGAAACGCGTTGTGTCCCTTCTCGTCCACCGTCTCGTCTCAGTGACGTCACAGACCAGTGGACGAGCTGACAGCTCAGCATTGCTTGTGTACGGAGGTGGTCCTTTCCTTCTTGAAGTCGGTTCCTTTCCTTCTTCTAATTTCCCCCCCCCCCCCCCCCCCCGCCGCAGGCATCTGAATGACATCTACCGACGGCTCCCTCAGCATCCATCCTGGTTTCTGGACTTCTCTTTAGATCGTTCACCAGCACCCCAGACTACATCAATGCTTCTTCTAGATGTAAGTGTTGGATATTTATTGAGATTTTAATTAAATGCAGTTCACTCAGTGGCGCTTTCTGTTTTTGTTTTTTTCTCTATTCATGGTTTGAGCTGACTTCGCTCTTGGAGAGAGCAGCCCTGAGCTTCTGCAATCATCTTCACACCTGATATACTGACGGCCAAGTTCCTTGGACTTACCTCTGATGGACTCAGTTTAAGACTTTTCCTCTATGGTATATATATATTTAATGCATAAATATGGACCCTGATCCGATGGCATAACATTATGGTTATATAGATTTATTTTTTGATCAATTTATCTAGACACCAGAGCGCTGCAATCTTGTATAAATTCCACTCCTATACATTGTGCCCACTGTCATACCCTCCACACTCCTCTCCTATATATAGTGCCCACTGTCATACTCTCCACACTCCTCTCCTGTACATAGTGACCACTGTCATACTCTCCACACTCCTCTCCTGTACATAGTGCCCACTATCATACCCTCCACACTCCTCTCCTGTACATAGTGCCTGCTGTCAGACTCCTCTTCTGTACATACTGCCCACTGTCGCACCCTCCACACTCCTCTCCTATACATAGTGCCCACTATCATACCATCCCCATTCCTCTCGTACATACTGCCCACTGTCATACCCTCCACACTTCTCTCCTGTACATACTGCCCCATCATACCCTCCACACTTCTCTCTGGTACATACTGCCCCATCATACCCTCCACACTCCTCTCCTGTACATAGTGCCTGCTGTCAGACTCCTCTTCTGTACATACTGCCCACTGTCGCACCCTCCACACTCCTCTCCTATACATAGTGCCCACTATCATACCATTCCCATTCCTCTCGTACATACTGCCCACTGTCATACCCTCCCACACTTCTCTCCTGTACATACTGCCCCATCATACCCTCCACACTTCTCTCTGGTACATACTACCCTCTGTCATACCCCCACACTCCTCCTGTACATACTGCCCACTGTCATACCCTCCACACTTCTCTCCTGTACATACTGCCCCATCATACCCTCCACACTTCTCTCTGGTACATACTACCCTCTGTCATACCCCCACACTCCTCCTGTACATACTGCCCACTGTCATACCCTCCACATTCCTCTCCTGTACATACTGCCCACTGTCATACCCTCCACACTCCTCTCCTATACATAGTGCCCACTGTGATACCCTCTACACTCCTCTCCTATACATAGTGCCTGCTGTCATACACTTCTCTCCTGTACATACTGCCCACTGTCGTACCTTCCATGCTTCTCTCCTGTACATGATGCCCACTGTCATACCCTCCACACTTCTCTCCTGTACATTGTTCTCTTTGCCGTACCCTTTGCACTCTTCTCCTGTACATAGTGCCCAATGTTAGACCCTCCAAATTCCTCTCACTCACCTGCACATACTTCCCACTTATATACCGTCCGTACTCCTCCCCTATGTCGCTTACCCACAAAAACAGTTATTTAAAATGATACTGAATACCCTCAATGTTACCAGCTCTAGAATGGACACACTTTTGTTAGTTCAACTAAGGGTCCTTTCACACTAGCGGACCGTTCATCCGTTCATTACAAGTCCAATTACGGACTTGTAATGAACCCCTATGGAAGCGGATCCGTTAGCGGATGATGCATCCGCTAACGTCCGCCAGATCCGCATCCGTTTTTGCGGACGGAAGAATGCCCTATTTTTCTTCCGTCCGGCCAAACGGATCGGATGCAAACGGACAGACGGTCCGTTTCCATTCGACTCCCCATAGGGGAGAGCGGAGGAGAGACGGGGCGGTCCCTGCACAGTGTGCGGGGACCGCCCTGTCCGCCCGACAGCTGAGCTGACGGACACACGGAGCGGACCGAAAAACGGACCGCTCCGTGTGTAAGGAGCCTAAAGGAAATCTCAGTTCTCATATTTGTTCTGTTACTAGAACTTATTTAATTTTGTGATTACTACGGTGATGTACAGAGGAACATAGGGGACCTCAGCTACTCTAAATATAGCACTTGTGAAAAAAAGTGTCCCTGAAAATATTTTTTAAATGTTGGCAACTATGAACTTATGCACAGTCCAAGGGCCACTGGGTCAGTAGTGGGCCCCATGAGAGGTTTCTGGGATCCTGTGATATTAAAGCGGTAGTAAACTTTCCTGACATTACTACTTTTTAGAGGCCCTGGGGTAGGTTATGCCACAATGTACAAGTATGCACAGCATATTAGCACATTAGGGTACACTTAAATTTTCAGACTGGGCCCTCCATTGCTGCGCTGTGATTCTCACTCATTTATTTATTATTATAATAGGCCCCACCAAAATCCTCAGCACCAGGCCCATGATGTTCTTAATCTGGCCCTGCACCTCACACCACACTTTTGTAAATATTTTATTACATATTTTCATGTGACAACACTGAAGAAATTTGGTCATAATGTAAAGTAGTGAGTGTACAGCTTGTATAACCGTGTTCTTTGTTTTCCCCTTAAATAACTCAATACATAGCTATTAATGTCTAAGCCACTGGCAACAAAACTCAGTACACCCCTAAGTGAAAATGTCCAATTGGGCACAAAGCGTCAAGTCAAGATTTGTGTGGCCACCATTAGTTACCAGCACTGCCTTTAACCCTGTTGGGCATGGAGTTCACCAGAGCTTCACAGGTTGCCACTGGAGTCCTCTTCCACTCCTCCATGATGACATCATGGAGCTGGAAATGTTAGAGACCTTCACCTTCCCTTGGGGAATGCCCACAGATGCTTAACAGGGTCTGGAGACATGCTTGGCCAGTCCATCAACTTTAACCCTCAGCTTCTTTAGCAAGGCAGTGGTCATAATCGGAGTTGTGTTTGGGGTCATTATCAGGCCCGGACTGGCATAAGGGCATACCAGTCATATGCGGAGGCCCGCAAACGGCCCTCGGCGGCCACATGTCATGTCTCCTCCACCAGGGGTGTACCAAGGGTTGCAGGCCGAGAGGGGACGCCCAGTTTTACCTAATAGCAGAGATCCCCCACCCCAACAGCGCCAGATAGAGAGCTCCAGATAGGAGAGAATGAGCTGGGCGTATCACAGCCAGCCCTGACATTTCCCCCCTCCCCATGCTGCCCGCCATGACCAGTTAGAGGAGAGGAGCTGCTTCTACTCCTCCCCCTCCTCTCCTCCTGTGTCTGCCTCACCCACTCTCCCCGACAGACACTGTTCTGCTGCCTAAGGGATGTGGGCAGGAATATTCAAGCTAAAGCCAAACAGAAAGGAAAGATGGAGTCTGATAACCATCCAGTCAGTCCCTCCTGCCTCTGAGTGAGTACTGTACACTGATGTAGGGGTGCCCTTCATATCTTTACCTTCCTTCCTCTTTTTTTTTATTTATCCATCCATCTTCCTTCCCTTCTTTCTATCTATATCTATCTTTCTTTTGCTCTCTGTCTATCTATATTTCTTTATCTCACCCCACACTCCCATCATTAACCCCACTGCGCCCCCCTCCCCGGTGCCGCTCAGTCTAATGCCCGGGCCTATTTTTTGTCCCAGTCGGGGCCTGGTCATTATCGTGTTGGACTACTGCCCTGCGCCCAGGGAAGGGAGGGGGGGGGGGGGGGATCATGCTTTGCTACCGTATGTCACCTTACATGTTGGCATTCATGGTTCCCTCAATGCACTGTAGCTCCCCAGTACCGGCAGCACTCATGCAGCCCCAGACAATGACATTCCCACCACCGTGATTGTAGGCAAGGACACACTTGTGTTTGTACTCCTCGCCTGGTTGCTACCACCTACGCTTGACACCATCTCAACCAAACGACCCACCATCTCAACTCAAACCATAACACTCCCACCACCATGCTTGATCATTTTGAACCAAATAATTGTAATCTTTGTCTGATCAGACCACAGGACATGGTTCCAGTAATGCTTGTCCTTAGTCTGCTTGTCTTCAGAAAACAGTTTGTGAGCTTTCTTGTGCACCATCTTTAGAAGGCTTCCTTCTGGGACGAAAGCCATGCAGATACATTTCATGCAGTGTGCGGCGTATGGTCTGAGCATGGACAGGGCTGACCCCTCAACCTCTGCAGCAATGCTTGCAGCACTT